>CM024762.1:17980933-18481024 GCA_014218235.1 Colocasia esculenta | reverse complement strand
GGCCTCGATGAAGGAGGGGGTGTTGGTGATGGTTCCAGAGGAGGTGGAGGCATTTACTGTGGTGCTAGTGGAGGTTATAGAGGAGGTAAAGGTGAACACAAAGGTGTAGGTGGCTGTTCTGGGGGAAGCATCTATGGTAGCTCTGGAGGAAGTAGCAGTTCTAAAGGTGGTGGCGGCATTGGCGGTGGAGTTGGTGGTTGTAATAGTCTGACCTTCTGAATCGTAGTTTATTGGGTTTAGGGGCCAATGTGTGGCCTATTAGTTGTGTTTGGTTGTGCACACTTGAGTTTGGTTGTTGTGTAGCAGGGTGTGAGGATGAGCGGTTGGAAAACCTGAACCCAACAGACCTCTAGCGCATCTGTTAAGAACGTGACCAACATAGGCGTCGTGATTCTGCATGAACGCGACCACCTACTACGTTGCGATTCATCGCCGCTTTCTGTGGGCGCAGTTGCATGCGCACCGTGTGGCGCATGCAGAAGCGTTGCGGCTTAATTGCGACGATGAGTACGTCGCATTTTAACACGACGGCCCAATACGTCGCGATTTAGTCTGTGCTCTGTTTTGGCTCTAAGCCTTGGCCAAACAGTGCAATTGCACTGTTCAGCCGAAGGGGGAGCACTGTGGAGGTGCTTCGGAGCGCGAGAAATGCCAAGGCGGTGTCATTTTTGTGTTCTTCATATTGGTAGGGAGACTTTCCCCTTGTTTTGATTGTATGAATTAGGTTTGAAGTATTTGGATTGTAGATTTGCATATATTCAGTAGTAAGCATGCTTAAGTTTTTGTGTGGATGGTTATTTATAGCTTTTACATCATGTAGTAGGTGTGTGTTGTGATTTCCGGAGGTGAAGAACAGGGTATGATTCTTCAGTTTGAAAGGCGACGGACCCAGACGTCGTATTTTGAACCCAACGACTTGTTCGGTCGCGATTCGGGTCGCGATTCAGATTTTAAAGGCGACGGGTTGGTCCGTCGCTATTTGGAGTCTTAATGGCGGCCACTGTGTTGCTTGCGTTTTCAGATGTGGCCACCCGAGCTGTTGGGTTCTATGGCCAGTCTGTCTCTTTCTGGTTGCACGTTGCTTGTGCAGTGTTGTTTAATTTATTTAAAGCATGTAAGCGGTGCGTCGGTACTTATCATGATTGGAATGCCGAGTTTGTATGATTATGTGTGCATAGCAAGTTGGATTGTTTAACACCTTCTATGGTTACCTCTTGAGTCGGATACCCCATGTTCATTGTGAGCCAAGCACATGGTGCTCGGGGTTTGTCCCGGTACAGTTTGTGTCATCTTCCTGGATATCCTCACTCCTGTGTTTGAGTTGTATGTCCAGCGTAGGAAAGACGAAAATGGGCAGTGACTCGTGTTTGTGGGTGTACGGTCGCTTGTAGCGCGCTCGTGGTTAGGGGACGGACACCAGTAGATGTACTGGTCCCCAGCTAGTCCAGTTTTTCAGTGCCTCACTTTAAGGAGCTCGGGCCGGAGTCCCTAAAGGTGCCAAGCATGGGCCTGCAGGAGTGGTGTTGGTTGTTCTCCACAGTTCTTGACCTTGTTGAGGTGAAGCGATAGCTAGACCTTTCGTCTGTGGCTACAAGACTGAGAGGTAGTTTTGTGTGGTTTGTCCGAGTCGATGGCTGGTGTCGCGAACTAGTTCTCGTGACTTATGTGCGGCGTGCCCTTCTTTGGCTTGTACACCTAGACCTGATTTGCATTTAATTATTAAAGATTGTACCATGCACATATTCTGGAATGGTTTAATTGCTTACAGCTGTAGTACCATGTGTAGGTAGCTTTACTTGTTATTTAAATATAGGCCTCATTTATTCTCTTGTATGTTTATCGTTCTTTCGGCTTTTGGGGAAGTTATCCTACTGAGCCAGTGACTTGTGAGGCTCACCCTTCCTTCTTCTAGGTGAAGGAGAGTATGAGGGTTCTCGTCCCTCTTCTAGTTCGGGACCGCACCATTGCGGAGTTGGGCCTACGCCACCAACAAAGTAATTTCTTTTTTGTTGTGCCTTGGGGGTTTGTCCCAGGCAGTTGTACCTAGTAATTTGACTTTAGTTCAGAACTAAATATGTACATTTCATGTGAATATGTGTAAGATATGGAATCTCATATATGTTCAATACACTCTTTTATATTTTCACGGACATATATATGTTGATATCCCTTGCGAGGCTTCGGTCGGTTCGTGGGAGACAGAGTCGGATCAGGCTCATTATTAGGTTAACGGGTTTGAACAACGAGGACCGTCACAATGGTGGTTCTGGGCCTCTGGCGGAGGCCAAGGCAGTGGATGAGGCATTGGCACGGTTTCTAGAGAGGCAAAGGTAGCGGTGGAGGCGAAGTTGTGTTTGTTTTGGAGGAGATGGCAGAATTGGTAGTAGAGCTAGCGGTGGTCCTGGTGGAGGTCAAGGTCGTGGTAGAGGTTGTGTACTTGGGGTCCTAAAGTGCTGCCGCGGGGTCCTGAGAGGAAGGAGGTTCCCTAGGATGGAGAACTCTTCCCATTGCAACTTCGGGGGCACTGCCAATAGCCCATCGAAACTCCTTAAAGGTGGTGCCCCAAGGCACCATACTCTGGGACTTTGGAAAGGAGTTCCCCAGACAGGGGGCTCTGTCGCGAGATCCTGAGAGACGTACCATGTCCTTCAGAGTGGGTGAGAGAGGCCTAGGTAGGGGAGGACTGGAGGTTGCATACGCATCGCCGCATCGGAGTAAGTACATATAGAAGAGAGAGAGAGAGAGAGAGAGCTCTACCTTGGTGCTAAGAGGAAGCAGAGGCCAAAGGTGAGTAGCAAACTGGTGTGGTGATGTCTTGGGGATGATACTACATTGGCGCCTTGGCGATGAGAGCAAGCAATGGCGGGAGGCGAGCAAGAAGCAATGGAGAGAGTAGACAGTGCATAGGGGACGGGACAAATAGAATCGAGGAGTAGACAGAGGTACCCATAGCAACTTGATTCACCATCCTCAGGACAAGAAATGTTGCGTACCAGTTCAATTTCTGCTCCGAAATAGGAACGCAACTCCATTTAGAACTCCATTTAATAGTAATACATTTGAAAAGAAACCAACAAAACAAATCAAAAGGAAAAAAATCAGCTCAAAACATCTTCATTAGCAAAAGAAATACATGAATCAACAATTTTATAGAGTCTTGCTTCCTAGTTAGCGCAGCCCCATCAACGGCTTCAAAACCTACACATTTCAATTCTTGCATGCAAATAGCAGCAAAAGGGTGCTTTTATTATTAACGCATTAGCATTTCTATTACATACATCCTTGACTTATTGGCATATTTGAATTGGCATCGCAGTGGGAGGAAAAATAGATAAATAAGAACATATACAATAAGAAACTTATAAAGACATTTAATAGTAACACACATTCTCATTGAAAATCCACTAAACATCATAACTTAAGAAAAGAACATTAAGTTAAAAGAGGAATATAAAATGACAGTGATATAATATTTACCCAGTCTTTCATCTTAAGCATTTTTGGCCACATATTTTTATACATCCTCCCTTCCACATATATTCCTTGAAGAATTGGTAATAATTAATTTCAACCTGTATGTAAAAGAAAAATTGTTCAATTGTTGATCATCAAGTATTATTCACAGCCATATGAGTTGTTAATGATGAGTTGATTAGGATTCTGATACATACACATGAATAATATAGTAAATCATATTACAATATGGGAAATGCTCACAATAAAACATTATGATAGACTCATTTAATTATTATTCACAATTCCAATTATAAACCACTCACTAATGACTAAACCCCGTTCCATAAAGAATGGCATCTCAGTAGAATTAGACGCCTAATAGATAAAAATAAACATAATTTATAGAGTAGCGTCAAAAAGAAATAACTGCACGAAACTTTACACACAAGTTGACAATGTGTTTTGATCAACCGACAACTTTAAATCGGTCAACTGCTCCTCCTTCTGAATTGTAACACCCCACTTAGGCCGGTCCAGTTATACTAACTCTCATCGAGTCCAAGTGATGTGTTACATGGGGAACACACCCCAACATATATCAAATGCAGGTTGATACATTCACAAATAAATACTAATGCAGTAGAAATAAAGAACAATTCATCAACTTTAATATTCAAGTCCATAGTCCATAAAAGAAGTCCACAATAGCTAAGTAGTTTAAATACAAGATTCATAATATAAGTAATTCCTCACATACAAATGTCACTCAACACACAAATCTAATCCTCACGCTCTGAATCCGATCCCACTACTAAAGCCTCGGGATCCGCCGTCCTGAATCGTTAAGCAAGTATGAGTCTACAACAAAGACTCAGTAAGAAAGCCAAAAATGGACTACCAATCTATCATATAAATTAGTTTCAAATCATGTTATTGCATATAGATTTCAGCAATCATATTACTTGCAAAGTAATCATTTGCTACACATATCTTAAGTTAAAGTATATATAAATGCTACTTGTATAATGCATGAGTTCAACACATTGTACTAACATTAGAATGTCTATCTTTGCAAAGTGATTTCAGATCTGATCATGATGACAAAATTTCAAGTATCCTTATGGTATATATGGCATACATGATTTCATGAATTTACATAAGTGAGCATGACTACTAAACATTCCTCTGAATGGAAATAAGACAAGTAGTACATATAATCATTCTAAGGCTGAAAACAAACATTTTGCATAACATATACATGTATAAATTTGCCAAGACACAGCCCAAACCACCCATTAGAAGTCACATAGACATATGAACATTTACTCATCACCTAAGCAGACAGTGATAGAGTCTTGGCTACTGTGCAGAACCGGGGGAAGTCCTCCCCACCATTACCAGCGGTACTTGTCCATCTCCAGAATTTCTTCCCGTGCCCTCGGGAACATATAACATATTGAACACTTCTATAGGGGCATTATTATGGTTCTGGTCCGGATTACTTCTAAGGTGGCAGTGTCTTATTGGCTGAATATAGAATCATATACGAATTTTCCAGATTCATATGCAACATAACATGCTGCCTAATTCATATACGCATATTCAAATCATGATAGAAACTTATTTCAGATTAATCACATGTTGTAGTTTATGGGAGTTTCCCCTAAAATCTATTCAAGATAACACATTTCCCATGATGATAACAGACTAAAAATAGTTATAGATGTCATAAATTCACAAATTTTGGTTAGAACATGTCCCTGTTGTCATGGATCAAGCTAGTACTTTTTCATGATTTTCTGACATATACACTAATTTCCGTGTTAATCTAATCAATGATATAAATAGAGAAATATCCATTACACTAAAACCGTCTATCAACCAAGTTCAATATCTTTACTGAGAGTATATCTTACTAACAAAATCCTCTTTTCAAAATCTCACAATTTTAGTAATCTAGAAACATTTTATAAAATTTAAAACAATACTATTGATTTTTGTATTTTAGTCATGGAAATTAGAGAAAATAGTCAGATTCTAATTATAGGTCCATCACAGCATGAACATAACCCTAACATGTATTTCTACCTAGAAACCATAATTGTATCATGAACACGCTTTAAGTATAAAATTTCTTCTTAAATCTATACTTATTTACAAAATTCAAAAATTTCCCTAAAATCACGGTGACTGCGGAAAATAACCCAAATTGCAGTATGACAAAAGTTAACCTACTTAACCCTACACATCTCACAGAAAATCCATTCAAAGTCTGAACATAGAGATATAAATACAAAAGTAAAAACAGGTGAAAATGATGGTCAGAAAAACTTGACGGCAATATTATTGCCGTTAAGTTCAATTGACGACAAGGGGTTTGATGTTAAGTTCATCCTTGATGACAGTCAGGGTTCACGTTAACCTGTCAGAAATCAAAACACTTCCGGAACTCATACAGACCCCAAATCCGATTGTTATTTTAATTTCTAAAATCATGAAAATTATAAAAAGGTAGAATCTATGGTTGGGAACCCAATCCCTAGGTTACTTGCCTCTGAAACAGCAAAAGATCTACGGATTTAGCCGATGAAGCCCGACTTGGCCAACCAAGATAGTTCTCCTTCCGAGGTAAAATCCTCAACTAGTAGATGTCCTATGACACGAGCACGTTGGAGACACCTTCAACCTTCAAAGACACATCCTCTTAGCTCGAAGATGCTTGATCTTGACCTCCACGAAGATCAAATTGCTGGATCTCCCTTCTTCTATCCTCTTGAGACTTGGAGAGACTCCTAAAAATTGGACTAAGAAGGCTAGACCACCCTTTTATAAAAGGTTTGGCCTCATATACTTGGTCCAACGAGGGTAGGAGATGTAACCCATAATGTTTCCTAAGATTTAGCCCTTACCATAACTCCACCGTAGCTGGACTGCGAAAATTTTACTGTCTGTACCGGAAGAAGTTGACGACAAGGTTAATGTCATCGACCCAAAGTTGACGTCAATTGATGTGGACGTTTACCTAATGTTGGCGGCAAGGGATGTTGCTGTTAACCTGCTGTTGATAGCAATCGATGTTCCGTCAGCAACACACGTCGACACAGCCATCATCCTGCCCGAGAACATGTCATTCCTTCTGCAGGAAAACTTAACTATACACACATATTCACAGAAAAGTTTTAAAATACACAATAAAATAGATAACAATTGAAATTAAAATCTATGAACAAAATTTCAAGGCATCACATGAATCAAGGAGTCGATTAACTTCACTTAGGGAATTGATTCCTTGACTTATTGGGAGTCGATTCTTGTTGACAACTCCTAAGAGTTGTTTTAGCCTAAGAGTTGATTCTCTTTTGAGGAGTCAACTCTCTCATTGACATAGTCGATTCTCATGTTTTAGGATGATTTCTTGGCTTATTTTTTAGTTTCTAATATTTTAAATATGTTCAAATTAGACTTGAAATTCTTTTTGATCCTTTTATTATTCTTTACTTGTTTGCATTCCATTTATTCTTTTTAAATGTTTCTTTGTTTATTATTACTAATCTGAGTATTTTCACAATAATGTCTGAACTTTTCAATCCGACTAAGGAATGGCATGCAAGTTACTTTGAAACAGAAAGGTAGCCATATAAAGAAAATGAGGTCAAGAGAGGGGGAGCAGTTTCACATAGTCTTGGCATATTTGAATTGGCATATCAGTGGAAGGAAAAAATAACAATAATAAGAACATATACAATAAGAAACTTATAAATTCATTTATCAATAACGCACATTCTCATTGAAAATCCACTAAATATCATAACTTAAGAAAAGAACATTAAGTTAAAAGGGGAATATAAAATTATATAATATTACCCAGTTTTTCAACTTGAGCATTTCTAGCCACATTTTTGTACATCGTCCCTTCCACATATCCCCTAAAGAATTGGTGACAATTAATTTCAACCTACATGTATAAGAAAAATTGTTCAATTATTGATCATCAAATATTATTCATAGCCAGATGAGTTGGTAATAATGAGTTGATAAAATATGGCTATGGTCATATATAGACTACTCTCTCAAACTTTCCTGACAACTTTCTCCTTTTATTTATAATTTTAGAGTTTTTTCTCTAGTAAATCTAAGTCAAGTACATGCTAAGATCAATTACTCTTCTAAGATGCCTATCCAAATCAGTGGGGAATGAGAAGCATATGCTATAGAAGATGCACAATCAAAGAAAGCAATATAAATAGAGAACTGACTTAGAGCATATACTTTCTCTTTGTACGTACCAAAACAAAAGGTGGCAGGCAGGAGTGGATGAGCTTCCCAGTTCTTTTGAAGAATTGGAATGTTGTCTTTTGATGTGTAGTAAATTCCCCTTTAGAGGCTTTTGTGTAGTTAAAAATGGGCCTTATGTTTGCCCTTGTGGAATGGTAAATGTTGTATGGAGTTAACATTGGGATCTAATGATAATAGATTGGAGTTAGATGCCTTTGTATTTAAATGAGTTCCGATTATCTATCTAGAACCTCAGGTTGTCATTGATAAGGCTTATTTGTCGACCTATGGCCTGTCTATCGACAACCGAGCCTTGTTTGTCGACCTGAAGGTGGTGGTCGTTGAGTCTGTATATTGGCCAATTGTCTAAGGCTCCTGCATGTTGCTTGATCGTTGAGTCCCTGGATTTATTCTTCCACTATATTTAAATAAACTGAGGGCGTGACAGAGTTGGTATCAGAGCTTTGACTTCATTTTGGTCTCAGGAAAATCAGGGAGGACTTTAATAAAACCACACTTAGGCGTCCTGAGTCAAGATGATCACACCTGATGTGAGTTGGGGTAAAGCCATGGGTTAAGTGTGATTTGTGCCATGATTAGATCACTAGCGATCAACATCCTTTTGAAGGTACTCAATAATTCAAATGGTTGTTGAGTGGGCACAAATGAGGAACATGCAACAAACTCTTCGGGGTTTGACCCAAGTAATCCTGCAAGCTACCCAGGGTGGCAGAAATTGGGGAGTTGGGGAACTCCATAGAAACTTTCACAGTATGAACCCCCCAAAATTTTAGGGTAGTACTAATCCTAACAACGCTGGGCATTGGGTCAAGGAAATTGTATGGGTGTTTCATGCAGTGCAACGACCAGGACAAGGTTCTGTTGGCAACTTTTCAACTCAAAAAGGATGCTTGTGTGTGGTGGGGATCAGTGGAAGCCACATTGCAAGGACAACAAGTGACATGGGGGCATGTTGTTGAGCATTTCAACACAAGTACTTTTTAAGAGAGTGCAAGAAAGGAAGGCAGCAAATTTTGCTGCGTTAAAGCAAAGAGGATTGACTGTGGCTAAATATGAAGCACAATTCTCACAATTGGCCTGTTATGTGACTCATCTGGTTGGGACTGAAAGAATGAGGGCTAAGAGATTCCTTAATGGCCTGAGGCCCCAGTTCATCACTCAACTGTGCTAATGGACATTCAGAATTTTGCTGACATGGTGAAGAAAGCCCAACTACTTCAGGATGCAATGGAGATTGCTAAGAGAATCAAGGGAAAGTTTGTCAAGAAGAGACAAACATCAACTACGAGGAGGTTTCAACCAACTACTAGAAGGAAAGGGCCTAGTTATTCAACTAGATAAGAAGCCAAGAGAGAGTGGCATGCAGTTAGCAGTGGCTTCATCTAAAGGATGCAAACACTGTGACAAGAGTGGACACCGATCTAGTTAGTGTTGGAGAGCTCAGGGTAAATGTTCGCGATGCGGGAGTTCAGACCACAAGATTTAGGATTGCCCTATGATGAAGAAACAAACACCTCAAGATAAACATCATAGTGGATTGAGGAATTAAGACGTCCTCCAAGAAGTTATGGAGTCAGAAGTGATCTCGGAGGAAGGTGGAATAGTGGAAGGTACTCTTACTGTACTTTCCAAATCTACCTTTGTTTTATTTGATATTGGAGTAACACACTCATTTATATCGCAAGAATTTTCTAAAACCCTTCCTGTAAAACATGTACCTTTACCCTGTGAATTCCTAGTCACCACACCCCTTGGGGAAAGAACTCCACTCTTTCAATATTTTCCATCTGCCAATGTGGACATCTGAGGGAGAAACCTACCTGCGGATCTAGTGTACATGCCTATGGAGCATTATGATGTGATCTTAAGGGCTGATTGGATAATCCAACATGGTGCCAGCGTTGACTATAGGAAGAGTAGGGTAACTTTTAGTGAGCATCTGAAATTGGTGTACTCAAGTACCAAATGTTGAAAACATCTATCTCTCATCTTTGCCCTCCGAGCCAATAGCATGATGAGGAAAGGACGTGTAGCATTCCTTGCTTCAGTGATAGTGGAGAAGAAGGAGGTGAGAATAGAAGACTTTGCAGTAGTTAGAGACTTTCCATATGTATTTTCGGATGAGCTACCTAGTATTCCCCCTAAAAGAGAAGTCAATTTCTCTATCTCATTAACCCTCGGAGCTACCCCTATCTCTAGATCCTTCTACAGAATGTCACCGGTAGAATTAAAGGAGTTAAAGGAGCAATTAATGGAACTCTTAGAAAAAAGGTTTATCAAGCCCAACACCTCGCCATGGGAAGCACCTGTATTGTTTGTCAAGAAGAAGGATGGGTCAATGAGGTTGTGCATTCACTATAGACATTTGAATCAGCTCACAATTAAGAATAAGTAGGTGCCTTAGTGCCAACCAAGTGGGCCAACATGGCATCCCTAGCTAGCTTGATGGTTTAGGAGTGGATATTACTAGAACATTTTGCCAATGTAGATTTCAATGTGAAGGAAGAAGGTGATTGTATGCTAATTGCTAACATTAGTATATAATTAGACTTCTTCAATGAAATTAGAGAACAACAAGACAATGGTCCATTTCTAGTAGAAATCAGGGAGAAAATTGAGCAGGGGCCAGATTTCGCTATAACAAGTGATGACAGATTGGTCTTTCGAGGGAGAACTTGCATACTTGATAAGGAAGAGCTCAAGAAGAAGTTGACGACTAAAGCCTACAAGTCTAGGTATACCATACATTTTGGAGCCACCAAAATGTACCAAGACATGAAGAAGACCTACTGGTGGCCCAATATGAAAAGCGAAGTGGCAGAATTTGCAACTCACTGCTTGACATGCCAACAAGTTTAGGTAGAACATCTTAGGCCAGCAAGAGTGTTGCAACCTTTAGACATACCTGAGTGGAAATGGGAGAGCATAGATATGGATTTTATCATAGGACTGCCTAAGACCAGAGGAGGACTTGATGCAATTTGGGTAATTGTGGATCGATTAACTACGTCAGTCCCATTTTTACCTATAAAGAGTAAGTGTTCTATTGATGTGTTAGCAGCCCTATACATTAATGAGGTTTTTAGACTTCATGGAATCCCATTGTCCATTATGTCTGACAGAGACCCTCGGTTTACCTCACACTTATGAAAGGGATTGCAATCTGCATTAGGGACTAAACTAAATTTCAACATTACCTTTCATCCCCAGACTGATGGACAAGCTGAAAGGACAAACTAGATTGTGGAAGATATGCTACAGGCCTGCATAATTGACTTTAATCGGTATTGGAGTGAACAATTATCCTCAATTGAATTTGCATATAATAATTGTTATAAAGCAAGCATCAAGATGACACCATTCGAGGCTCTATATGGTAGAAGTTGCAAGTCACCAGTGTTTTGGGAAGTAGCCGGAGAAAGGCAGTGACTAGGACTTGACTTGATAGAGGACACAATGGAGAAGGTTTAGATTATTAGGGAACGTCCGGAGGCAACTCAGTCAAGACAAAAGAGCTATGCGGATAAGAGATGAAGGGATCTAGAATTTCATGCTGGAGACCATGTATTAATGAAGGTGTCACCTTCACAAGGGATCTAAAGGTTTGGAATCAAAGGGAAGCTGACCATATTTATTGGCCCTTTTGAGATCCTAAAAAGGGTGGGTGAAGTAGCCTACAGAATTGCATTGCCTCCATCATTAAAAAGAATGCATAATGTCTTTCATGTATCCATGTTGAGGAATTATGTTTATGATGCCAAGCATGTGATACAATATGAAGATTTGGAGCTAAGGGAAAACTTGACATATGATGAGAAACAGTCTAGATCTTGGACAGAAAGCTACAACAACTAAGGAATAGGGTAATAGCTATGGTTACGGTCCAATGGAATAGATGTGGATTGGAGGAAGCCACTACGGAATCTGAAGAAAGGATGAGAGACCATCACCCAAAACTATTCCTTGGTAACATCCCTCTCTTACACTCTTAGTACATTACATATAAATTTGGGGACCAAATTCTTTTAGTGGGGGAGGGTGTAGTGACCTAGATTTTTATAAATAATATGATAAAAATAAACCCATTATCGTAAATGAATATTCTTGTCAAGAAGATGTTTGGTATTCATTTATATAAGGTAATCAGATCCTTTAATAGATTGGTGTTTGGACCACTTATAAGACCAATCAAAAGGATTATGAGTCCAATCAGAACCTTACTGAATTTTGTTCAGTAATCGGATCCTTTAATAACACCAATCGGTGTTTGGACCACTTATAAGACCAATCGGAAGGATTGAGTCCAATTGAAACCTTACTAAACCTTAGTTCAGTAATCGAATCCTCTAATAACACCAATCGGTGTTTGGACCCCTTATTTATGTACCACCCCCAGCCAAATACATAAAATGACCCTCATTGGCCACCCCACAAGACCTCTCTCGTTGCAGAAAGTTGGAGGAACTCCTAGAGCAAAGGGGGGTGACCTTGAAACTTGGAATTTCTGAAAGCTTCTCTTCTTCTTGTCCCTGTCTCAATCTGTGGGAACTGAAAGCTATCAAAGGTAGGTGATCTCAGAATCAACATAATGAAATGTAATCCATATGAAAGCTTACGAAGTCTGCCTTAGTTACCCCTGTCTTGTCCAAATTCCTCATTAAGTATATTTTGACAGTTACAGAATATTTGGGTTTTCTTTTCCTTTCACCCTCTTGATTCCTGCACCCTTAAACCATTTAACCCCAACTATGATCTTAGAATACTTCTATTTTAATCCCCAACAACTTCTTTGTTGGAAATCTAGCCTATTCCCATTCTAAAGACCCTCTTCCCCACTATTTCAAATTCCATGATAGTTGTCATCTGTCCTTGTGTGATTTAGAAGGGTCTTCTAGAGACCATTCTTTTGCTCTGCCTAGTCTAGAATAGCATACAGTATGGTCCATCTAGTATCCTAAAATTTTCTAAGTCACGTAAAAGCTTTTACATCATTAAGATTATTCTATTTGCTCTGGATTCTTTGATTTGAACTTCCCAACACACGATTAGAAACTCTACTTTAAAAATCTTGCTTGTTATGGAATCTGAAACTCTTATTTGCATTATTCTACCTACTTGCTACATGACACGATCCCAATAGTTGTGTTGTTCTGCTGTCCATTCACATTCTTAGAAATTTGTACCCTTGTTATCCTTGATTCATCGGGTACTTCTGAACCTATACACAATCCTTCCATGTATTTATCTTTTGGAATTCTGTGGCCATAATATGTTACGTTATCTGGAACTATTTGGAACTTGGGTCTACTGACCCATGCTTGTGCAAATAAGGGCCATGTTTGGTCTTGGGGAGGAGCACCCCAACGTACTTATTAACTACAAGAGTATAGACTTGTGGTGGTGGCATAACACTGATATGATATGCAATATTTGAAAATGTCGTCGTTTGATATGATATGTTTGATCATTTGTACATTTGTTCATCCGAAATATGGCCAATCTTGGCATTGTTCATTATGCTGTATAAGTTGTGAATTTCTGAAATATGATCAATCTTGTTATTTGTTCATTTGACTTGTATATGATCTAAAATCCTTGAAGGATGGCCATTTCTGATACATGTTCCTTTGATATGCATCTGTCCTAAAATTTCCTACCATTGTTTGTCACCAATCAACATTTTGAATCATTAGGAATCCCACCAATTTATTACCCTTGATCTATCCCATAATCAGGTTACTCTTACATTAGTTACTCTCCTACTACTTCTTGGAATTTTCCTTATTATTGCATTAATCATTTCTATTTTGCCCGCACCTTGAGATGTAAATCCTGTTGGACGTAAGCTCATTAATTTGCTTAATATTTTCAGATAGTGAAGATGAACCCTTGGAGATGGAAGGGGGTGGGCTAGAGTGAATGAGCGTCCCAATCCTTTGGAAGAAGTGGAATATGGTCTTTTGATGTGTAGTAAATTTCCCTTTTTGAGTTTTTTATGTAGTTAAAAATGGGCCCTATGTTTGGCCTTGTGAACTAGTAGCTGTTGTATGGACTTAACATTTGGGTTTTAATGATAATAGATTGAAGTTGATGTCCCAGCCTCTAATTGAGATCTGAATATTCTGTTTAAAACCTCTAGCAGCACTTGGTATGGCTCATCGGTCGACAACCAGATCTGCGGTCTGTCGACCTATCGCTTGTCTGTCGACCAGGCTGCCTATGAAAAATTTGGGCCCCTGCTTGAATTTGGCCAAGTATCTCCGGTTTCTACATTCTTGCTTGATCATCGCGTCCCAAATTTATTGTCCCATTATTTTATATAAATCGGGGGAGTGACACATATGCTCCACGTTCAAATTGGCCAAGGTAGCTTTGTCCAGCCTTTAGACGAGGCGTACCTTGTCAGCCTGGGGTGAAGCACGGTGTAGTTTTCTGGCATTTCGGATCTAGTTTATTGGGTTTCGAAGCGTCATCTAGTGTCCACTTTGCATTTTGTGCTTGTCCAAGCTTAGTTTTGGTCTTTCTCCCGAGCCTAGACCTTTGGCTCCTGTCATGGCCGGGAGGGTGATGCGATAAGGTGGCATCGGCTGAGGCTGATGTGATAGTCAGAGGTAGTTCTCTGCATATGTGTGCCATGTGTTGCTCTCTTGGTTAAGGCGTCCCCTAACTCTAATCCATTCTTGAGGCATTTGGGCGATGTGACGTGTTACAAGTAGCGATATGGTTTTGTTCTCCCCTCTGACTAGAATAGGGGGTTTACCCTGTTCATAGCCAGAGAGAGTGCTCTACGACGATTTTGAGCCCAGGAGCATGGTTTGATTGTCTAGAGCGTGGTTTGGTGTTGGCCCTTGTGAGGAAGAGGCAGCCAAATCATGGGAAGGCCCCAACGGCTACATCCTTCGTGTTCCGGTAGGGTGACGCCCACTCTCTTTGTTTCTTTCCCAATTCTCTTGAACACTACAATTTTAGAGCACGAATTCAAAGTTCTAGGTGTTGAGATGGGTGTGTTTGTATGTGGAGCATGTGAATTTACCATTTATTTGGTTAAAATGAGCCTTTAGAATACATGATATGTTTGATGCATATGATGCATGGAATTGGAGTTTTATGGTAGGAATAGATTGTTTAGACCACCTTTTATGAGTTTTTAGTGTTATGGTCGTGGTTTGGGCCTTGGAAGTCTGTGCTTGGGAGGTTGGTTTGAGGTTCGATTTTAGGAAGCTTCAGCTTGATAAGGTGTTCTGTTGGGCTAAAGCATTCTTAAGGCATCTAACTACCCGGACGTGTTAGTCTAGCCTATGGCGTCTGTTGGAACATGTGTAATTACCTGATTAATTACTATACTTATCTCATGCTCAATCTACTTGATTTTGGTGATGACATAAGATTTTGATGATAAATGTTATATTGACACTATAAGTCATTAACAATGAATTATTGGATTATTGATAAAAGAAGTTGATGATAAAATAATAATATTGAATTTACATGAGAATAAAAGTATTCATATGATAAATTACTCAATCACTATTTTTATCAATTTATGACTTAATAGTTTAGACACTGCACACTTCATTGTCTATAAACAATCACTTCGTCATATATGTATAAAACACTTTGTCATGCACGATGCTCACTTTGTCATATACGAAGTTCACTTCGTCATGTATGAAGCTCACTTCGTCGTATGCCAAGCTCACTTCATCTTACGTAAAGAATCTCATCACTGTATACACATGAAATTCAATTCGTCATATGCCAAGCTCTCTTCGTCTTAGACAAAGAATCACTTTGTCGTATATGAAAAATCACTTTGTCATACTCGAAGTTCACTTCATCATATCTGAAGCTTACTTTATCTATATACAACTTAACTTCATTTAACACGAAGACAACTTTGTTTTAACATGAAATGTACTTTGTTTAACTATTAGTGCACTTCGTCTAAACCTTTGTACACTTCCTTTAATAAATATTTTATAAGAGAATACTTTGTCAAACAATATCGTATAGTATATCTGTGTTATGACAATTATCTTGACCCATGAAATTATTGTGTCTGAATAGAAATTGTCTAAATACAGTATTCATATAACAGAGGCAACCATATTCACTCTTTCATGCGTAATGACCTTCCTTAAAACTCTGTGATATCTTGACAAATTGAATTTGTCATTTTAGGCAACCATATTCAATCTTTCATGCGTAGTGACCTTCCTTTAATGTATTTTTGGAAACTTCAAACAATAGAATCTGACTGTATCATGTCAATGACTAAAAGACCATTACTCTTTGCATGATGAATCTTTTATGAGAACATTTGTGCTCCTGATTAAAGAAAAAAATTTATTGCAAGAGTCTTAAGGAAATAACATTGACCTTAATTATTATGTTAAATCTATACATACATCATGGTCATAAAATAAACAATATACATTACTCTAATTGGTAAGTTCTCGCAAAAAAGAATTTCAAATTCAAACGTGCATTTAATGCATTCCTTGGAACTTCAAATATGATATATCTTGACCATTTTGTGCATATATTGTCACACCCTGACGTGGAATATCGGAACGTGAGGCAGTTGCAGTAATCCGAATATAGAGCATATAATAGACATAAATCCACTAGACATTTGAATAATGAAAATTCATTATATTTCATTCATAAATCTCCACTATTGTCTATTACATTCACTAATTTAGAGCCATTACTTAGGGCCCAATTAACATCATTACAACTGAAAAAAATGTAAAATGCTAAGCTAATAAAACACTGGTACTTCAGGGACGCTCTTGGATCACTCCTGGTCATTGCCTTCCTCATGAGTGTTGGTTCCGTCGGCCAACTCACCTGAGAACATATCACAAATAACACAAGGTGAGCGATAACTCCTAGCAGGTCTTAAATCTCATGGCCAGGCATGCTTTAAGTATTAATATATTAAAGATCAGAATAACTAATGACAGAGAGAATCAAGAAATGTCGAGAGAGTAATAGCACGAATAGCATGGTTCAATTAGCACGTGTATCAAGTATAGCACAAAGAGTAGGATGGCCATAGCACGAATAGTACACAATAGCACATAGCACAATGAGTCGAGTATAGTATGACACTTTGATTGTCATTTGATAGTAGAGATAGAAAGCACTTGAGTGTAATGCCAAACGCTCTGGTCAATTAACTCTGTGGGCACTAGCACTTTTGGGCACACCTCCCAGGACCTGATCGGGCCCCTTTATATTGTCAGGCATTGATTATGTTTATTATCTTTAGACAATTAGTCAAATGGACATAGGGAGTACCAATAATAGATGAGAGTAATTGAAGAATAGACGAGAGTATAGAGAGAACATGAATAGATGAGTGAATATGGAATAGACGAGAATTATAGGTCAATGCACGTAAAACAACATTAAAACATGCGATAATAACGGCTGCAACAGTACCTTCAAGTATTGGCAGTCTGGTAAATATTGTGGTCTACCACTGGTCATGACAATAACATAGTCAAAGGTCGGGGTGATGTCAAAGACAGTACTATAGATGGTTGGAGCATGTCGTACAAGTCCAGCATGACCCCTTAGGATGTATAGTTGTTAATGGTACAACCCGCTTGTCGACCACGTGGGATTCCATGGTCAGAGGAGACTTATGGAGGCCTTGAACAAGGATTCACTAGTCCTGCAAAAGGAATATCCGACCGAGAGATTGTCCAAGTCAAGAGAAAGTGTGGAAACAGTAGTGGCTTGGCATTCCAGAGGACTTCTAGAATAGTGGAGCGCCGGTAATGATGTTCCAAAATGTCGTTAGAAATGAAGACACGTCTAGAAATTTTGATAGGGAAATTTATGTTCAATATTTCAATAAATTACCAGATGTATTATGGAGCAATTTATTAACATTGCAAGTCTGAGATGGGCAATTTTCTGTGTGTGCATGTGATAGAAAAATCAAGAATTTGAGAGATCAAGTGCATAGCTTTTAAAAGAATAATTACATGTTCATGACTATTTGACTTCTTTTACTGTGTTTCAGACTTAACAAGAACTTAACATGGAGTAAATACATGGGCTTAAGGTAAGAATAGAAGAAACTAGGGTTTTTAGACAAATATTAAGAAGGTGATGTACCCTTGCACTGGTCGCGACAGGGTACCTTCAGAACACGATGTACACTTTAACAGAACGTGACGCAGTACCTGTCACTTTCAGAACGTGACCGGGTGCTTGTCGCAGCCCGTATGAAAATGCGTCATATCCACATGTCGCTATCTCAGGGTTCCTTCCTGAGTCTAAAAAGGAAATCAAACCTCCTTGGAATGCAATCTACTTTCATGGGGTTTTGACACAGTGACCATAAACAACGAAAATCTCAACGTATACATGATTGAAAAAATGTAAAACATAAACTGAATGAAACCAGACTTGCAGGAGAAGAAACAATAAGGAGCAATTAGGGTTTCATCATGGCTACAACGTGGAATGATCAGGTTCTTTCTTAACGAACTAAATATGTGACACAGGGGTCTTGGTTTAAGAAACTCACACAAAACACTTGATAGAAATTGGGGAAAAGGACACAAACATTTTCAAGACATCATGTAGTATCTACAGAAAAAGTTTCACATCATGAGGTAAAGTATGAACAAACAATTGAGGTGAATATGATGGTTTAGGTACATGTTCATGACGGAACTTTTAAGCATGAAATTAACAAGAATAGCAAAATAGAATTTGGGGAAAATAAGGGACTTTTGTTCTTAAGATCAACAACACCTATGGACGAGATTAATTAAGTTTTGCTTGTGAGATTGCCTAACTTTAGACAATGTAAACTCCTAGGGCTTTAGAATGTGAAGAATGAACTTGCAGATCTTCTAGCAAGCTCCTCTCCTTGATTCCCTCCTCCTTTGGCATGCCTTCCACATCCAATAAGTCTCAGAAGAGCATTAGGGTCGGCCATGAAGGGATCCAGGGTTGTCAATTCATATTACAACTCCAACTTCCTTTTAATTACAAATTTCCATGTTTATCTAGATTTCCTGGCATCCAAATCTCCTATTTAGGTGAGGATAAAACTCCAATTTCGTGGCTAACATATTGGGGTAGGGTTGGGGCTCCAATTTTGATATACATGAGTTGTATTCCTGATTTACTTACCCTTTGTTCATTAGAAAATAATGGGGTTACAAATTTAATAGTATTTTCTTTTATTTTATCATTTTAAACTCCTATTTTGACCCAATAACTCTAGAGTGGTCCATTAATAAATCACATCTCATAATTTTGTTTAATGAGTTTTAATTTATTCATTTTAAATTAGCAGGTTGCTACATACATTACTTTTTATTAAACTATGTTGACTATAGCCAAAAAAGTAGAAATGTATGTACTCTTGTAGGTACCTATGACTGACAAAGAAGACTTTTGGAGTATCTACACATGTAGAAAGTAGAAAGGACAAGAGACAAAGTGTGCTAGACATTTAATGGACTGACAAGCAAATGAATTATATTTTAGTCTTGGACATATACAGATCTGAAAAGTAACAAGCTTTGAACATCCCATGATGTATGGTCAACTGTATTCTTGAAGATCATGATATATCCAACGGTTACCATAAGATCTTGAGCTTGAAGACACAAAATAAACACAATGGAAGAAGACCTAGAAGAACACATATTGAAGATCTATCGATTATTAAAGTTGTCTTTAATGGTTGGGTTATACAAAGACAATAGGAAAGAGACTGTATCAAACAGATAGATGAACAAGACCCAATGTTCTCTTCAAGAAGACCAACAGGAGAAAGGTTTAGAAAAGATTTAAATATATGTGCGGTTTCAAAACAAAAGGTGATGAACCAGTGAGCAGACTTGAATATCTCCATGATTGAGTGTACATCTAATGAGGACCCTAAATGATATACACACTTAAGGAAAAGAAAGAAAAAGCTCAAGCCTATTCAAAGAAGCATTTAATCACAATACCTTGCTACAATTAAAGCTCTCATCTTCCTCCTTCAGCACACAAGCATTAAGTAAAGCTATCGAGGAGAAGGAAGATTCCAAAGAAGTATTTAGCAACAAAGCATTCATCATCATCTTGCTAAAGCAACATAGGATCAACTGATTCTTCATTCCCATTCTCTTTGATCTGTGTGTTCCTTATTTCGTGCTTTCACATAGCCTTTCATCAGTCTGTAAAAAGACATTTACTGTGGGGCAATAAACCTTGTAGAAGGTGACTGTAGACACCCGATTCTATCCTATGAGTTGAACCATATTTCTTGCTCTCTTAGTATGCCCCAAGTTGGTCACTCATATTGAGCCCATTTGTTAGCCTCGTTTTAAGAGCATTAAGTCCAATTGCTAGCTTATCTCGTTCAAACATCACTTCAAAGTCCTTATTCTAGGGTTTGACCCATCAGTTCTTAACACAACGGTCACGGGCGTCACATTCTTGTCAATTGATTGATTATAATCCTTAGATAGAGTAAGGATATCCCCAAAATTTTGGAGATATCCTCACTCTATCTCCAGTCTATCCAAATACCAAACATGGCCTATGATCGATTATCCTTAATGTGATAGGTCGTGGTGTCGTGTTACTGCCAGTGTTGTGTCCACCAGGCTGTCGCGGCTGCCCATGCATATCCATTCACGTGCCTTCAGAGTCGCGACCTCCTTGGCCATCACGACAAGCCATGTTGCGTCCCTACGACCCGTCACAACATTGTTCTGCATGGCTGGCTCCACAACCACCTCCTCTCTATCTCTCTTGGGGTCTATCTTCATCTCCAACAACCTTGGAACGACCCCAGCTGCGGTTTGAGATTCCATCCGACCTTAGAACCCCCCTAGGACTCTTCCCATGAGGATTTACTTGCTTTTTTACCATTTTCATGGGCCATTATCACTTAAGGATGAGATACTCTCTCTCCTCTCTATATAAGTAACCCATACCCTTCTGAATGAGGTAACACCCCATGCTACCATGAAGTGCTACCAAAATTCCACCAGAGCTTCCCCTTAGCTCGTAGCCCTCCCTTTTCCTCTCATTTTCCTCTTATTCTCTTCATCAAGTCACATTGCACTCTTCATCCATGGAGCTTGGCAGCTAGGAGGTGGCTTCTATAACCATCAAAGGCTGTTCCATGACCTCAAGAGCACACTTTCAGCTAGGGAGTCACCCCTTTTGGGGCCCTTCTTCCCTCTTTCCCTCTCATTTTCCTTTCATGCATTTTGTTATTTTCTTTTAGATAGTTTCATACCTCCATTCCCACGTTTCTACAGCCTCGGGGTTTCCAAAACACCGCCAGGTTCGTTCCCTTCATGCTTCCCTTCTTTCCTCTTATTTTTGAGTTGATACTTCACTTGAAAATGGTCTAATAGGGTTCCTTTTTCTTGTTGCGTTGTTTTGGCAGGTTCTTCAACAAAAGTAGACGAGGAGCTCTCCCCCTCTGGCCAGCTGGAGGGAGGGAAGGAGGTCTCCCACACTCCGCACCCCCTGCTGAGAAGGTGTCGGACATCCCCATCGCGACATCGATAATGCGACGGATCGCGCAGTCGCAACAAGATATGGATCGCGACGGGTATCCCCGTTGCGACACTAGTAAGTGGCCTTCTCTGCTCCTCTTTCCCATTACGTTAGCCTTAAGACTCTATTTATATGTTCGGGCAACATGTTGGGTGGCCATCACATCTTTTCCATCATATTATGATATCCTGTTGTGTGTTTTTGAGGAGCGTCTTTCCTCGTGATGACACTTGTTGGTGATCACGGAGGGACCTCCACTGCCAACCTCGTTTGTCTTTTCATTTCACCTTCCATGTTTGTGTATTTGTTTGTCCAGTAGAATCATGTTAGGGTTGTTTCTTCATTCTTTGTCATTTTTTGTCTTCTATTATTATCTGATTTGATCGTAGAGCTGCGACTTTAAAGCGTACATAAAGGCGGATGCGACATCAGGTATGCATTATCTTTCCTGTCCTCCATCTTGAGTTCCTATTTTGAAGCTTTCTGATGTCATCTCTATGTTGTTTCATCATGTATACCCACGATTCTCTTTGTTAGAACCCTACTAGGGCTCGGGTTTTCCATTTATTTTCACTGTTTGTCTTCTGGTCCTGTCACGATGCATTAGGCAGTCGTGACTTTGTCACGGTGGACGAGGAGAATGTAATATCAGGTACACTTTGGTTGGTATTGCTTTCCGTTCCATGCTCCAGTTTCTGTTTGTTAGGGGGGACCTTCATCTTCTGTTTAGCTATTTCCATGTTGTACTGCACTTAGGATAGTCTGTTTGCTTACTGTTTACGTGTGGCTTTGGGTTTCTGCAACCCAAGATTATCGCGACTGATCTTTCAGTAGCGATAAGATCGCGACGGATCTGATTGTCGCAACTTCAGTAGAGACCTTTAGGCTGCTGTGTGTTAGTTTAGGTTAGCATTTGCATGCACTTTGGTGTAATTAGGTTCATGCATACACTATTTAGTATAGATAGGACTCCTCCTTAGTAGTGGAGACCCTCTCACGTACGAGCACTCGTGGGCTGACAGGGCCTGCTACCGAGGGCCTCTGTAAGTCCCTGTTGTCGTACGCACGTCGCGGTCGCCGGGCTGGTTGTACCTATTGCCCCCTAGTTCAGGTCGTTTGCATGTGAGTTGTGAGTCACCCCTTACTTACACTGGAGTACTCGAGTACATGCCTATTAGGGTTCCTATTTAGCCGAGTGCAATCCCATTAATTAATCCATTAAAAGGCTAAGTGCAAACCCTAAAACGTTAATGATAATCATGTCAACTTGGGTGTTTTGCTTGAGATTTTCCCTCTTATCCCATAGTCTATTCTTGTGTGTTAGAGTCTAGGGTTTTGTTTGCTATTGTGTTGTCTCCCCTAATCCTCTAAGGGTAGTGTATGCGTCAGTGCTTAGGTTTTTCTAGTTAGTCTCCACCAACCATTGTGCTATATCATAATCCTCTTTTCGGTATGAATCATTTTCGCGTCCTCACTGGTGTCTCTCTCCCTATTGGGTTCCTCGAGGATGTGGCTCAGCCATCTGCCGCCGCCCTCGTAGGCCAGATTCAGCCCCCCACTATCGCTGACGATCAGTCTCGCCTCCCTTCTCCTTCTGGGGCAGACAACCCACATGCCCAATTCAGTCAGCTTCTCTCACATCTGAACCCGGACCAAGTTCGGGAATTCTTGGAGACTGCCAAAGGCAAGCTCTCCCTCTCTCAGCCCTCTCATGCCTCCACCTAGCAGGCAACCTCCTTTGCATCCATTGCTTTCGCAGCACGCACACCCTCTACCATGGTCGATCCTACTCTTCTTCGTCCACGGGCTATCCATTTCTCTTAGCCTAGCTACCTTCCAGCGCGGGAAGCTCGGTCCAAGTCCCCTCCACATACTTCCTACTATCAGGCCAAACACAATCCTCTTCCCCGTGAGAGGTCATACTCTTTGGAGCCATCGCGCTCCCTTGTCCTTGCTCACCACATCTCGTCCCCTTCTGACTTCCTTGCGGAATGGGCATCCATGAAAAGGAACTACACAATCTCCGAAAGCAACATGACCCTCGAAAGGTAGCCAACATTCCCCTTCCTTCTTTCCAGCATCTTTGGGTTCTACCCCAGTCAGAGCTGCCAGTCTATAGACGATACTCTGGGGTAGGCGACCCTTATGTACATATCAAGGACTTTGTATATGAATCTTCTCCTCACAACTATGATCGCCATCTCATGGCGTATTTGTTCAGGAAGTCATTAGATGGGCCGACCCTCGAATGGTTCTACTCTTTGCCATCGAAGGAAGCCGAAGACTTCCAAATTGTACGAGAAAAATTCCTGCAACAATTCCAAGATCAGGTCGGACCCAAATATTCTTTTGTGGATCTGGTGGCCAAGAAGATGAAGGTTGATGAAGAATTTGTCGTATATGCTGACCGATGGTGTGCTCTAGCTGTGCAAGTCTGTTGTCTCATGCCGGATGAGAAAAAGGTCAAGCTCTTGATTGCTAATGCCACACCCACCTACCGATCCATCTTGGCCATGAATGATATCACCACCATGCACCAATTGTAAAGCCGAGCTCGTTTCATTCAAACCCAACTCAAGGACTCGCCTATCCACTCCATGTTCGAGAACCCGAAGTCCTGCTACCCCAAGAAATCCCAGGGCCCTATCACTGAGGGGGTACAAACCAATGAACAGGTAGGTATTGTCAACACCCCTCAGGGCTAGGTAGGTAGGAAACCTTATAATCCATCTCCTCAGCAGCCATGGAACAATCGGCCACCACCTCCTCAAGCTCAAAACCCTCCACAGGAGCAACGCCAATACAACCAAGTCCCTCCACCCCAAAATGGCTATGCTCCAAAAAAACCAATGGCCCTAAAAGAGCTCAGTATCCTCCTCTCCCCGAAAGTCTGCCTAACATCTTTGTAGCCCTCATGTCTCTCGATACCCTTAAACTTCCTTCGGAAAAGGCCAACTAGAGCATGGCAGCGGATTAGACTAAGTACTATGTATATCATCGCCATCCATGGCATAATGTGGCAGATTACTTTCAATTCTGGGACATGATATATGATCTTCATGAACAACAGCAGATCAATTGGGCAAAGATGAAAAGACTAATCTAGACCCTGAGGGATCAATAGGGGCAACGATAGCAGCAACAACAACAACAAAGGCAACAGCAGCCACCCCCACAGCAGAAACAATTCCAGCAGCAGAAATTCCAGCAACCACAACAATCAGCAGAAGATCTCGGCATAGTGCGGAATACTATGCCACAGCATCAGTCTGCTCCAAATCCACAACCTACTCCACCACTCGCTCAAGTCACCCCGTCGTCCACCATCAAACACCAGCCGCCGCTTGGGCCTACGATGACGAGCATGAAGTAGGTCAATTATTGGCTATTTCCCATACCACCATCACCCCACCACACCTACCATTGCTACGATCATCTTACCACTATGCACACTCCCATAATACCACCCATTAGTTCACCACCCATCAACATCCCAGTTTCCACCATGCCAGCACCAATAATAGCCAACCCATTCATCATCAGCACCCCCCACCTCCACTTCAACATAACCTTGCCCTCCGGAGCGAGCAAATGTTTCATCGAATGTATCCCCATGCATCTGTGTCAATGCAGGGTCAACCGACCCACAACTCGAACTCCAACAACCAACAACAATAGTAGGACATTCAAGAGGCAGAGCTGGCCCTGGGCACACAATATGATATTCTGAAACATTTGGACCAAACGCCTGCCAAGATTTCTATTCTCGAGCTTTTCAAGAGGTCTCAAACCCATCAAGATGCTTTGTGCACTTTTCTAAAGAGGGTTATGGTCAGTGAAGACATGACCCCAGAGACACTGCCATCGGTCCTATCCATTGTTACTAGGGGACCGACAATTACATTTTCAGACAATGAGCTAGCTCCTCTCGAGACAAGGAGAATGCCTCTACATGTGACATTGACAGTAAATAAAGTGGCCATTGATTCCGCTTTAGTGGACACTGGAGCATCAATTAATGTGTGTCCCCTTATTACTCTCTGGTCATGCAACATATCCAAGCGCCACTTGCAGCCAACACCCACCACCATTTGCGACATATGATAACTCCAAGCGACCTTGTCATGGTGTAGTTTCTTTACAGGCAAAATTGGGGCTGCTTGTGTTGACCGTGAAGTTCTATGTGTTCAATATTGATCCCACCTTCAAGGCTATTTTCGGCCGTCCGTGGATCGTGGCGCTAGGGGCAATCCCCTCTACAGCCCATCAATGCTTAAAATTCTCGTTCCAAGGATGAATTGTCAAGGTGAAGAGTGCAGCCACTACACACAGTTGAAGCAATTGAACAGATCATGCCAGCAGTTTGGCCCTCTAACAAGCACATTATCTACGTACTTGATGCAAACTACCCATGGGCGTATACTTTCTCTTCCAGCCGCCAAATAGTGTCTCCATCTATAGCGGCTGCCAAAAGGGTGACACTGTTAGATACAAAAGGTTGGAACATTATGCTTAAGATTGGCTACCAACCAAGGAAAGGACTCAGAGCTCAGCTTCAAGGAAGGACCCAGGTCGTCACCAACTCCAAACAGATCACAAGACACAGTTTCGGTTACAAAGAAGAAGTCCAGCCATGGACCACTTTCTCATCTACATTGAAGCCAGACTGGCAACCACTCACCTGGTCTTTATACTACCACTTCGTCAAGGGACCCGTTCAGCCAGGGTACAACACCATTGTGGTAGGGGCAGACTTCACAGATTATGATGTCCATGGACATCATTTTGCCTGACACATGATGTGATGACACGATCTTTTCGGATCCGTGTTTAATGGTTTTGGAGTTGTGCTCTTGGCCAAGAGGTGGTCATTGGGCCTTGTTTGTGGTTTTCGTGCGTTGTGTGGACGTTGTGGGCCTTAGCTCTCAGCCCATTTAGCCCATTGGTTCAAAGGTTGTGAACACGACGGGGCATGTCATCGCATTTTGAATTGCGACGGCTTACTACGTCGCGATTCACAGAACCGCCTTTCTGTTTAGAGGCGCGTCAGGTTCCGATTGGCGACGGTTAGAGTCGTCGCGTTTAAGAGTTAAACGTGATGTCTGACTACGTTGCGATTTTGAACTGTGTTTTAAATGCTCTGTTTTGCCCAAACAGAGCAGAGGAGCTCTGTCCATGCGAAGGGGAGGCTGCTGAGGGCTTCTCTGGCGATTCGGCTTCGTGGTGGTTCATGCGGCGCAGGATCCATGTGGGGATGGTGTCCGGAGCGTGGGTGCGCCGGCGATGTGGTGGTTTCCGTGTTCTTTGGGCTTCTTCAGCTAGTAGGGAGACTACCCTAGTGTTTAGTTTCTTTTAACTGGTTTAAAGGGGTGGAAGCATGTATGGGTGGTATGCCATGTTATGAATAGCATGTTTAATGCTTTAATTTGATAGTTGTATTGGATATGTGTGGATTTTCCCCGTGAAGAAGGTGGGTTCGGCTTGTGAGCTGAACTCACAGTCGCGTGAGAAATGCGATGAGGTGCACCGACGCATTCAGGGCATGAACGCGGCGCTCTGCATCGACACGTTTCTATTTTGTCTGTTTGTGCTGCGGCGGTTGCTTAGACGCGCCCACTTGACCGACGCGTTCTTGTTGAACGTGATGGTGTGGTTCACCGCGATTTGATGTTGACCGTGCTGTTGACTGATTGGGCCTGAAGGCGGCGTATCGGGCCATCCCGACACTGGGCCCTGTCGCATTAAGGCTTTGAATGGCGTCAGGACAGGTCGTCGCTATTTGAAAGGCGACGCCTGTGTCCGTCATGTTTTAGCCTTTGAAGGGTGAGCTGTGTGTTTTGGGCAGTGAAGGTCCTGTGTGGACCTAGCCTTGGTCTTTGCTGTCTTTTAAAGATTACTTAAAGTGGTTAATGTTAGTAAAGCATGTGTAGGGTTAAGAGTTGTTATGTGATTGGTTAGTGAATCATGTGATTCATGCTAAGTGTGTTAATATGGAATGGGATTGCCGTAGAGGTTGTGAGACGACCAATGACAGGCAAGGTTAATGTATGATATTGTGGTTCATGAATCTATCGGTGTAGGATGGCTTGAACGTCACATGGTGACCGGTGACGAGCTAATCCTGACACTTGTATACCATGGTTTTCAAGTAAGGATTGTATAAGTATGTATAACATAGTTTGTGTGTTTGCCGAGTCTGGTGGTCCGACGTCTATTCCAGAATACCTCTTCAGTCGGGTACCCTAGGTTCCTTGGTGAGCCAAGCACGTGTGTTGTGCTCAGGGTGTGTTCCGGTACGTGTGTACCACAGAGGTTTGAGTTGTCTTCCTGAACACCCTCACTCTTGTGCTTGAGTTGTACGTCTGGCTGAGGGAAAGACGACTGGGGCCAGCAACTTGTGTTTGGGGTGTGCAGTCGCTTGTAGCATGCTCATGGTTAGGGGACGGACACCAGTAGACGTCATTGGTCCCCAGCTTGTCCTGTGTTTCTAGTGCCTCACTTTAGAGAGCTCGGGCCAGAGTCCCTAAAGGTTCCAGGCTTGAGCCTGTAGCTGTGTGGTCTGCAGGTGTGATATTGGTTAGGCTCCACTGTTCTTTGGCTTGTGATTGTGGAGCGGCAGTTGGGCCTTCCGTCCGTGACTGTGAGGCTGAGAGGTTGTTCTTGTGTTGTGTTGTCCGGGTTGGATACAGGCGTCGTGAACCAGTAGTCTGTTCCCATGTGGTGGCGTCGTTCCTTTCCAACTCGTGCTTTGCCACCGGTTGTGGCCTGTGCATAGTGACTCGCTGGTTGAGGTTTTACCCGTTGGGGTGTGCCGTGTGTTGGCACAGTTGTGGTTGTGGTTTCGTGGTGGTACCTCGTGGTAGTAGGTACCTGTACCCTTCGTGGGTAGCTCTGTGTTGTGGTACGTCATGTACCAGCCTCTTCAGGTGTTGAGGTGGACTTGTGTTCTGTGGAGGTCAAGTGGTGTGGCCTTCCACATGTTGTGTTTTACCCTTCTTTGGGTAAGCTTCCGATTATAGTTTTAGTGTGTGGTGGATTGGCTTGCTGATGCTAGTCCTATTAACCTACGTGGGTAGGTTGCATGTGAAGCTTGTAGTGTAGGTGACCAGTTGTCGTGGTGGTTTGCCTGTGAGGCTTGTAGCCTAGGCGTTACAGTTATTGGGCAGACTAGTGGTGTTGTGCTAGTCCTGTTGTCCCTCTTATCTTCCAAAATTTGTATTAACTGGAGAGATTATGTTAGTTGTTGTTAGTCTTGATTGTTGTGAGCATGATATGGTTGGCTATCGGTGTTGCCGGTGAGACCTTTAGGGTTGAGGTCTCTTCTGTTTGGTGTTGTTTTTTTTGGGAGGTTTTTGGGAGGTCCCTACTGAGCCTGGACTTGTGAGGCTCACTCCCTTACAGCTCTTTTCAGGGGTTAGCCATTTGTGTGGCATGCATAGACGTTTGTGGTGGACTTGTACCACTAGCAGTAGGTTAATTGTGTTGTGTGAGCTTGTGCTCCCTTGGGGTATGCCCAAGGTAGTTGTAACTCTTTATTAGACATGTAATAAGTATTGGGACTGTTGTACAATGTTGTTACAGGTATGAGACATGTACTTTCTGTGTCTTATACTGTTGTTGTTGTCTTTTATATCTTACTGGACACGTGTGAGCTATCCCTTGCGAGACTTCGGTCGGTCACGGGGCGGACTTGGATATGGAGTCTTATTGAGCATAAATATCCATGGCCATTACAGTTGGTATCAGAGCAATAGTCCAGTTAGAATATGAAAGACATTAAGGTTACAACATCCCAAGAAATGATTTAATGTCCCCTTCTGGTAGTATGTAAGACCCGGCCTCTTGGTCCCTTTGGCCATGTCACTAAGGTTGCGACAAGCACCCTGGTCGTGACATGGTCGCGCCAGGGGAGCCCGTCGTGACATGGTTTTGTGGCGACACACCTGGCCGTCACGACATGGTCACGACGGGGTGGGGTGTCGCGTTTGTCGCGACGTCTGGAGACGTCGCGACTGCTTTTCTGACAGATGTTACCGCTATCTTGTCTGTCAGAATGGTCGTTTGGGTGTCAGGTGCGTACAGCATTGACGTGACCGGGTTAGCCGTCGCATTTGCTTTTCATTCTTCAAGGTTTGACCACCTTTTTGGGGTCGCACCGGTGGGGCCATCGCGACATGGTCGCGACGCCTAGGAGCATCGTGACATGGTTGTTGTCATGCCGGGCCGACCGTCGCGTCTTGGTTTCCTTCGGTTTAAATCGAGGCTACGCCTCATTCTCCCCGCTCCGCCCTCTCTCTTCTCTTCTTCCGTCTTCTCCCTTCTCGAGCTCCCTTACGTTCCTTGCCGATCTTCGCGCTTGGGGTGCTCGTACTGAGGTGGTGTCATCCGTTCGTGCAAGGGATGTGTTCGTGGTGCTTGGAGCGAGGAGGAGGTGGTCATTCCGACGTGAAGGCCCGACGGGGCGGCTCTACTCGTGAGGTAGGGACCCTTGATCCTCTCGTCCTAGATTACTCTCTCCCCCATTAAGATGGTGTTTTCCTCATGGTTGGGGCATGGGAGTGTGAGGAATCCATGCTCGTGTTTGAGTGAGGTTTTCCCATCGAGCGTAGATCCTTGTAAACCTTATTTGTGGGCTTTTAGGGGTGGTATGCATGATTTATAAGCTTTCTTGCATGTTCTCCATGCTCCCCTCGCCCTGTGGTGTGTTGCAATCCTGCTTTTGGGGTGGTCTCTGGGAGGTCTGTTCAGAACCCCCCTCGGCTGAAGATGCGATCGCTATAGAGGGCCATGATCTTGTCGTGACGGCCTGGCCGGTCGCGACATGATCGCCACGCTCTTGGGGTGTTGTGACCTGGTCATGACGGCTTGGGCCACCGCGACAGGGTAGGGCATCGCAACAAGGTCACGATGGCCGAGATGCGTCAGGACTACAGCCGAAGAGACAAGATTATGGTCTTACAAAGTACCGTGCTTTGTTAAGTCTTCATCGTTTCCGCTTATTTTACTATACCCGTGGCACCTGTCCTAGTCCCTAGTACGGTCCTACACTAGTCATCGCCAGTGCTCGGCACTTGAAGGCCTGTCCGTTTGCAAGTTGTAACCATTACTGGGACCCCCGTACGCGCGCCTGTGAGGGAGTACTCCGGGCGGCGGGCATGCTCGAGGCGTGGACTCTGGAGCAGAGGGGAAAACGGTGGTTAGGACAGAGGCGTTGAGTCGTTTGCAGAGCTCTCGTGGTCTGGTCTGGACGCGAGGTCATTTGGAGTCCTTCCCGACGCAGACCAGTCAGTCCTTCTTCTCACTGCCTCTCTCTTTATGGCCCCGGAACCACTAGAGAGGCCAAGCGTGGGACCGTAGTCCAGCCAGACTACGGCGGGTTAATGTGGTGTGCTTGTGTCCTGCTTACTCTGACGAGACGTGAGGTTTGGACCTAGTCGAGGATAAGACGTCAGTGGACACACCTGACGGTTGGAATAGTGGTAGTGTTTTTGTTAGCTAGTGTTCCTTGTCCAGACAGGGTTCTCCCTGTCTGTGTTTGCTAACGTGTGGTGGTCACGAAGAGCAGTCATACGGAGTTTCTGACCGTGTTGTGCTTCCGTTCCATTGCTAGTTAGTAGCTTTACTTCCGCACTTCCGTTCGTAGGTAGAAGATATAATTGATGTTATTAATTGATATATATTTCTTTGCCTGTTAGAGCCAGTAGGAGATTGTAGTCCCTATGAGCTTCTGTTGTGAAGCTCATCCCTCCTTTTTCCCAGGTGAGACTTTCAGCAGTGGTAGAGGGGCAAGCCGGGGGGGGAGGAGACGGGGAGGTAGTCGTGGTCCCCGTAGCTAGCAGTGGTTCCCCCTCTCAGTGGACGCCATCCTCGGGGTATGCCCCTAAGGAATTTGTTATCCCTGCCTTTACTTGTACTAGTTATGTGTGTTGGGACTGTACTTAGGCAGTACACAGCGGTCTCGCTCTCCTTTTTGTTTCCGCACATGCACTTCTAGCTTAGCAGTTGACGTTTACTTCCGTTACATATCCTGTTAGATTTATATTTATAGCCCTTTCGGGCTCTCCGGATTCTGTGGGCGGCGACGGTGAAAATCCGGGTCCTCGGTGTGGCCTAGGGTCGGGTTCTCGGGTCGTTACATAGTAAGTCTGCAATTTTATGTGGTTAAAAGTGGTTTTCACGTTAGTTTTTGATATGTGAAAGTGTATAGTTGTTTAAAGGTTCTCAGTTATAGAAATTGAAGGGATTAGTGAAATTCAGATATGGAATTCAATGAAGATGTTTTAGTGAGGTAAAGAGTTGGCAGAGACATGTATAAGGTAATGGTTGTGATAGAAAAGCAAAGGGAACATCGTTATAAAGAGGAATAGAATAGTGTGTGATAAGGATTATTAAGTATGTGAATTTGGTGAGAACCTTAGCAGAGGTAATTATTGTGTTGTGAATAATGATGATAATGGAAGATTGATATAGAGACCCATTAAGAATGTGCTGAGGTGTACTGTGAGTAAAGAGAAAGTAAAGAAGATCAGTGTGCAGTTAGATTTTCTGGAATTTTAAAGAAAGATATTATTGGCAAGTGGCAGTTTGTGAGGATTCTATAGAATGTTCTGTTAAAGATTGCCGAATTGAAGATAAAATTAATGTTGTTTAGCAGTTGAATGCAGTCTGTGAGAAAAGAAGGTAAAGGATGTGTCCAACAAATATTGAGGATGAGGTTAAGAATGATGGGAATGAGTTAGAGTTATGCGAGTCAGATATAAAACGAAATGAATAGTTAAGAAGCAGTTTAAGAATATCAAGCTGAGGGGAATAGTAAGGCGGATTGTGAAAAGAATTCAAGTAAGGTTGAATGAAAGGATATTAGTGAATGTGCTGTAATAGTGGTACTTCAGCATTTAAGAATAAAGCAGCAATGTGGAATAGAGGAATCAGGCAGAGCAAGTAGTGTAATTAAAAAATCGGTTCCAGGTTCTAGCTATGGCAATATTTAAAGAAGGATGATTTCACATTAGCAGGAATTACAGTAAGAATGGTACAAGGAGATAGATAGATAGCAGAATAATGAAAAGAAATGTTTTGCAGAAATGATATGTGATTAGTGTAGTTGGCAATACAGATAGGTGAGTATTATTGATTAGAGAAAGAAAGAGTATCGTAGAATATGAAAATAGGTATAATCAGATGGTTGAGGAAATGTTCAGCAAGAGTTTGCATGTCAATGCACAGAAAGTGATTCCGTTTGAGTAGAAATGTACTTTTATAAAGTAGTTTGAATTGATTTGAGAGCAAAAGCAGATCAGAAATTCAGGTGTTTCTTCTAGTGTTAAATGATTGAGCAAGATAAATTGAGAAGTAAATGAAGTTAGAATTGAGTCTAGCTAGAGTAAAGTATAGTGCAAGTGGAAAGTAATAATGGGAGCAGAATGTGTAGGAACTTTGCCAAGTATCCAGTGTAATCAGAGTAGCGCAGCAGAAGCATGAAAATTAACATTCACAGGTTATCTGAGGTTTGGAAGATTAAAGAAAAGTTTGAGGTTTTGCACAGTTGGGCAAAGAGGTAGTGGTTTTTGATCAGGTATGAGTTAAAGCAACATGAGCATAATGGTATTAAGAGGCAAGAATTTTAAAGATGGTAAATGGTTCTTTTGAGAAACTGGTAGATGAGAATATGAATACAGATGAGGCAGAGTAATAGTGGCAGTGATAGGCAGGTAATGGAAAGGCACCAGAAAATTTGAGATTTAAAGTTGGTTTTACATGGCAGAATACTGAGGGTGCACTTATGATAAAGAGATTCAAGTAAGAGAAGTGTCCCAGAAAGAATGTTGCAACCATAGCCAGAAAATGTGGAAGCAGGTTGAGTCCAAAGAGATAAAGCGCCAACAGCAAGATAGAATCGCCTAAAGTTGAAAGTAGAGAAAGAGCAGATTGCAGTAATGGGAAAAGAAACTATGAAAGGAATTAAAGAGAAAGGAAAAGCAGAACAGGCATGGAAATGAACAAATTAGGTCAGTGCAAGATGATTTGAAAGCAAGTGCAGAGAAAGTGTATCCTACTTGTCGGTATATGGCTTATTTCTTTTTAGGAGTTAGTCTGACTTGCCGCGGTTTCATCTTGAATGTCGAGGACGACATTTCTTTTTGGTGTTTAATGTGATGACACGATCTTTTCAGATCTGTGTTTAATGGTTTTGGAGTTGTGCACTTGGCCAAGAGGTGGTCATTGGGCCTTGTTGTGGTTTCCGGGGTTGTGTGGGCGTTGTGGGCCTTAGCTTCAGCCCATTGGTTCGCAGGTTGTGAATGCGACAGGGCATGTCATCACGTTTTGAAATGCGACGGCTTACTACGTCGCGATTCATAAACCACCTTCCTTTGAGACGTGTGTGTGGGTTCCGATTGGCGTGGTTAGAGTCATCGCATTTAAGAGTTAAAACGCGAATCTAACTACGTCGGGATTTTGAACTGTGTTTTTAAATGCTCTGTTTCGCCCAGACAAAGCAGAGGAGCTCTGTCCAGGCAAAGGGGAGGCTGCTGAGGGCTCTCCGGCAATTCGGCTTCCTGGTGGTTCGTACGGCGCGGGATCCACATGGGGATGGCGTCCGGAGCATGGGTGCGCCGCGATGTGGTGGTTTCTGTGTTCTTTGGGCTTCTTCAGTTGGTAGGGAGACTACCCTTGTAATGCCCCGAAAAATTTATTTCTTGAAAAAACATGAATAATATGGTTATTAGACTTGATTGTCATTATGAAATGGAAATAATTAATATCTGGGATTAATTAGTGTTAATAAATGTTACCCCAGTGTCGTACATAGAGGTGCGCGCTCCGATAGGGCGACACCGAAAAACTGTAATGAAATGAACTGTTGAGAACACCATAATTTCTAAAAAACTATGGTGATATCAGAAATGTAATATCTGGATTTGTGGACGTACGGATTCGAAATTAAGCTGATGTAACTATTTTTCGGGCGATTTTTCATCCAGTGAAAACAAATTCTAAAAATTAAACTAAAATTACCATAATTTGTAAAACCATTACATAGCCTATGGCTAAAATTTCAACACAAATGGACTTCATTCAATATAAGAATGAGAAGATTATTGGGCCAGTTGATTTATGGATCAATTACGGTGGATATTTTGGGAATTAGGGAACCGCTTAGCTTACGGTAAGGAGCTGGGAAAGCCACCTCATCTAAGGAGGACACTTACACGTTTAATCTCTTAGGTGTAAGCCTTAGAGGTGCATGGTAATCGTGTCGATAGTAAAAACCAAGTGGTTTTACTACGACACATTGGTAGCTGACGTGCCTGCATGCATGGGTGTTGGAGAGTTATAAAAACACTCTCTTCACCATGGTGCGAACTTTACCCTATGTTCAAAACACTTGCACCTTTAGCTCAAACCCTTGTCTTGCTCTTGCTCCTGCAGATGCTGTAGGGCTGCATGCTGGAGCTATCGTGGTTGTTGAGTTATTGCAGCTACATCCTGAGCTGCTACTTCCATGCTCGTGTTGTAGGTGCTGCAAGCTGTAGCTGTTGGGGACTGCAGCGGTTGCACCCTTGGCATCATCATCTTCCTCAAGTTGTGAGTTCATCAAAGAAAGAGTTCATCATTCTAGTTGGGTAGGATTTATCTTCTTTCCTTCCTCTCTAATTCTTATCATAAACATAAAACTTGCTATCAAACCTTCTGTTTGAATGTTCAAGCTCTTGTTTTAATTCCTTAAGTACCTTTAGCATTCATATGTGTGTCATGTATCACTGTAGAAGTTTCTCTTTGAGTTCAGGTAATCACTGCTTTGGGAAGGATCTTCTTCCAGTGCCTTGTTGTATTGGGTTCTTAGATAGTCTTGTAGAAGATTGCCATCTTATGTTTCCTCTTATCCGACATGTAAGTCAGTAGGGAAGGATAGAAATAGGTTCTCTATTTATTATGAACCATGTTTAGATCCATTGATTCCATAAATAGGACCCATTAGAGCTTAGGTACATATTTCTGGAATGGGACTGGCCTGGCTGTTGACAGACAGAAGGTACCTGTCGACAGGCCCATGCTCCAGAATCCAGGATGCTGGAAACAGCAGTAGCTGTTGACAAATGGACCCTGTCGTCGAGAGAACACACTGCCCTGTCAATAGACAAACCATGCTATCGACAGGCACTGTCCCAGAACAAGAAATTTGCTTCTGGATGCTGGCAACTGTCGACAGCATCCTCCTGGCTGTCGACAACCCCGGTTCTGGCCAGTATTCTAGCATCTTTCTTTTCCCAATCTTGGCTAACTGTAATGACCCACTTCCACCCGGTACGGTTATACCAACCCACATCGGATGGAGCAAGCCGCTACAAGGGAGAAAACCCCAACAAGTAACAAATGGGCTGAGATACATAAATAGAGAATACTATTGCAATGGAAAATAAACAATTTCTTATTCCATCAACTTTAATCCACATACCACAGTCTATATAGTCCAATAAAGAAATGACATAACATACTAACCATTTACATGTAGCCAGTTCCAATTACATATCCCAGTTTAAATTACAAATTACATATTGGAAAATAAATTAAAAGTCTTCAACTATTCTCCACACTCCTCGTCGAATCTTGCTATCTCCTCGGCTTCTAAATTTCCTGAAATGGTTAGCAAGGGTGAGTGTACATAATAGACTCAGCAAGTACTTAAAATTCAAACTATATACCTATCACACATGCCTTCTAACAATTTAACACTATTAAACTTATTAAAATCAACAATTAATTCATACATGCTCATGGCTTAACATAAATGAATTAACATAGAATTTATTAAACAACTATTCAAACACATGTAAAACAATAATCTAAACATGATTACTATTAACATGGTATCATTTGCATAGTACAAACATACAATCACATGCTTTCATACTTTATTCAAATCATTGCGCAGTTCTATAAATTAATCATGGAAAATATGTACAAGATAGGTAGCACTCCTAGCATGATCTCTAACTCACTTCACATGCAAATATAACACTTTACTATACATTTAGCTTGCGTTTTATATAAAATTTATCACAATCACATACACACTAGTCATATGGATCACATTAAACCCACAACCATGATACTAAACGTGTAATCACAATTATCTAACTCATATTAACACGAGCATTATTTTCTCATGACATGCACACATGCACTTACTTTACAACTATCACACTTTCATTTACACCACGATTTCCCATTGTTTTTCACTTCATATTCACTCATTTCTTATCACTTCACTTGCACATAACATGTGCCATGTTCACATATATGTTGCACATACCTTGTGCCACAATCACATGTCAATTTTCACGTTATACTTATGTTCATTTCTACACAATACCAAGACACAGCCCAAACTACCACTAGAAGATCATGTAGCACATATACATTCACATTTATGTACTTAATCACCAAGCATAGTGATCAAGTCTTGGTTCCTACAAAAATCGGAAGAAGCCCTCTCCACCATTACTAGTGGAACTTGTCCACCTCCAGGATTTTCAAGACCCTTGCTTCGGGTATCATAATTTAACAAGACCCTTGCCTAGGGTCTCATGATTTAACAAGACCCTTGCCTAGGGTATTACAATTTAACAAGACCCTTGTCTAGGGTATCACATAACATGTTTGAGCTTTCCCGTAGGGGCACTACTATAGTACAGCTCCAAGCAACTAGGGTGGCAGTGTCTTATGGGCACATTTGTTTATCTTGTTACCTTTACATGTTTCACATACACATGCTCTTTATTTTCTCACTTCCCATACACATGCATTTTACATACACACATGAGTTCTCATTTACTGATTTTAACCTTACTCTTCCAATTGACAAATAAGCATAATAAGGATCTAATCATGCTGAAATTTACTGAATTACACCAAATCTCATTAAACATGCTCACATGGTCATTTTCCTGTGTTAATTTACGAACAATACTTACTATTGTCCAAACAGTATAAAATTTTTACCACCGACTACTCATAGGTTATCATCACATATACAAATTTCAGATTTTTTGGAAACTATACAATTCATGATAATTAGAACAAGCATTCTGCAGATTTATCAAGAAACCTGATTAAATATGGTTTACAATATTACAGATGTGTTTAGCAGTTCCAGAACCTATGTTTAGCAGTCATACATTCACATAAATTTTATAACACTTTAACATGCACAATACATTTTATTTGGAATTAAAAACAAGAAATTCATGCCGCACTCCAGCGTCGGAGATGATACCTCTATCCAAGGTCCAACTCCCAGTCGAAGAAGAACGCCTGGAGATGCACACAAAGGCCAGATCAAAGCTCTCCAAGTTGGGTTTTCACACAGGACTTCTAGGGTTTCTCAAGAGATCCAAAAGAATCTACTTCGGCCAAAACAGGTGTTTTTATAAGCTAAGGAAGTCGGGATACGCATTAGGGTAGGTCTCCTACGGTTATAGGTGGGTTTCCTAAACTAGAACCGGACGAAACGCAGGCGTACCCATCTAAAACCGCCTGCACAATGAGAACTAGGCGTCCACATCAGGTGCCGCCAATATGGGTTTGACATCCATCGATCTAGACGCCAACTTCCCATGGCCATGCAGTCAGTGGCAGGCATGTTGCCGCCAACCTGCAGTTCGACCAGAAAACAACTATACATCCAAACAGATGTACCAATACATCATAAACAGTTTACTGGATATAGAAATAAGTAGATGTCATATGCACATAGTTAAACACATACATATATATAGGTACACATCATAATTACATACCATATGCACTACATTTTTTTAAATACACTATGCACTAAATAAATAAATATAATATACACACACAAGAATAACATATATTATGCACATGCACATAAGTGAGTAAATATTAATAATATGCACCAAATAAACAATATTAAATTCACAAAATTCAGGGGCCTTACACTAACACTTCATGCTATTAACCTAGCAAGTTACCATCTTATTTTCCTTGGGTATTCACTGTTATATCACTATAAGAATCATCCACATTGCTTCCTTCACCCTTCTTTGAATTATTCTTGAAGTTACCAACTGCAAATGGTACCCAGTTAATTATATTTCCCTGTGTTCAGTAATTGAATTCATAAGACTTTGATGTCTTGAGAATTTGAATGTTTGAGTACCCCTATTGATTATGAACAACCTGTGATGACAGTTATTGGGTCCTTGGACCCCACGTGACTAATATGCATGTGTAAATAGGGCTGGTCTAGTCCTGGGAGGAGCACCCGAATTCATTTACGGGCCGTACGGAATGATAAAGGACAATGGGATGTCTGGCATTGCATCAATATTGTTGATTATGGTCATCATATTACCTGTCCTGCATGAATGTTTACATGAACCAGAATTTGAGCTTCATTGTGAATTCTTGAGCATGCCCTGTGTTTCATTACTACTGTTCCAAAATCACTGCCATGATAAGATGTTTAGTTGCCTTCTTGATATCAGTCATGTCCTTTACCTTGGTTATCATGTATTTCAATTCTTTTGATTTGAGGATTTGAATTCTACTGGGCTAGTTAGATCACACATCCTACCCTTTCAGGTGACCAAGATGGGGGTGAAGTCTGAAGGGGCATGTGTGCTGAGTGGACCTTCCAATCTCAAGCAATCAAACCATTTACTATTTTTAGTAATGTGAATATGAAATGTAATGAATAAAGTTTACTCTTCCTACTCCTCATTTAGTTTGTAATGAGGTGTACTTTGTAATAAGACTTCCGCTTATGGTGTTATAAATAGATAAATGTTATTATTACCTTTTGTGCCTGATTTCTATCACTCCTAATAAATAACCTTTGATTAGGACGTGACAGATAATTTGGTATCAGATCCTTTGGTAGATAAACCTAGGGATAACCAGTGAGTTGGGGTAGAAACTTGGGGATTAGCTATAATGGCAATAATGATTTTTGTAACTATGTAGATGCTTAATTTGTTATCTATTTCAGTATGGACATGAATGCACAAGAAAGGTTGGTGGCAGCAATGGAGATGCTCCGCCAGGACATTGAACTATATGCCCAAGCACAAAGGGAAGACCATGTGCAAATCAAAGAGGAAGTGCTCAAACTGACGCCAGGCGCATTCCTGGTGGGTAATCCCCGTGCTTCTTTGGATATCATGACCCAGGTCATGAACAATCTGGACAACTTGAAGTTGGGGCAGGACATGTTGCTCCATTAGGTCAAGGGTTATTGGGAGGTGTTGACCGAAGCGGCAAGAGATTATACCATGGGGCTGGAGGAGAACAACAACCGCCATATGTGGAGTCTGTTGTAGACCTGACCTGAAGATAGAAATGAAATTAGGCAACTTATTTTGTAACCTCTCTTTTTGATCTGTAGTGGTTGTAATATAACTCGCATGTATATGTATGAGTAATGAGAGGTTAGACAGTGTAGATGTTATTGTAAATATGACAGCTTAGTGGGAGAAAGTTGTAGTGTTTTAGTTTATGGACAAGTGATGATGTGATATAATGTACATCTTTTGACTGGTTAATGGAAATGGTGTGTTATGTGAATTTAAAATTTGTGCTGATGAATGTGAGCATGGTTTGATTATGGAATTAATGTATGCATCATTGGATGTCTCAGATACTCTTCCAACTTAACCATGGACAGAAGTGATGCTTACTGGAAGAAAATGGAGAGTTCAATGCACGATTTGACCCGAGTGATGAGAACTGTAGCTAAAAATAATAGCCACAACGGAACATGTCTATTTAAGGATTTTCGAAGTTTAGACCCTCCAAGATTCGCAGGAAGTACGGATCCGGACGAAGCTAAGAATTGGTTAAAAGATATTGAGCAGATTTTCTAAGTGATCAAATGTAAAGAGGAAGAAAAGATTTGTTTGGTAACATTTTAGTTAGATTGGGATGCCCGAGCATGGTGGGAGACAGTGGAATCCACCTTAGAGGACCCAAACCAAGTGGATTGGGAAGAGTTTGAAGAACTATTCAATGATCAATACTTCTCCGAGGTGGTTCAGGAGCAAAAAGCAAATGAGTTTGCTAACTTGAAGCAACTTAGGATGTCAGTGTCGAAATATGAGGCACGATTTGCCCGATTGTCAAAGTATGCTTCACACCTTATAGCCACAGAAAAACTGAAGGCCAAGAGGTTTATGAACGGACTGCGTCCCAACTTCATTATGCAGCTAACCCCTCATTTGATCACTACATACTCAGAAATGGTTAAAAGAGCTTTAGCACTAGAAGCTGAAAATGACACCATGGATAAGATTAGAGGAAGGTCTGGAGAAGGATCTTCGGATCGCAAGAGGAAGTATGAGTCGGGAAATGCCCTGAAGGTTCAGCAAACTGTTAAGAAGGCCAAAAAAGCTCCAGTTGGAGGTAAAGATATATGTAAACATTGCCATCTCAGTGGGCATAAGGCTGAGAACTGTTGGCGAAGGTTGGGTGCCTGTCTCCGCTGTGGGAGTACTCAACACCGAATTATGGATTGTCCGATGGCCAAGAATGCACCAACAAATCAGAACCCCCGAGTTAAGCAAGGAAGATTGCAAGCCATTCAGGATGTGGAACCTGAATCTCCACAGGAAGGCAGACTAATAGAAGGTACATTGCTAGTAAACTCAAAACTTGCGTATGTATTGTTTGATTCAGGAGCTACGCATTCCTTTATTAGTTATGAGTTTGCTAAGTCTTTGGGAGTAAAATCACTTACATTACCTACACAGCTAGAAGTTGCAACTCCTTTGAGTGAGGGTAAGAAACTTAAGGAATATTACTCTACTGGCCAGATCTTAGTCAAAGGACATAATTTACCCGGTGATTTGATATGCCTTGAAATGTGGGATTATGATATAATCCTTGGGGTTGATTGGCTATCTAAACATCATGCAAACTTAGATTGCCAATTAAGACAAGTAACCTTTCTAAGAAAGGAAGCTTACTCCATAACTTTTGATAAACCCCGTACAAGGAAAATACCTATAATTTCAGCAGTCAAAGCATGTAAAATTGGTACAAAAAGGTTGTCATGGGTATTTGGCTTCTGTAACTGTGATAAATCAAACACTCTAGATTGGAGGATATTCTGGTGGTAAGGGAATTTCTTGATGTTTTCCCCGAAGAGTTACTTGGTTTGCCACCTAGTGGAGAGGTGAACTTTTCGATTGAATTGGTACTAGGGGCTACCCCAATATCAAGAACACCCTACAGAATGTCAATGGAAGAATTGAAAGAGTTAAAAAGACAATTACTAGAATTGATAGAAAAGGGATTCATTAGACCCAGTACCTCACCTTGGGGTGCTCCGGTGTTGTTTGTTAAGAAGAAGGATGGGTCTATGCGGTTATGCATAGATTATCGACAATTGAATCAATTGACTATTAAAAACAAGTACCCACTTCCGAGAATCAATGATCTATTTGATCAATTGTCTGGAGCTCAGTGTTCTCCAAGATTGATTAAGGTCTGGGTATCTCAACTCAGAATTCAGGAACAAGATATTCATAAAACGGCTTTCGAACTCGGTATGGGCACTATGAATTTGTAGTGATGTCGTTCAGATTGACAAATGCACCAGCTGCATTTATGCATTTGATGAATGACATGTTCAGATCTTATTTAGATCAGTTTGTGGTTGTATTTATTGATGATATACTAATTTACTCCAAGAGCATAGATGAGTATGAAGCACATTTACGGATTACTTTGCAACTGTTATGAGATCATAAAGTGTATGCAAAGTTTAGTAAATGTGAGTTTGGTTGAAACAAGTGATGTTCTTAGGAGATATTATTTCCAGAGAAGGATTATCAGTAGATTCTTCAAGATTGAAACTATACATAAAGGGAACAACCTAAGAACCTCACTGAGAGAAGTTTTCTGGGGATGGCCAGTTACTACCGGCGGTTTGTTAAAGATTTTTCTAGAATTGCTTCGCCTCTCACACAATTAAAAAGAAAAGGAACTGCATTTGAGTGGAGTGAGAGTTGTGAGCAAGCATTTCAATTAGTAAAAGAATGTCTATCATCTACACCAATTTTAGCTTTGTCGGAAGAAGGAAAAATATTTGAGGTTTATACCGATGTTTCGAACATTGGACTGGGATGTGTATTGATGCAAGAAGGCAGAGTTATCACTTATGCATCTAGACAATTGAAGACTCACGAGAAAAACTACCCAGTACATGATTTGGAATTGGCCGCAGTAGTTTTTGCTCTTAAACTTTGGAGACACTACTTATATGACAATCAATTCATAGTGTACTCCGATCATAAGAGCCTCAAGTATCTATTTTCACAGAAAGAATTGAATATGAGGCAAAGAAGATGGATGGAGTATATCAAAGATTATGATTTTAAGATTGAGTACCATCCAGGAAAAGGTAATACCATGGCTGATGCACTCAGTAGGAATCCTATAGCCAAGGTATTCCAATTGCGAGTTAAGGAATGGAAGTTATTGGAAGAATTTTTCACATTGAGTTTGAAGGCCGAACCACAAGAAGAAAGGATTGTAATCGATAACTTGATAGTTCAGTCAGACTTGTTAAAGCAAATTTGAGAACAACATAACAATGATCCTATATTGACAGAAATTAGAGAAAAGTTGGCTTTCAGACCTGATTTTAATGAAGATATACATGGGAATCTTCGGTTCTGGAACAGGTTGTGTGTCCCGGATAATTTTGAGATTAAGAAGCAAATTTAGAAGAAGCACATCGGTCACGTTACACTATTCATCCAGGAGCTGTCAAGATGTATCAGGATTGAGAAGAAACATTTCTGGTGGTGCAATATGAAGAGAGACATCGTGGATTCATAACAAAATGTTTGACATGTTAGAAAGTCAAGGCCGAACACCAGAAACTGGCAGGAAAGTTAAAACCTCTTGAAGTACCATCATGCAAATGGGATAGTGTCGGTATGGATTTTATTGTGGGGTTACCCAAAACACGAAGTGGATTTGATGCCATATGGGTAATCATTGACCAACTTACAAAATCAGCTCATTCTTAGCAATCAAGACAAGATGGTCTTAGTGTTTTAGCGGCACTGTACGTGAAAGACATTGTTCGGTTGCATGGAATTTTGAAAGACATAGTTTCTGACAGAGATGCAAGATTTACCTCACATTTTTGGAGAGAACTGCAGGATGCATTGGGAACTAAACTGAAGTTTAGTACTGCATTCCATCCTCAAACCGACGGATAGACAGAACGAGTGAATCAGATTATTGAGGATATGTGTCGTGCTTGTGTATTAGAGTTCGGAAATGACTGGAATACTCACTTACCAATCATGGAATTTGCTTATAATAATAGTTACCAGTCTACTATTCAAATGGCACCATTTGAAGCTTTGTATGGTCGGCAATGCAGATCACCATTGTGTTGGGTGGAATTAAAAGAATCACATATTCTTGGACCTGATATGATCCAAGAAACAACAGAAATTATTAAGTTGGTACAAGACCGAATGAAATCTGCCCAAGACCGACAAAAAAGTTATGCCGATCGATGAAGAAGGGAGCTGGAATTTCAGCAAGGAGAACATGTGTGACGGACCACGTCGTTCAAACCCGTTAACCCAGTAACAAGCTTGTCCCGACTCTGTCTCCCGCGAACGAGCCATAGCCTCATAAGGGATATCACACACACGTCCGTGGAAACACAAAGGAACACACTGATATATATATATAATTCACATTGTCACACATATTTACATTGGATTTACATAGACAAATTTCAACAAAAGTTAGATAAGGTACAAGAGCCTAGGGCACACCCCGAGGTACAACAGAAAAAGAAACTACACTGCTGGGGGCGTCGGCTCAACACCACTATGATGCGGCTCCGAACTAGAAGATGGAAGAGAAACCTCCTGCTCTCCTTCACCTGTAGGGAGTAGGGGTGAGCCTCACAAGTCACTGGCTCAGTAGGGAAACTCCCCAAAAAACCGAGCAAACCAACTCAAGTACAAAAGCTGGAGACTACGCTAGCAATTTATAGAGTATGCTAAGCAGGATATTAAAGCTGTAAATAACACCTACCATTTGTTGTTAACACAAACCAACTTTAACAAGTAAACGGCAAAACCACAACTCGGTGTACGTGCTAAAGTAGAGTTCGCCACACTCGAGCCACGTAAATTGGTTCGTGACACCAGCAACTGACCCGAACAAACACACAGGTCTACCTCTCAGCCTCGTAGCCACGGACAAAAGGTCCAGCTGCCGCTCCACTAGAACATGCCAAACAACTGTGGAGACCAACCAACACCACACCCACGGACCACACTGCAACGGGCCCATGCCTGGCACCTTTAGGGACTCTGGCCTAAGCTCCCTAGAGTGAGGCACTGGAAACAGGACTAGCTGGGGCTCAGTACGTCTACTGGTGTCCGTACAGCCAACCACGAGTGCGCTATAAGCGACAAACAACAAACTAACACAAGTCGCTGCCCCACTGTCGTCTTTCCCTCAGCCGGACATACAACTCAGGCAATGAAGTGACGGTGTCCAAGACAAACGACATAGACCTCGACGGTACACAAGTACCGGGACAGGCCCCGAGCACAAAGCTTAGCTCACACAGAACCTGGGGCACCCAATTGAAGAGGTAACCACAGTAGGTGTCGTACTACCCGCCACGCTCACACAAACCATGTGCACACCGCACAACCCACGTGAAGTTTCACGTCAACCACGTGAACACGGTACACAAACCACGTGGACACCATGCCAATCACATAAACCACTTGCTAGCCTCGTAAACAACAGCTCACAGAGCGTTACAGGTGCCAGTGCACCGCTTATACTAGCCACACACATAAAATATCGATAGTCAGATAATTCTACCGTTTAAACCATACACAACATGATCTCTCGGCTGAGGTCGCGACATGGGGTAGTGTTGCCTTCAAAACGTGACACAACGATATGCCGCGTTCATAACCTGAACACGACAAGTCGGCCTGTCGCGTTCAGAATGCAACAGGGGGCTCTGTCGCCTTCACATGCGAAAATCCTAATCTGGGGAACCCTCTCCAGATTACCACCCCAAACCATGCAAGCTCTATTTAATTCTGATTTTACATGCTTTAATGAATACCCTAACATGGTATCTACTATTCTCAAAGCCAAAAGAACAACTATACATGCATTTCAAGCAATCACACGGTATAAAATTGGTAGAATTCTCCTACCTTCGCGGAGAACGTGAAGAACAACGAATACCCGGCGTTTCCCCCGCTCCACGTAAGGTCCTCGCGGCGAGAACACGCCAAAAACACCTTCAACCTGCCAAATTGCCGCAACTCCTTCTCCTGGCCGAGCAGAACTGGTTGCAGCTCTGCTTGGCCAAGACAACATAAAAACACACAACAGTTGGGAATGCGACGTACCCCTCCGTCGCGACCTGAACGTGACGGTTCAATGCGTCGCCTTCACAAAGCTGACGTCTGCATGCCGCCCAGTGCGCGACACGCGGCACGCATGCAGACGATGACCGCTCAGCAGCGGCAACACAAACGCGACATATAGGACCATCGCGTTCATATCGTGATGTTCCTCTCTGTCGCGTTCACAGACAGTGAATGGGTAGGTGTTTTGGGCCCAGCCTTCCGGCCCACAACACCCCAAAACCTGTACACACACCTGAAACACACCACATCGGCCACACATTGGCCACCACATTCACTGAACAAAGGATCCACAAAGATCTGGATACACAAGGATCTGAAGAAACGCGCGACGTTACAACATGTGTTTCTTAAAGTATCACCCCGGAGAGGAATCAAGAGATTCAGTATTAAGGGAAAATTAAGTCCAAGATATATTGGACCATTTAAAATACTAAAAAGAGTTGGGGAAATGACATATCAACTAGCACTCCCACCACAGTTGTCTAATGTACATAATATTTTTCATGTGTCAATGTTGAGAAAGTATGTGTATGACCCAGAACACATTATTGAATACCAAGGTCTGGAGGTACAAGAAAATCTAGCGTATGAAGAAAGACCTATACAGATCCTTGACCAGAAGATTAAGCAACTTTGGAACAAGGAAGTTCCATTGTTAAAGATTCAGTGGAATAAGCGAGGACAAGAAGAAGCAACATGGGAGCTGGAAGATGCCATCAAGATCAAGTACCCAGAATTATTCACAGGTCAGTAATTATATTCTTATGTTATTAAAATTTGGAGGACCAAATTTCTTTTAGAGGGGAAGAGTTGTAATGCCCCGAAAAATTTTATTTGCTGAAAAACATGAATAATATGGTTATTAAACTTGATTGTCATTATCAGATGGAAATAATGAATATCTGGGATTAATGAGTGTTAATAAACGTTACCCCAGTGTCGTACACAGAGGTGCGCGCTCCGACAGGGTGACATCGAAAAACTGTAACGAAAATAAAATCTGAGAACACCATAATTTCCAAAAAATATGGTGATATTAGAAATGTAAATATCCAGATTTGTTGATGAACGGATTTCGAGATTAAGCTGACGTAACTATTTTCCGGGTGATTTTTCACCCAGTGAAAAATCAATTGTAAAAATTAAACTAAAATCACCATCATTTGTAAAACCATTACATTAGCCTATGGCTGAAATTTCAACACAAATGGGCATCATTTATATATAATAATGAGAAGATTATTGGGCCAGCTGATTTATGGATCAATTATGGTGGATATTTTTGGGAATTATGGAACCGCTTACGTGTGAGGAGCTGGGAAAGCCACCTTATCTAAGTAGGATATTTGCACGTTAATCTCTTAGGTATATGCCTTAGATGGTGCATGGTAATCTTGTCGATAGTAAAAACCAAGTGGTTTTACCGCGACACATTGGTGGCTGACGTGCCTGCATGCATGGGTGTTTGGAGAGTTATAAAAGCACTCTCTTCACCCATCGTGTGAGACTTTTACCCTGTGTTCAAAACGCTTGCACCTTTAGCTCAAACCCTTGTCTTGCTCTTGCTCCTGCAGATGCTGTTGGGCTGTGTTGCTGGAGCTATCGTGGTTGTTGTAGTTATTGCAGCTGCATCCTTGAGCTGCTGCTTCCACTACTCGTGTTGTAGGTGCTGCAAGCTGTAGCTATTGGAGACTACTGCATTTTCACCCTTGGCATCATCATCCTTCCTCAAGTTGTGAGTTCATCAAAGAAAGAGTTCATCCTTCTAGTTAGGTAGGATTCAATCTTCTTTCCTTCCTCTCTAATTCTTATCCTTAAACTTGCTATCAAACCTACTGTTTGAATGTTCAAGCTCTTGTTTTAAATCCTTGAGTACCTTTAGCCTCGTATGTGTGTCATGTATCATTGTAGAAGTTTCTCTTTGAGTTCAGGTAATCACTGCTTTGGGAAAGGATCTTCTTCCAGTGCCTTGTTGTATTGGGTTCTTAGATAGTCTTGTAGAAGATTGCCATCTTATGTTTTCCTCTTATTCGGCATGTAAGTCAGTAGGGAAGGCTAGAAATAGGTTCTTCTATTTATTATGAACCATGTTTAGATCCATTGATTCCATAAATAGGACCCTTAGAGCTGTAGTTACACTATTTCTGGACGTGGGACTGGCGGCTGTCGACAGACAGGAGGTACCTGTCGACAGGCCCATGCTTCCAGAACTCCAGGATGTTGGAAATAGCAGTAGTTGTCGACAGATGGACCCTGTCTGTCGACAGACACACTGCCCTGTCGACAAACACACTGCCCTGTCGACAGACAGACCATGCCTGTCGACATGCACTGTCCTAGAACCAGAAATTTGCTTCTAGATGCTGGCAACTGTCGACAGCCACCTCCTGGCTGTTGACAACCCTTGTTCTGTCCAGTATTCCAACACCTTTCTTTGCCCAGTCTTTGGCTTAACACTTCATGCTATTAACCTAGCAAGTTACCATCTTATTTTCCTTGGGTATTCACTGTTATATCACAATAAGAATCATCTTCCTTCACCCTTCTTTGAATTATTCTTGAAGTTACCAATTCCAAATGGTACCCAGTTAATTCTATTTCCCTCACTTGACTAATATGCTTGTGCAAATAGGGCTGGTCCAATCCTGGGAGGAGCACCCAAATTCATTTACGAGCCGTACGGTATGATAAAGGACAACGGGATGTCTGGCATTGCATCAATACTATTGATTATGGTCATCATATTACCTGTCATGCATGAATGTTTACATGGACCAGAATTTGAGCTTCATTGTGAATTCTTGAGCATGCCCTGTGTTTCATTACTACTATTCCAAATCACTGCCATGATAAGATGTTTTGTTGCCTTCTTTGATATCAGTCATGTCCTTTACCTTGGTTATCATGTATTTCAATTCTTTTGATTTGAGGATTTGAATTCCACTGGGCTAGTTAGCTCACACATCCTACCCATTTTAGGTGACCAAGATGGCGGTGAAGTCTGAAGGGGCATGTTTGCTGAGTGGACCTTCCAATCTCAAGCAATCAAACCATTTACTATTTTTTAGTAATGTGAATATGGAATGTAATGAATAAAGTTTACTCTTTCCTACTCCTCATTTAGTTTGTAATGAGGTGTACTTTGTAATAAGACTTCCGCTTATGGTGTTATAATTGCATAAATGTTATTATTATCTTTTGTGCCTGATTTCTGTCACTCCTAATAAATAAACTTTTATTAGGACGTGACAACCCTTGTGTTTAGTTTCTTTTAACTGGTTTAAAGGGGGTGGAAGCATGTATGGGTGGTATTGCATGTTATGAATTGCATGTTTAATGCTTTAATTTGATAGTTGTACTGGGTATGTGTGGGTTTTCCCCATGGAGAAGGTGGGTTCGGCCTGTAAGTTGAACTCACAGTCGTGTGAGAAACGTAACGGGGTGCACCGACGTGTTCAGGGCATGAACGCAGCACTCTGCATCGACGCATTTCTATTTTGTCTGTTTGTGCTGCGGCGGTTGCTTGGACGCGCCCACTTGACCCAACGCGTTCTTGTTGAACGCGAGGGTGTGGTTCGCCGCGATTTGATGTTGACCGTGGAGTTGACCGGTTGGGCTTGAAGGCGGCGTATCGGGCCGTCGCGACTCTGTCGCGACACAGGGTCCTATTGTATTAAGGCTTTGAATGGCGTCAGGACAGGTAGTCGCTATTTGAAAGGTGACACTTGTGTCAGTCGCATTTTAGCCTCCGAAGGGTGAGCTGTGTGTTTAGGGCACTGAAGGTCATGTGTGGACCTAGCCTTGGTCTTTGCTATCTTTTAAAGATTACTTAAAGTGGTTAATGTTAGTAAAGCATGTGTAGGGTTAAGAGTTGTTATGTGATTAGTTAGTGAATCATGTGATTCATGTTAAGTGTGTTAATATGGAATGGGATTGCCATAAAGGTCGTGAGATGACCAATGACAGGCAAGATTAATGTATGATATTGTGGTTCGTGAATCTATCGGTGTAGGATGGCTTGAAGGTCACATGGTGACCAGTGACGAGCTAATCTTGACACTTGTATACCGTGGTTTTCAAATAAGGATTGTATATGTATAACATAGTTTGTGTGTTTGCCGAGTTTGGTGGTCCGACGCCTATTCCGGAATACCTCTTCAGTCGGGTACCCCAAGTTCCTTGGTGAGCCAAGCACGTGTGTTGTGCTTGGGGCGTGTTCCAGTACGTGTGTACCACAGAGGTCTGAGTCGTCTTCCTGGACACCCTCACTCCTGTGCTTGAATTGTACGTCCAACTGAGGGAAAGACGACTGGGGCAGCAACTTGTGTTTGTGGGTGCGCAGTCACTTGTAGCATGCTCGTGGTTGGGGGACGGACACCAGTAGACGTCACTGGTCCCCAGCTAGTCCTGTGTTTCTAGTGTCTCACTTTAGGGAGCTCGGGCCCGAGTCCCTAAAGGTGCCAGGCTTGGGTCTGCAGCTATGTGGTCTGCAGGTGTGGTGTTGGTTAGGTTCCACTGTTCTTTGGCTTGTGGTTGTGGAGTGGCAGTTGGACCTTCCGTCTGTGACTGCGAGGCTGAGAGGTGGTTCTTCTGCTGTGTTGTTCGGGTTGGATACTGGCATTATGAACCAGTAGTCCGTTCCCGTGTGGTGGCTTCGTTCCTTTCCAACTCGTGCTTTGCCACCGGTTATGGCCTGTGCGTAGTGACTCGCTGGTTGAGGTTTTACCCGTTGGGGTGTGCTATGTGTTGGCACAGTTGTGGTTGTGGTTTCGTGGTGGTACCTCGTGATAATAGGTACCTGTACCCTTCGTGGGTAGCTCTGTGTTGTGGTACGTCGTGTACCAGCCTCTTCAGGTGTTGAGGTGGACTTGTGTTCCGTGGAGGTCAAGTGGTGTGACCTTCCACATGTTGTGTTTTACCCTTCTTTGGGTAAGTTTCCGATTATAGTTTAAGTGTGTGGTGGATTGGCTTGCTGATGCCAGTCTTGTTACCCTACGTGGGTAGGTTGCCTGTGAAGCTTGTAGCTTAGGTGACCAGTTGTCGTGGTGGTTTACCTGTGAGGCTTGTAGCCTAGGCGTTGCAGTTATTGGGTGGACTAGTGGTGATGTGCTAGTCCTGTTGTCCCTCTTATCTTCCAAAATTTGTTTTAACTAGAGAGATTATGTTTAGTTGTTGTTAGTCTTGATTGTTGTGAGCATGATATGGTTTGGCTATCGGTGTTGCCAGTGAGACCCTTTGGGGTTGAGGTCTCTTCTGTTTGGAGTGTTGTTTTTGGGAGGTCCCTACTGAGCCTGTGACTTGTTGAGGCTCACTCCCTTACAGCTCTTTTCAGGTGTTAGCCATTTGTGTGGCGTGCAGAGACGTTTGTGGCGGACTTGTACCACCAGCAGTAGAGTTAGTTGTGTTGTGTGAGCTTGTGCTCCCTCGGGGTATGCCCTAGGTAGTTGTACTCTTTTATTGGACATGTAATAATGTATTGGGACAGTTGTACAATGTTGTTACAGGTATGAGCACATGTACTTTCTTGTGTCTTATACTGTTGTTGTTGTCTTTTATATTCTTACTGGACACTTGTGCGAGCTATCCCTTGCGAGACTTCGGTCCAGTCGCGAGAGGCGAACTTAGATATGGAGCCTTATTGGGCATAAATATCCAGGGCTATTACACATGACACCAATGCTTACCTACCAGGCCCTGGAAGCACTATGACCCGATGAGAGAAGGAAAATAGTTGATCCTGAGGCAGAATGGTACAGATGGTTCGATCTGGTAGACCTTACCATTGCATTTAGTCGTCTGTTCTAGGATGGCAATTTCACATGGTCCCCTGCAGTTGCCGAGCTTGTGGAACCCCCATTCACTATCACCTCCAAGCGACAGTTGCTCGAAGAGGGTGAAGATATTGGAGAGCCTAATGTGCTCTATGAAGACAACAACTCTGTAGATAAGCTCTGGCCATGGTATTCCTGGCCTCCCAAACATTCCATATTTTCAATTCTTATTTCTAAATTCTCCTTCAACCCTCGTTCACTTCTCCTTATCCTCCAACTCTCATCCGACGCTCTTGAAGCGTTGACCATTCCCTTTCCCCACTTCGCCCTTTCTTTTAACAGCACGACTTTCTCCTTCTTCTGATACCTTCAAATATAGGGTAGTTTGTCTTTACTAATAAGTTAGTATGTTTTCTTTACTTAATTAAAATTAAAAAAAAAAAAAACTCTTTCCCTCACTTCCTCAGCAATCGGACGGCGATCCTCGTCTTCCCTCCTTCACTCCCTCTGACGGCAATCCCTGTCTCCCCTCCTCCTTTACCAGACGGCAATCCCCATCTTCCCTCCTTCGCTCCCTCTGATAGCGATCACCGTCCCTTTCCTCCTTCTCTCCAACAGCGATCGTTGCCTCCTCTCTTTATTCACCATCTCTTTGACGGCAATCCCCATCTCCACTCTCTCCATTTCCAAGTTTCCTAATGCCGATCCCCATCCATCTCTCACTCCCCTCTCCTTGGCGGCAATCCCCACCTTTCCCGTTCTCTAGCTCTTCCTACTGAAGCGGCAATCCCTACTCTCTCTCACACATGCTAATCACCATGGACCCACCGGGTAAGGAGCCTTTTTTTCCCATATACCATGGCTCTCCTTCAGGCACCGTGAGCTCGGGTGGCCCACTTCCACCTCCAGACCCACTGAAGGTTCCCTGCGACTATGTCGCATCGTTTCCTTTCCTTTGCAATAAACCTCTGGATCCTTCCGCAAAGTGCCCCCTAGGTTCTAATTCAAGCATAGGTTCCGAAGTAGAATCTAGAAAGTCTCTATCCCCATCTAGGAAGATCAAGGGTAGTACTGTGCCCCGTAGGTATCTTATAGATCTGGCACAAAGGTGTGGCACTTTTCTAGCTGTTGAAGAGTTCGTCTAGGAAGCAGTCATCCTGAATGTGGAAGCTCAGCATAAGGAGAAGTGGCTAGACGTTGGATTCGAAGTCTATGAAATTATGAATGATGAGGACCCAGTGGAAGAAGAAGATAGTGAGGTAGAGGATGCTGCCGAAATGTACGCTAGTGGAATGAGAAGATTTGATGAGCCTACTTTGGTAGTGGATGTGCCTACCAAGGAGGTAAATATCGGGACAGCGGAAGAACCCAGGCTGCTAACCATAGCATCTAGTCTCCCTCTTGAGGAAGAAGAAGAGCTTATAGAGATGCTGAGGGAGTACAAAGATTATTTTGCCTGGTTGTAAGAGGACATGCCTGACATTGACCCTGCGTTAGCGGAACATAGGTTAATCTTGAAGCCAGGGCAAAATCCGTTAAGAAAAAGTTAAGACGATTCCACCCTCATATTGCATTGAAGATGAAAGAGGAAATTGACAAACTACACAAAGCTAGTTTCATCCGTGTAGTGCTCTATCCTCTATCGGTGGCCAACATAGTCCCGGTCATGAAGAAAGACGGAAGGGTGCGGATCTACATAGACTTCCAGGACATAAATCGCGCATGTCCTAAAGATGATTTCTCGTTGCCTCATCTGGATGTCTTAATTGACAACACCGTTGGGTTTGAAACTCTTTCAATCATGGATGGATATTCAGGTTATAATCAGATTCATCTAGCCCCGGAGGACCAAGAGAAAACATCCTTCACCACACCCTGGGGAACTTATTGCTATATGGTTATGCCATTTGGATTGAATAATGTCGGCGCCACTTATAAAAGGGTAATGAATGGCTATATTCCACGATATAATCAACATTCATGTTGAGGTTTACATGGATGACATTGTGGTGAAGTCTCAAACCAGAAGTGAACACTCCTTCGTACTAGCCAAAGTGTTCCAACGCTCACGAGAGTGTTAATTGAAGATGAATCCTAAAAAGTGCGTATTTGGGGTCTCCTTGGGAAAGCTTTTGGGGTTTATAGTTAGTAAGCGGTGGATTCAAATAGACCCAAACAAGGCCAAGGCAATAGGTGAAATGTCTCCTCCGAAGAACATATCTGAACTTCAAGGATTGATCGGCCGACTACAATTCATAAGGAGATTCATTTCTCAACACTCCCAAAGATGTCGTCCCTTCTATGAACTGTTGAAAGGAAGGGTAAAATTTGAATGGATTTCTTAGTGCCAAGAATCCTTCAATGAACTCAAGAACTATTTAATGAATCCGCCCATACTATAGGCTCATATCCTAGGAAAACCCCTAATCTTATATTTGTCAACTATCAAGGACTCCCTAGGAGTTGTCCTTGCACGACATTATGAAATTGGTAAATAAAGGGTAGTCTATTACTTGTCTAGGTTATTCAATCTTGTTGAGCTCAAACTCACTGCCATGGAGAAAATGTGTGCAGCGTTGGTGTGGGTAGTGCAGAAATTGAAGCATTACTTCCTAGCCTATCAGATGAGTTTGATCTCTAGGATGGATCCCATTAGATACCTCCTAGACAAGCCAGTCCTCGCTGACAGATTGACACTGTTGAGAAATTGTTCCTATCTATTTTTCTAAATAGTTAATTATGATATTTTTGCTATGACAAAACCTTTTAATATCTTTGTCTTAATATCTTCGCTTATACAAACATATTTCTGCCAAAGTTCATGCTTACACAGAACCTAAGTATCAACACAACAAAATTTCTCTAAGTCCACAGCGTACACTATATGTCACATCATGTTGCTCACGTGTGACAACTTAACGGCGGCTGTCGACAGATGATCATCGGCTGTCGACAGGTACTGCAGCATATGTGTCTTCCAGAACTATATTTCTGAATCAGGGGCTGGGCTGTCGACAGATGCAACCTGCCTATTGACAGCTGTTGGTTTCCTCATATTTTTTCTAAGTCAACATCGATTTCATTCAAACATCAACTTCAACATCAACTCCATTCAAACATCAACTTCTGTTGAACATTGATTTCGGATCAACATCGATTTCATTCAATCATCAACTTCTGTTGAACATCGATTCCATCCAAACATCGATTTCACTTGAACATCGATTTCATTCAAACATCAACTTCTGTTGAACATCGATTTCGGATCAACATCAATTTCATTCAAACATCAACTTCAACATCGACTCCATTCAAACATCAACTTTTGTTGAACATCAATTTCGGATCAACATCGATTTCATTTAATCATCGACTTCTATTGAACATCGATTCCATTCAAACATTGATTTCACTTGAACATCGATTTCATTCAAACATCAACTTCAACAACGATTTCATTCGAACAACGATTTCATTCCAACATCGATTATGCCTCAACATCAATTACACTTATACATGGATTATGTTCACATCGATTACCTATATGAAACATTTATTGCATCTAAGTTTCTCATATCAACCTCTATATACCTGTACTTAGATGATCTTTTATGTTTCTATCAGTGAGCACAACTTAATGTAATCATTACATGAATTTTTACATTGAAATATCTTTTACATAAAGATAGTTTTCCTTAAGTCCTATACATCATGTCTCTTTCAGTTAATATAAAATTCAAATTACCTTTTGGCGGGAAAAATATTTTATTCAATATTAGTCATCTGTGAAATATCCTTTTGAGATCTGTAAGAGATGTAGATATATTTTGTTATCCCTTCCACTGACAGGAAGATAAGTTGTTCGACAGATGGTTAAGAAATTAAATGCTTGACATGTATAAGATATATGGGCTATCTGTCAAGACCTACCTACCACTGTTAGAAACCCCATGACGTTCAGAAAGAGATAGTGTGCAGCTATATGTTCTATCTTAAATGTTCTGAACTTCTGTCTGAGCTTCCTCATACTATATATTCTTTTATCTAACCTACCTCTGAAGGTATGTATGGAGGTATATGCTTTTGTCTTGTTCTTTCAAGCTTGCAGAACAGTTATGAAGCATGGTTTGCTCCCAGCTTTGTGCATGGAGTTCACAAAACTTTAATGAAGCTATCTTTCAAGCATGTAACCACAAAATATAGCCTAAAGATGTTGGGACTCATGGAGCTAAAGATTTGATGGACAAACCTAAGAAGATCAAAATCTCCTCTCAATGGACATCCTTCAACGGCTAGCTTCCAACGGCCAAAATTCAAACAGGCAAATTTGAAGCTCATGTATATGAAGCTGAAGCTTGAAGTCAAAAGAAAGAAACAAAAAGAGATACACAGAGAGAATACAAGATTAGAAGCTCACATTCCACTCCAATCAGAAAGCTAGAAGAGCCACTCAAAGAGAAAGAGAGCCACTCTTCAAGCCTCGACTTGCAAGCTCTCCATTAGCTTTTAGAAGTCTTCTTCCTTTGTGGTTTTCTGCATTGCAGATCTTTTCAGTCCACCTTTGTTTTAGAAAGAGTAGAGATTCACTTTTCATTTGTTTCTCTTTCTGATTCTCTATGTTCTGCTCATTGTTATTGAGCAGACACACAAGCTTTCAACTTCTGTGTTAGATAACCCGCATGAGGTTTGTTTCCTGTAGTGCCCCTCTTGTGAAGGGAATACCTATTGTATAGGTGGTCCTGTACCCCTTGGTGAAGGGAAGACTTGCTGGGTTGCAAGTGATTGTATTACCTCTCAGTTGAAAGAAGGCCAAGTGTGCTTGGCAGTTAGTGAAATCCCAAGAGTTTGCTTGGGGATTAGACGTAGGACTTCCATATGGGAAGGGCCGAATCAGGATAAAATCTCTTGTGTCTTTGTGTGATTATTTCTGCCACGTTTACACTTGTTTCACACACATCACACTAAGTAATAACGACTCTATTTAGTGTTGTTTATCTTTTAGATAAAATTTTTAAAGCGCAAGAAGTCCTATTCACCCCCCTCTAGGACAGCTATAGTGCCATCTCGATCCAACAGGCACCCTGGCAAAGCTTCCTATCTCATTTTGGCATCACCTTTATTGTCCAGAAGGCTATAAAGGGGTACGCTATTGCCGAGCATCTTGCTCACCTTCCTCTTCCTCACAGTGACACGGTCCAAGAAAATTTTCCCGACGAAAACCTGTAACTAATCTCTCGCAATTCCTTATGGTCGCTTCACTTTGATGAAGCTCTGAATTCTAGGGGATAGGGCATTGGTGTTGTTTTGCTCACCCCAGAAGGAATCACCATTCCCTTGGCATATCAACTACAGTTCTCTGCCACCAACAACATTTCCGAGTATGAAGCTCTCCTAGCTAGTCTCAAACGTGCTTATCTCCTAGGCACGTGTCAACTTAAGATCATAGGAGACTCTCAGCTCATCCTTCGACAGGTCCTTTCTACTTACTGCACTCGTGACCCAAAGCTCGAGCCTTATCAAGATTTGGTCAAACTCCTAGCTAGGCAATTCAACAAGCTCATCTATATCCACACCATTATTCGATAACCTCAGGAATTCTTCAATTGTGAAGGTAGAAAGGAGAGAAGCAAAGGAAGTGATGCTCATGGAGCTAGGAGAAATAATGGATGAAGAAAGGCCATGGTACCATGAAATTGAGTAATATTTCAAGGACGGTACCTTCCCAGAAGAAGCAGAATCTGGGGATAGCGTAGAGTAACGTTAAGGTACACCATTGTTGGAGAAGTATTGTACAGACACGCCCTAAACAAAATGCTACTTAGATGCTTGCCTGACGAAGAAGCTTGGAAAGTAGTGGAACGAGCTCACGCTAGTGAGTGTGGAAGGTATGTGAATAGTCAGATGCTAGCCAAGAAGATTCTTAGGCAGGGCTATTACTGGCCAACTCTAGAAGAAGATTGCACCATCTACACTCGTAGGTGTGTCAAATGTTAGCTCCATGCCGACAAAATCCATGCTCCATCTTCCTCCTTACATCCACTTTCATCTCCTTGGCAATTCTCTATGTGGGCCTTTGATATCATTGGACCCCTTGGTGATCCTAATGCTCAAATTAAACAGAAATCATTCATCCTTACTGCTACTGAGTATTTCACCAAGTGGGCCGAAGCTAAAGTATTTGCATAAATCAAATGATCAATCGTGTGCCGATTCATCATGAAGAACATCATTTCACAGTTTGGAGTACCAACCGGCATTGTCACCAACAATGGACCCCAGTTCATATCACAAGTGCTTCAAGACCTGTGTAAGAAATTCAATATTTCTCTACATCATTCATCTTTTATTATTCGCAGGGTAATGGTCAAGCCGAAGCCACAAATAAAACACTTTTGAAAATTTTAAAGAAAATTTGTGAGTCACACAAATTCGTTGATTGGCTTGAGAAATTGATTGAGACTCTATGGGCCTACCGTACCTCCGTCCACACACCCACGGGGCAAACCCCCTTTTCACTCACCTATGGCATGGAGGCGGTAGTTCCATATGAGATACTCATTCTTTCGCTAAAGGTGCAACTTGACAAAGAACTTAATCTCGATGAACATCGAGAGGCGTTACTTACACAATTGGAACTCTTAGACGAACGACATCTGGCTGCAGCCGATCATGTGCTTTCATATCAAAAGAGACTCTCAAGATCTTTTCAAAAGAAAGTGATTGAACACAAATTTCAAGAAGGAGACATGGTTTTGAAGTGAATTTTTATAAAATCTGGAGGTCCCAAGTCAAAATTGCAGGCTAATTGGAAAGGTCTGTATGTGATCAAAGAAGTGTACCCCGGGAATGCTTATAGGCCAGTAAATGTCGATGGTGAGGACCTCTCTCACACATGGAATGGTTTGTATCTCAACAGATTCTACCCTTAATAAAAGAGTTTCTATAGAGGCACTACCGTACAAGGAATACCAGTGGTCTTGGGATCTCTTACCCTTTCATGATTGTTAAATAACCCCTCTGTTCAGCCAACACACGCGACATGGCAACCCATGGTCAATTGTCCTCTAAACAGATGTATTCCTACTTAGCCCTTGTGTAGGATGTGTGAAGGTCTATTCTTTTCTTATTCAGACAGAGCATAGAGGCAAAGGGACCGCTCATTTGAAGACTACAAATGGGGGTATGTCATGTGAATGAAGTCTCAAATAGAGATTGTCAAGCACGCTTGCAAAATAAAGGAATGAAGAAAAATATAGAAAAGCAAATGAGCCAAAATGAAGAATAGGGGCATGGCAAAGAGTGGCAGTACAGTTCCCTGCGGGACACCCTTGAGTCCGGTCGTACACATGTCCCAAATAAGAAAAATCAATGGCCACAAAGTCTATGGACAACAAACGAAATCCACATGAGATACACCCTAACCAGTCAACAAACCAGCATCCCAATAACTAACGCTAAGTCTTACCCCTACATCTTCTTACCCTCACTAATGGCCAGATCATTCCCCCACGCAGTCTGTGTAAGAACACTAATGATTAGGTGTGGTCAACCAAGGGGTTGCTAAAACAAAAAATGCACACTGCACTCTGAGGAAGTTTAACAACAAGAGAAGAGGAATGTGACTTGTGGAAGCTATTTTCAGCCTCCTAGGCCCATAGGCCCATCACAGCCCATCAAGGCGACTAGGCTCTGGTCGTCAAGCCATGTGTCCTCAGGTTCAACCCTGGCTTCCGAACACGCTTTGGCTGCCAGGCATCTACGGGCCCCAAGTGTAGTCCCCGGACACCTCACAGCCTGTTCGAGTAGGACACGGTCTACCGGACAGACCACGAGCCTCATGTTCGAACCTCCTACGGCTTATCACCGAGCAGCACTATCGAGCACCGGGCACAGCGCAACCTTGCCAATGCATTATTACATGTCCAATTAAAAAGTACAACTACCTGGGGCATACCCCGAGGGAGCACAAGCTCACACAACACAACTAACACTACTGCTGGTGGTACAAGTCTACCACAACATCTTTGCAAGCCATACCAACGGTAAGCCCTAAAAAGAACTGTAGGGGAGTGAACCTCAACAAGTCACTGGCTCAGTAGGGATCACCTAAAACAACACACAAAACTGAAGAGACCTCAACCCCAGAGGGTCTCACTGGCAACACCAAGAACCAAACCATATCATGCTCACCACAATCATAATAAACAATAACTAAACATAAACACATTAACGAACATATAGTCCTCGAAAGGAAAGAGGAACAATTGGACTAGCATCGCACCACTAGTCCGCCCAACAACTGCAAAGCCTAGGCCACATGCCTCACAGGCAAACTATTAAAACAATTGGTCACCTAAGCTACAAGCCTTACAGACAACCTATCCACGAAGGGTAACATGACTGGCTTCAGCTAGCCAATCCACCTCACACCAACACCTTACATCAAAACATAATCGGAAGCTTACTCGAAGACGAGTAGAAACACAACATGTGGAAAGTCATTCCACAGACCCCCACAGAACACAAGTCCACCTCAACACCTGAAGGGACTGGCACACGAAGTACCACAACACAAAGCTACCTACGAAGGGTACAAGTGCCTATTACCATGAAGTACCACCACGAAACCACCAAAGCCGTGCCACCACTAGGGCACACCACAACGAGTCAAACCTCAACCAACGAGTCACACACAAACCATTACCAGTGGCAAAGCACGAGTCGGAAAGAACGACGCCACCACACGGGAACGGACTACTGGTTCATGACGTCAGTATCCAACCCGGACAACACAACACAAGAACTACCTCTCAGCCTCGCAGTCACGAACGAAAGGTTCAACTGCCGCTCCACAAGCAAAAGCCAAAGAACAGTGGAGACCAACCAACACCACACCTGTAGACCACACTGCTGCAGGCCCATGCCTAGCACCTTTAGGGACTCTGGCCTAAGCTCCCTAGAGTGAGGCACTCGAAAACAAGACTAGTTGGGGACCAGTGTCGATTACTGGTGTCCATACCCCCAACCACGAGTGTGTTACAAGCGACTGCACACCCACAAACACAAGTCGCTGCCCTCTATCGTCTTTCCCTTATCCAGACATACAACTCAAACACAGGAGTGAGGGTGTCTAGGACAGACGACACAGACCTCGACGATACATAGTACCGGGACAAACCCCGAGCACTAACATGCCTGGCTCACACAAAACCTGGGGTACTCGACTAGAGAGGTATTCCGGAATAGGCGTCGGACCACCACATTCGGCAATGCACAAACCACAATACTTACACATATTATCTTTATTACAAACCACGGTACACATGTGAGGAATAGCTTGTCCCGATCACTTTGTGACCCACAAGCTTGCCTACACAAACACATACACAATTTACATTATACAATAATATCTTGGCATGTCATTGGTCACCCCGTGACCTCCATTGCCATATTAATACAATATAATAACCACTTAATAGCCATGCAAAAGACACTAAAGGGCCGAGGCTAAGTTCACACTGGAACCTCATTTCCCAATCACCACAAAACAACCTTATACACATGCCCAAACCATGTAAACCGTATGTCAACCACGTAAACAGCACGTCCACCATATAAACGACACGTCAACCACATGGACAACATGCTCAAAGAGAGTTACAGGTGCCAACGCACCACTCGCACTGGCCATGCACATAAGATACCGAAAATTGGATAGTTATACTATTCAAAACATGCACCACAGGACCTCTCGACTGAGGTCGCGATGTGGGGTAGTGTCGCCTTCAAAATGCGACACCACGATAGGTCGTATTCATAAGTTGAAAGCGATGGGTCAGGCTGTCGTGTTCTAAATGCAACACCCTGGGCCGTCGCCTTCACAGGCGAAACCCTAATCCGAAAACCCTTCTCCGGATCTTCCATGCAAACCACCTTAAACTATGTTTCAACCTGTTTTTTATGCTCATTTCATTGCCCTATCATGGTATCTACTATTTTTAAAGCGATAAACAATCTAAACATGCTTTACACAGAATCCACGCATCAAAACGAGGTGGATTCTCCCTACCTTCATGAAGAACACACAAACCAACCACGGCACGGCATCTCCCCCGCTCCATGCGACGTCCTCGCGGCGTGAGCACACAAAAAACTCCTCCAAAACTCCGGATCGCCCGGAAATCCACTGCAGCAGCCTCCCCTGGCCGAGCAGAGCTTGCTAAGCTCTATTCGGCCGACCTTGCTTAAAAACACATCACGGTTTGGAACGCAGCGTAGCCCTTCATCACGACCTGAACGCGACATTCTAGGCCATCGCCTTCCCAAGGCCGACGTCAGCAAGTCGCCCAACGCACGACACACGACGCGCATGCAGATGAAGACCGCATCTCAGTCGGCAAGCCGAATGCAACCACCAGGGCCGTTGCATTTAGAACGCGGCTCACACCCATGTTGCGTTCACAGGCAGAAAACCTGTGAGCGCTTTGGGCCCAATCTTCCGGCCTACAAAGCCTCACAACCGGCGAGAACATCAGAAACACAGACTAATGGGTCGCACACTGGCCACCAAACCCACTAAGCATGGATCCACGAAGATCCAAAAAATGTGTGACGTTACATTATTATCACCTAAAAAGCAATGTCGTCCTCGACATTCAAAACAAAATATAGTAAATTGGATTATCACCTAAAAAGAAAATAAACCATATACAGAACAAGTAGGATACACTTTCCCTACACTTGCTTTTCAAACCATACGTGCTGACTAATTTATCTGCTCATTTCCACACTTGTTCTGCTTTCCATTTTCTTTAATTCCTTTCACGGTTGCATTGCTCGATTACTACATTCTGTTCATTCTTTACCTTTCAGCTGTAAGCAATTCTACCTTGTTGTTGGCGCTTTATCTCCTTGGACTCAACCTACTTCCATTTTTTCCCGGCTATGTTTACAACATTTCTCTTTGGGCCGCTTTTCTTTCTTAGATTTCTATATCATAAACTGCTACCTTTAAATGCTTTGCTATGTAAAACCATCTTTTAATTTTTCAAATTTTTCGGTGCCTTTCCATTATCTGCTTTTCAATACCAATAGTTATTTTGCCTCAACTTTATTCACATTCATATCTGCCAGCTTTTTATTAAAAATTACACTGCCATAACTGAATTCCCTGCTTCTCTATACCATTCTGTCCATACTATCTTTATTCCTTTCTGACTAAAAACCACTATTTCTTTACCCAACTATGAAAAAATCTCAAATTTTTCTTTAAACATTCAATCTCAGATAACCTATGAATATTATGTTGGGGGGGGGGGGTGAATGGGTCTTTAAAAATTAATCTAGAAGATACCTGTAACTAAAAACATTCACACAAACGTTCTTCGAAGTAGGTTAGTGATAGTTAGTTTAAATAACAAACACACAAAGAAGACAATCACACAACACAAGGTTTATCCTGGTTCGGACCTCCTTTCCTTAGGAGTCCTACGTCCAGTCCCTGAGCAACAACTCAGGATTTCACTAACTAGGGTACAGTCCCCCTAAGGACGCTACAACACCCAGCTCAGCTGGTCTTCCTTCACACCCGAAGGGAACAACACCCTGGATACCACACCAGGTCTTCCTTCACAACCGAAGGGAACAACACCCTGGATACCACACCAGGTCTTCCTTCACAACCAAAGGGAACAATACCCTGGATACCACACCAGCTCTTCCTTCACACCCGAAGGGAACAACACAAAGAGAGTGAATGAAATTCAAACCTCTAGATCAAGCTTTTGACAAGCAAGGATCTGAAGCAACTAGAACTGAGAGCAAAGAGATTTAAACAAGGCACACTCTCAGAACTATACAGGCTCTCTCAGGATTTTCACAAACTAGTGGAGAGCAAAAGAGTAAAAGCTAAGTGGAGTGAAGGTTCTTGGCTTTGGACTTTCTTCAGAAGAATTTGAATGCTTGAATGCGCGATCTCTATTGTTCTTCTGTTCTTCTGACTTGAATTTATATCTTCAATTTGAAATGTAGACGTTGAAGTGTCCGTTGTCTCTCTTTTGAGTAGTCGTTAGACTGAATGACATCTGGAGTCTTGGAAGCTTCCAGTCAACAGTCTTTTGATCACTTGAGCACGCAAAGAGAGAGATCTTCAGAAATATCCGTTGGCTTCTATTTGTTTAACGTTGTACCATGAAGCTAGTTTAGAGGTCTGCACAAATGTCAATCTCAAATAGCAGACAGCTAAGCTGTCTCTGATGTCAGTCAACGTCAGTAGCAATAGACATGAAAATAGTAATGCAAAATAGCTTAAGTCTAAAGACGTAATCAGAGTAGGCACGATATGGTCTGCATGCATGCAGAGATACGTTCAGATCTCATAAATGCAAAAGCGTCAGAGAGATGTCTACGTGGACTTTGACTAGTCAACGCTTTTAAGATGAATAAGATATCAAGATATGAAATCGATGACTATATGACTTATGAAATCGTTATGAGTCATAGCAAATCGTTATGTGACAGAAGATATATCATGAACACTTAATGAATCGTTGCACAAAGCAAATCGTTGTGTTTTGAAGAAATCGATGTGAAATACTTAACAAATCATTATACAAAGCAAGTCGTTGTGAATTCTAAAGAAATCGTTATGAATACTTATCAAGTCGTTATGAACTCTAAGGAAATCGTTATGGTAACTATGAAGTCGTTACAATAACAAGTCGTTGCGAGTTCTAAAGAAGTCGTTACGGTAACTTATGAAATCGTTACAACAAGCAAGTCGTTGCGAGTTCTAAAGAAGTCGTTACGGTAACTTATGAAATCGTTACAACAAGCAAGTCGTTGCGCTTTCTAAAGAAATCGTTGCGATAACTTATAGAGTCGTTATGACAGGCAAGTCGTTACGAGTTTCTAAAGAAATCGTTACGGTAACTTATAGAGTCGTTGTGACGAGCAAGTCGTTACGGGCTCTAAAGAAATCGTTATGATAACTTATAGAGTCGTTGCGACAGGCAAGTCGTTACGAGCTCTAAAGAAATCGTTACGGTAACTTATAGAGTCGTTGTGACGAGCAAGTCGTTACGGCTCTAAAGAAATCGTTACGGTAACTTATAGAGTCGTTGTGCATCGACTTGTTTGAAACAACATGACTTTTCAGTCTTATAAGGAAATCGTTGCGATCACTTATAAAATCGTTACGACATCGATTTGTTTGAAACAACATGACTTTTCAGCCAGAAGGGAAATCGTTATGATAATTCTATTGAAATCGATATGCTTATAAAGAAATCGTTATGGCCTTCAATAGAAGTCGATATGGACTTAGAGAAATATCATGTTGAAAAGATTAAGGCTTCAGAGAAGTAATGCATACCTTTATTGGCTTGTTTGACCTTGGTATTTTTCCTGTACTTAAGACTTATGAAATATTCATTAGATATAATTGATAAACTTTTGTTTGGTTTTGTTAATCATCAAAATAATATATATATATATATGTAATTAATTAAAATTACATGGGGACAGACTGGTCATCAATCTCCCCCTTTTTGGTGATGACAAAACTGAACAATAAGCATGTCTGAAAAAATGCATATAGATGTTTCAGACATTCAGACATAAGTTTTTCTCCCCCTTTTTGTCATTAAGCAAAGACAATCTTCGACAAAGAAAGAAGAGAGAAAGAGAACAGGAGTATACAAAGAAGGTCATTTCATTAACTTTGTGGAGGTACTGGTAAATAGAAGGCAGGAGACAGAAGAGAGGCAAAATGGGAGATGGTTTCCCATGCCTGTGCTTCCTGCTCTTCAAAAAGAGTTTTGAAGACTCCAAAGGATATAGAGTAGGAGGGTCCCATGGTGGAAGCCATCCTTTTGAGATGAAGATCTAGGTGCTGATAGAGAAGATCAGCATATGCATTCTTGTCCATGTTCATCTTGAGAAATCGACGAGTCCCAAAGCTGGCACAGGTGAGGAATTGGTCCATGGTGACAGGATAATGGTTGTGGTTATCTCTGAGAGCTTTGTGCATAGCCACATACACTTTGTATCTTTCCTCCCAGACCTTGAAGGGGTCATCAACAAGATGAATGGAGTTCATATCTAGGAAAGTAGCTGGAGAAATGGCTGGTTTGCCTTCTCTGGCCTGAACTTCATTGATTTCAAATAGTTGCTGAGCTGACAGGGGGTAGAACTTGGACCATTCAGAAGATGTCAGCCTTTCACATTCAGACAGAATAGGGGCTAGAACTTCAGCACTTACATGCCCCTGGTGATATTCCCTAAACAGGAATCTAGAAAAAGCAACCAGGCAGCCTTTCTGTACTTTAATTCTGCCCATTACTCTGGCAAAACGTTCAAAGATGATGGATCCTACAGAGGACTCCATAACTAGAAAGTGAATTTGAGGAAGGACTATCTCTTCAGGTACTTGGAGGGTAGCAAAATCTACCTGAACATCTGAAGTTTGAGAGATATCCGGAGTCAGAGCTGAAATGGCCCTTTTGAACTGACTGAGCTGAACCTCTGGAAGTCTATGAATATATCTGTAGTTGTTGAATAGCATGAGGTGCCTGATCATTTTGATTTCCTTTTGAATATAGGGTGCCCAAAGTTCCCTATGTAGATCCTGAACCACTCTGATAAGGTCAGGGAGTGGTCCCTTGGAGGGAATCTAGCAGATTTGGCAAGAATGAATTTCTTTAGGAGATCCTTGTGACCTTTGCCCCACTGCTCTTCAGTTTTGGAGTGGGCAAGAGAGAAGATTTTGGATTTTTCGGATTTCGAAAGAGAAGTGTAGGGTAGAATGGTGTTTAAATGATCTGTGAGATCAAGAAAGGGAAGGTTAATGATGGTTGCAAAAACAACCTTTGAGAGATATTCTCTGTACAGTGAGGGATGTTTGTTGTCCACTGTGAGAGAAAACCACAAAGGTGGGTATTTGGGTTCAGAGGAGAGGGAGGAAGTAGAAGTAAGCTTCCTCTTCTTGGGGGCAGGACTAGAAGGGTCTGCCCTATGAACATGTTCCCCAACCTTCAACACAGACCTGAGGATCCCTTCCTCAAACTCATCCTTTATTTGTTCCATAAAGGGAGAGTTAAGTTGGGCTCTTTCAGGTATGATAGTGATGAAAGAGGGTGGAGGAGTAGGATGAAGAAAAGAGTGTAGTAGGGAGGTCATCAACTGGTCCAAGGGAGGGACCAGAGGAGGAGGAGGATGCTCCAGCTGAGGATGCTGGAGGGGCCTCATGTATAGGAGAAGGAGAAGGAATGGAAGTAGAGGAGGCAGGAGATGAGGTGGACTGAAATGGTGTAGGAGAAGAAATTGGTCTAGATTGAGGCTTCTTGAATGTTTGAGGAGCAGGAGGTGCTGTAGGAGCTGAGGGTGGAGTTGGAGGAATAGGTGTGTGAGAGGGGGAAGAGGGAGCTGGGGGCTTGGGTGCCAAGAACTCTTCTGCCTCTATCTGCACAGACTCACTCTCCAATGGCCCTGATGGCCCTGACCCTTGCTCAGATGGCCCTGTTGGCCCTTCAACCTGATCAGCTGGCCCTGTTGGCCCTACCTCTTTTGGTGCTGCTGCTGCTTCTGGTGCTGCTGCTGCTTCTGTGCTGGCCCTGATGGCCCAGACACATTTTCTCCAGGCTCCTGAGCTTCTGGAGGAGGAGGAGCTTGAACTCCAACTGCCTTGATAATATCCGAGAGCATGCCTTTCATGCTACTCATTTCTTTATTAAACCATTTCATAGCATTTCTGATTTGTCCCAATTCTTTGTTGGCTGAAGCTTGGCTAAAAAATATAGAGTTTACATCTGACTGGAGAGTACATAAGAGCTCACCTTGCACATTCAGCCTTTCAATCACTGGTTTCAAATTTATGACAATTTTCTGCTTGACCTGCCTCTCAAAAGGTGTATCAGCCAGGAGAGGAACTTCAGAGGCAACTTCTTTTCCTTTCTTCTTGCCTTCTTTTGCTGGAGGAGGTTGATCATCATCTGAGCTCGAAGAGCTTGCAATCTCTCCTTCTCTGTCATCCAGATTTTGAGAATCTCTATGCCTTTCCTCCTGACCATCAACAACTGGAGTTGTTTCTGCTGAACCTTCTTTTGATAGCTCCCCCTCAATAGGAGCATCTTCTTCATTTGATACTTGCTCCCCTGAATGGGAGCATCTTCCATCACAGAGTCACCTTGAGCAGCTGGGTGCTCTACCTCTACTTGAACATCTTCCATTGGTTCATCAATGTGGCCTGATGCCACAGCCTCTTCTGCAACTCTGCCACTGGTTTCTGGAGCACTAGAGGTGAAAGGAATTGAATCAATAATGTCTGAAAGAATAGATGCAACGACAGTTGAGGGTAGTGGGTCCTCAACTGGAAAAATGTCCTCTGGGAGAATATCCTCAATTCTCCTTTCTGCAAAATTTACAGCTAATTCTTCTGGAAATTCTGAAGCTGGTGCTGATATCCTTTCTTCTTCCACTGCAATTTCAGACTGAACTTCTGCTAAAGAGGGGCCTGATGATTCTGCTGCTCCAACTGCTGGAGCTGAAACTGACTCCACTGGCAATTCTGGAGTCATATCTGCTGATCCCATCTCCTGATGAACAACTGAGGTGTCGTCAATGATGGCTTCGCCTTCAGCAACTGAAGCCTTGAACCAGACACCATTTTCCACAGAGAAGCCACTCTTCTTCAGGTTCCTGGACCTGATTGCTTGGCCCATTTTCTCTACAACTGCCCCAGAAAGATCAACACCGAAGTGTTTGAAGATCTTGGTAAGTAGGTGGGCATAGGGCAGGGACACATTTAACTTGCTCTTGGTGTCCCAAATCTGATCTCTGGCAAATTTCATTCTTTCCATCATCACTGCGGCCATATTTATCTCCTTATTTTGAATGGCCCAATACATCATGTCTGAGTCGGCCTTTGTGCAAGATGAAAATGTTGCACTTCTGGGAACTAAGATTTGACAAACAATAAAGTGAAGGAGGCGGTTGAAAGCAGTTAGTTGATTTATATCCAGCTTGCCATCCCTTAGCTTGAAGCCCGGCCCTACAATTCCCAAACCTTTCACTTGGGCGTCCACGGTGTGAACCCCACTAAATCCGGAAGTCTTCACATCAAACAGCATCTTCAGCAACTCAGGGTCTATTCTAATCAGGGTTCCCTTTACTGAAGAGACTAGGGACCCATCTTCCTCTGTTCTCATACACACGAAGAAAGCTTTTACCAAGTCCGGATAACTGACCTCTGAAAAGGTGGAGACTCCTGTCCACTGCATCTGATTGATCAAATCTACCACACTGCTCATTCCATTTTTCCTCAGATTAGCAACATCGACTTCTTTATTTCCACAGAGCTTCGTCTTCACAAAGGTAAACCTCTCCTGCTGCTCAGGAGTGAGAAACTCGGCGCTGTAGCCACCCAAACTGCCGGCGATGACTGGTGCGGCCATGGATTCAGGTGGGAAAGTCTCTGGAGGGTTGAAACGGAAGGGGAAGAGAAGGAATCCTCAAGAAATTTTGCGGGAAGGAGGAGGAAGGTTCAAATTTGCAGAGGGTTGAGATATGAGTTGTTAGGGCATCGGCTCATGCGACAGGATGAAAAGGGAAAAGGTAGACGATGAGATACGAATCGTTCTGTCATTGATTTTATGAATAAATTAATGCGATGTGGAAAGTGAGGCGCCAAAAGGCGGTGGAAAACGACAAAAGGTGTTGACTATTCAAACCGACTTCAATGAGAGAGCGGTTACAAAAATAATTTGAATTTCTTTTGCTTAACGCCATGGAAAAAAAAATACTTAATTCTGAAATTTAATGTGCCATTTGTAAGCAAACTTTTATCACAAATTGCACATGCCTAATTCCCTTCTAAGAGATGTGAATCTCTCTTCAGGTAAGGCTTTTGTGAAAATGTCTGCTAATTGACCATTTGTATCAATAAAGGATATTTCAATATTTCCATTTGCAACATGATCACGAATAAAATGATATCTAACCTCAATATGTTTGGTCCTTGAGTGCTGAACTGGATTCTTGGTGAGATTAATGGCACTGGTGTTGTCACACAGCAGTGGGATGGATTTGATGTTTAATCCGAAATCTTCAAGTTGTTGCTTTATCCATAAGAGTTGTGTACAACAATTTCCAGCAGCTACGTACTCAGCTTCAGCAGTAGATAGTGCTACTGAATTTTGTTTCTTTGAAGACCAAGATATTAAACATCCTGCAAGAAATTGACAACCACCACTGGTGCTTTTTCTATCTAATTTGCATCCAGCATAGTCAGCATCAGAGTAACCTACTAAGTTAATTTCACAATGTTTTGGATACCATAGACCTAAGTCATGAGATCTTGCTAAATATCTAAATATTCTTTTCACAGAAATTAAATGTGATTCTTTAGGATCTGCCTGATATCTAGCACACATGCATACACTAAATAAAATATCAGGTCTACTAGCTGTTAAATAAAGAGTGAACCTATCATACCTCTGTAGATCTTTTGATCTACTTTCTTACCATCTTTGTCACTGTCCATTCTTGTTGATGTACTCATTGGTGTTGACAGTGGCTTGGTATTTTCGAATCCAAATTTCTTCAAGAGTTCTTTTGTGTACTTTGCTTGACAGATGTGAGTTCCTTCCTTTCCTTGTTTGATTTGAAGTCCAAGGAAGTAATTAAGCTATCCCATCATGCTCATTTCAAATTCTCCCTGCATCAATTTTTCAAAGTACTTGCAAAGGGATTCATCAGTAGACCCAAAGATAATATCATCTACATAAATTTGGACTAATAGAATGTGTTTGACCTTTGACTTTATAAAAAGAGTACTATCTACTTGACCTCTACTGAAACCATGGTTTAAAAGAAAAGAACTAAGCCTTTCATACCAGGCTCTAGGTGCTTGTTTTAAACCATATAATGCCTTGTGAAGTTTGAAAACATGATTAGGAAATTCTGTGTCATCAAAACCCGGAGGTTGTTCCACATAAACTTCCTCTTTTATAAAACCATTTAAAAATACGGATTTAACATCCATTTGAAATAGTGTTAAATTCAAAGCAGATGCATATGCAAGTAATATTCTAATGGCCTCAAGTCTAGCTACAGGTGCATAGGTTTCATCGAAATCTATGCCTTCCTCTTGAGAATAGCCTTGAGCTACCAATCTGGCCTTGTTTCTTAAGATTGCACCAGTTTCATCCAGTTTATTTCTGAACACCCATTTGGTGCCAATGACTGGATGGTCTGATGGTCTAGGAACAAGTGACCATACTTGGTTTCTCTTGAATTGATTTAATTCATCTTGCATGGCTACTATCCAAGATTCATCAGAAAGAGCTTCATTGACTGTCCTAGGCTCTATTTGAGAAACAAAAGCTAGGTAATCACAAGGAATAACATTACCTCTTGTTCTTACCCCTATGGATGGATCACCAATAATATTCTCAAGTGGGTGATCTTTCTTGTATCTCCACTCCTTTGGAAGGTTTTCATGAGTAACTTCTTCTTGTTGCAATTCTTCCAGAGGTGGATCATCCTTGTCCTCAATTGATGTATCTTTTAGTTTCTTGGACAGTTCATCTGCATCATCATTGTCACTATCTACTTCCTTTCTCAAGGAAGGGTTAGTTTCATCAAAAATAATATGTACAGACTGTTCAATCAATAAAGTACGTTTGTTAAATACTCTATAGCCTTTGGGTTTAGAGGTGTACCCCATAAAGATGCCTTCATCTGATTTGGCATCCAACTTACCAATGTCCCTTTTTCCATTGTTGTGAATGAAGCAAGGACATCCAAAAGTCCTGAAGTGGCTGATCTTTGGCTTCTTCCCTTTGAATAGTTCATATGCAGTCTTCTTCAGGATTGGCCTGATCATTACTCGGTTGATAATGTAGCTTGCTGTGTTGACTGCTTCAGCCCAAAAATATCTTGGCAGATCATATTCTGAGAGCATAGTTCTTGCCATATCCAATAGGGTTCTGTTCTTCCTCTCAGCAATACCATTTTGTTGTGGTGTCCTTGGTGCTGAGAAATTATGCTCAATTCCCTGATCATCACAGAATCTAGCAAACTTTTCATTTTGAAATTCACCACCATGATCTGATCGGATAGACACAATGCTGAACTTCTGATCTTTCTGGACTTTCTTGCTGAAACTGACAAAGTTTTCAAAGTGTCATCTTTATGCTCTAGGAATGATACCCATGTGAATCTTGAGTAGTCATCAACTATGACAAATCCAAAATTCTTTCCTCCAAGACTGGTAGTCCTCATTGGCCCAAATAGATCCATATGAAGGAGCTCTAAGGGTTTTGAGGTGGTCACCACCGTCTTTGACTTGAAGGAGCCTTTGGTGTGCTTTCCCTTAGCACAAGGTTTACATACACCATCCAATTTTGTACTAACCTTAGGTAGACCTTCCACAAGATTCTTCTTCAGCAGTTTTCTCATGCCATCTATGCTGCAATGTCCAAGTCGTCTGTGCCATAATTCTGTAGATTTATCTTTATTTGCTGCCAGACAAACATTTTGAACCTTGAGTTCTTCAAGATAGAGCACATACAAATTCTTTTCTCTATTAGCTTCAAAGATGACTGCTCCATCCTTCAGTATGCTGCACTTGACTCTTGAAACTTGATCTGATGGCCTCTGTCACACAGCTGGCTAATGCTAATGAGATTGTGCTTCAATCCCTTGACTAATAACACATCTTCTATGACTGTTTTTCCTTTGTTATTCACAGAGCCACTGCCTATCACGGTTCCTTTCCCATTATCTCCATAAGTAACTGTTCCTTCTTCAGCTTGGAGATGAGAGAATAACTTCTGGTTTCCTGACATGTGTCTTGAGCACCCGCTATCCAAATACCATTTGGATGCTCGAGAGATGTCCTGAAATAAAAACATCAAGTTTTAGGTACCCAAATTCTTTTGGGTCCTGATGGGTTAGTATCATTTATTTTGCCTTTTATTATCCATTTCTTATGTCTTGTTGGGCATGTCGTTATGATGTGTCCTAACTTGTTACAGTGACTACAGCAGGATAATTTGGTTACTTTTTCTATATATCTGAAATCAGCTTTGTATGATGTATCTTGTTCAGGTACAAATTTTGGTGTTGGATATGTTTTAGGATAAATTATGGTTTCTTCATTATCTGGGGGTGTATATCCTAATCCATTTTTCTTCTTACCTGATCTTCTAGCACCTTTTAATATGAGGGAGTTTTTACCATTAGTGAATTTTTCTAATGTGCTAGATAACTGTATATTTTCTTCTGTTAGTGTTTTGATTTCAGTTTTCAGTTCATCTGAACTTACTTGTTTCTCTAATTTAGTTATTTGTTCATTCTTAGCTTTTAGGTCTTCACATAACAGTTCATTTCTTCTTTTAAGTTCAGTTATTTGACTTTCTAATTGTTCATTTTCTGATTTTAGATCTGAGTTTGTATTTTCTATACAGACTATGTTTTTCTTGCTCACTTTTAATAATTTGGTTACTTCTTTATATTTTTCATATAGTTCGTTGAAAGCCTCTTCTAAGCTATCGGAATCTGAATCATTGCATGAATCAAAAGAGGAGTCAGAAGTTACCTTATCTTCAGTATTTGCCATGAAGGCTAAGTTGGCCTCTTCTTCATCACTGTAGGAACTTGACTCACTGTCTGAGTCACTACTGTTTTCCCATGCTGCTGCCATCGCCTTCTTCTTGTACTTTCTGAACTTCTTAGAACAGTCCTTCTTCCTGAACTCCGGCTTCTTTAACTTTGGACACTCAGTTTTAATGTGTCCTGGCTTCTTACATTCATAGCAGATGGGTTCTCCTTTCTTCATTTCTTTTCCATCTGGCTTCTTGAATTCCTTGTTCCTTTTGAAGTGCCTTTTTCCAGATTGGAATTTCTTCTTCTTAGCCAAAATTCGCTGTAATTTTCTAGATAGCATAGCTTCCTCATTTTCGCTGTCTGCATCACTTTCACTTTCAGCTGAACTTGCTTCTGGTGAATCTTCTTCAGCTTTTAAGGCGTTGGAGTGCTTCTTTCTGCTAGAGGACTCTCCTAGCCTTTCCATGTTGATCTCATGGGCCATGAGGGACCCAATGAGCTTTTCTACAGACATTCTCTTCAGGTCATTAGCTTCTTCTATTGCTGTGACCTTTGGGGTCCATGAGGACGGTAAGGATCTAAGTATCTTCCTTACCATGTCTCCCATCTCATAGGTTTTCCCCAGACTAGCTAGTCCATTTGTGATGTCAGTGAACCGGCTGAACATTTGAGTTATGGACTCACTTGACTGCATCTGAAATCTTTCATATTGAGTGACAAGAATGTCGATTCTTGTTTCCTTTACTTTGTCTGTGCCTTCATAAGTAATCCTGAGCTTTTCCCACATTTCCATTGAGGATTTGCAGGCTGAAACTCTGTTGAATTCCTTCTTACTTAGAGCACAGCATAGGATGCTCTTTGCTTTGCAATTCAGGAAATCTTCTTCCTGTCATCATCTGTCCATTGTGCTTTCTCATTTGTGACTAACAGATCACCTTCTTCTACTATGGACCAAATTTGATAGTCGTGCCCTTGTAGAAAGTATTCCATTCTGGTCTTCCAGTAAGGATAATCTTCACCATCGAAGAGAGGGGGTCGGTTGACAGACTGACCTTCAAAGTTACCTTGGGCTGCCATGGATCTTTACTCTTCAGATCGTTGGATCCTTTCTTTGTCGAAGAGACTCGCTCTGATACCACTTGTTGCCCAGTTGACGAGCCCAGAGGGGGGGTGAATGGGTCTTTAAAAATTAATCTAGAAGATACCTGTAACTAAAAACATTCACACAAACGTTCTTCGAAGTAGGTTAGTGACAGTTAGTTTAAATAACAAACACACAAAGAAGACAATCACACAACACAAGGTTTATCCTGGTTCGGACCTCCTTTCCTTAGGAGTCCTACGTCTAGTCCCTGAGCAACAACTCAGGATTTCACTAACTAGGGTACAGTCCCCCTAAGGACGCTACAACACCCAGCTCAGCTGGTCTTCCTTCACACCCGAAGGGAACAACACCCTGGATACCACACCAGGTCTTCCTTCACAACCGAAGGGAACAACACCCTGGATACCACACCAGGTCTTCCTTCACACCCGAAGGGAACAACACAAAGAGAGTGAATGAAATTCAAGCCCCTAGATCAAGCTTTTGACAAGCAAGGATCTGAAGCAACTAGAACTGAGAGCAAAGAGATTTAAACAAGGCACACTCTCAGAACTATACAGGCTCTCTCAAGATTTTCACAAACTAGTGGAGAGCAAAAGCTAAGTGGAATGAAGGTTCTTGGCTCTGGACTTTCTTCAGAAGAATTTGAATGCTTGAATGCGCGATCTCTGTTGTTCTTCTGTTCTTCTGACTTGAATTTATATCTTCAATTTGAAATGTAGACGTTGAAGTGTCCGTTGTCTCTCTTTTGAGTAGTCGTTAGACTGAATGACATCTGGAGTCTTGGAAGCTTCCAGTCAACAGTCTTTTGATCACTTGAGCACGCAAAGAGAGAGATCTTCAGAAATATCCGTTGGCTTCTATTTGTTTAACGTTGTACCATGAAGCTAGTTCAGAGGTCTGCACCAATGTCAATCTCAAATAGCAGACAGCTAAGCTGTCTTTGATGTCAGTCAACGTCAGTAGCAATAGACATGAAAATAGTAATGCAAAATAGCTTAAGTCTAAAAGACGTAATCAGAGTAGGCACGATATGGTCTGCATGCATGCAGAGATACGTTCAGATCTCATAAATGCAAAAGCGTCAGAGAGATGTCTACGTGGACTTTGACTAGTCAACACTTTTAAGATGAATAAGATATCAAGATATGAAATCGATGACTATATGACTTATGAAATCGTTATGAGTCATAGCAAATCGTTATGTGACAGAAGATATATCATGAACACTTAATGAATCGTTGCACAAAGCAAATCATTGTGTTTCTGAAGAAATCGATGTGAAATACTTAACAAATCATTATACAAAGCAAGTCGTTGTGAATTCTAAAGAAATCGTTATGAATACTTATCAAGTCGTTATGAACTCTAAGAAAATCGTTATGGTAACTTATGAAGTCGTTACAATAAGCAAGTCGTTGCGAGTTCTAAAGAAGTCGTTACGGTAACTTATGAAATTGTTACAACAAGCAAGTCGTTGCGAGTTCTAAAGAAGTCGTTACGGTAACTTATGAAATCGTTACAACAAGCAAGTCGTTGCGCTTTCTAAAGAAATCGTTGCGATAACTTATAGAGTCGTTATGACAGGCAAGTCGTTACGAGTTTCTAAAGAAATCGTTACGGTAACTTATAGAGTCGTTGTGACGAGCAAGTCGTTACGGGCTCTAAAGAAATCGTTGCGATAACTTATAGAGTCGTTGCGAAAGGCAAGTCGTTACGAGCTCTAAAGAAATCGTTACGGTAACTTATAGAGTCGTTGTGACGAGCAAGTCGTTACGCGCTCTGAAGAAATCGTTACGGTAACTTATAGAGTAGTTGCGGCATCGACTTGTTTGAAACAACATGACTTTTCAGTCTTATAAGGAAATCGTTGCGATCACTTATAAAATCGTTACGACATCGATTTGTTTGAAACAATATGACTTTTCAGCCAGAAGGGAAATCGTTATGATAATTCTATTGAAATCGATATGCTTATAAAGAAATCGTTATGGCCTTCAATAGAAGTCGATATGGACTAGAGAAATATCATGTTGAAAAGATTAAGGCTTCAGAGAAGTAATGCATACCTTTATTGGCTTGTTTGACCTTGGTATTTTTCCTATACTTAAGACTTATGAAATATTCATTAGATATAATTGATAAACTTTTGTTTGGTTTTGTTAATCATCAAAATATATATATATATATATATGTAATTAATTAAAATTACATGGGGACAGACTGGTCATCATATTAAACCTTACATGCTTCTGCTGCGCTACTCTGATTATTCTGGATACTTAGCAAAATATCCCATAAATTCTTCTCTCTTTATTGCTTCCAGTGACTTCCCACTTTCACTATTACTCGACTCTGGTTGGATTCAATTCTGACTTTATTGGTTTCTCAAATTACTTTACATAATCAATTAACATAGGAAGGAAATACCGAAATCTCTGAACTACTTTCTTTAATACTTCAATTTTGGTTGTACCACATGCTTAAATTCTAATCCTACCATATCGCTACTGACTTATCCAGCTTTTTTTTTCATTCCTTTCTTGCTTGAATAATATACTCTGGCTGATCTAATCAATCTATTACATAGTCTTCAAAATATTTGTTCTCATTGTTGTGACACTACACTCTCTTATCACATAATAACACTAATGTTCATTGTTTATCTGATCTTACTTTTCCTTTCTGTACTTATTAATTCCAATTTTCATACTTTTCCTGCTTTCTCTGTTCTATTCTACCATACTCTAATTTGCTTATTATTCCTTAACTGTTCTGCCTTTTATTCTTACATCAAACTCTAAAGTACTTTTCTCGAGAAAATACCTATGCTCAATCTGAATCACTTTATGTGTGCAGCCATGCAAACTTTTGCTGAACATTTCCCAAACCTTTTAATTATATATGTTTCCTAATCTGTTGTACTCTTTCTTTCCCTAATTAATAACCTCCCAACTACATCAACCATAATATCATTCCTACAAAACATTTCTCTTAATTATTCTATTGTCTAGCTTATCGCACTTTACCCTTCACACTGCAATTCTTGCCATCATATCAACGTTCTTTACTGACAACTGCTAAGGCCATGACCTGAAATTGATCTCTTTAAGTACTATAATCTGCTCTGGTGGTACAAGTCTGCCACAACATCTTCGCAAGCCATACCAACGGTAAGCCCTGAAAAGAACTGTAGGGGATTGAGCCTCAACAAGTCACTGGCTCAATAGGGATCACCTAAAACAACACACAAAACTGAATAGACCACAACCTCAGAGGGTCTCACTGGCAACACCAAGAACCAAACCATATCATGCTCACCACAATCATAATAAACAATAACTAAACATAAACACATTAACGAACATGTAGTCCTCGAAAGGAAAGAGGAACAATTGGACTAGCATCGCACCACTAGTCCGCCCAACAACTGCAAAGCCTAGGCCACATGTCTCACAGGCAAACTATTACAACAATTGGTCGCCTAAGCTACAAGCCTCACAAGCAACCTACCCAGGAAGGGTAACAGGACTGGCTTTAGCTAGCCAATCCACCTCACACCAACGCCTCACATCAAAACATAATCGGAAGCTTACTCGAAGACGAGTAGAAACACAACACGTGGAAAGTCATTCCACAGACCCCCGCAGAACACAAGTCCACCTCAACACCTGAAGGGACTAGCACACGAAGTACCACAACACAAAGCTACCCATGAAGGGTACAGGTACCTATTACCACGAGGTACCACCACGAAACCACAACCAAAACCGTGCCACCACCAAGGCACACCACAACGAGTCAAACCTCAACCAACGAGTCACACACAAACCAATACCAGTCGCAAAGCACGAGTCGGAAAGAACGATGCCACCACACGGGAACGGACTACTAGTTCATGACACTAGTATCCAACCCGGATAACACAACACAAGAACTACCTCTCAGTCACGAACGAAAGGTCCAACTGCCGCTCCACAAGCATAAGCCAAAGAATAGTGGAGACCAACCAACACCACACCTGCAGACCACACTGCTGCAGGCCCATGCCTAGCACCTTTAAGGACTCTGGCCTTAGCTCCCTAGAGTGAGGCACTAGAAAATAGGACTAGTTGGGGACCAGTGTCGACTACTGGTGTCCGTACCCCCAACCACGAGCCCGCTACAAGCGACTGCACACCCACAAACACAAGTCGCTGCCCTCTGTCGTCTTTCCCTCAGCCGGATGTACAACTCAAACATAGGAGTGAGGGTGTCCAGGACATACGACACAGACCTCGATGGTACACATAGTACTGGGACAAACACTGAGCACTAACGTGTCTGGCTCACACAAAATCTGGATTACCCGACTAGAGAGGTATTCCGGAATAGGTGCCGGACCACCACATTCGGCAATGCACAAACCACAATACTTACACATATTATCTTTATTACAAACCACAATACACATGTGAGGAATATCTTGTCCCGGTCACTCTGTGACCCACAAGCTTGCCTACACAAACACATACACAATTTACATTATACAATATTATCTTGGCATGTCATTGGTCACCCCGTGACCTCCGATGCCATATTAATACAAAATAATAACCATGCAAAAGACACTAAAGGGCCGAGGCTAAGTTCACACTGGAACCTCATTGCCTAGTCACCAAAAACCAACCTTATACACATGCCCAAACCATGTAAAGTGTATGTCAACCACGTAAACAACACGTCCACCATATAAACGACATGTCAACCACATGGACAGCATGCTCAAAGAGCGTTACAGGTGCCAACGCACCACTCGCACTGGCCATGCACATAAGATACCGAAAATTGGATAATCATACTATTTAAAACATGCACCACAGGACCTCTCGACTGGGGTCACGACGTGGGGTAGTGTCGCCTTTAGAACGTGACACCATGATAGGTCATATTCATAAGCTGAACGCGATGTGTCGGGTTGTCGCGTTCTAAACGCGACACCCTGGGCCGTCACCTTCACAGTGAAACCCTAATCTGGAAACCCTTCTCCGGATCTTCCATGCAAACCACCCTAAACTATGTTTCAACCTATTTTTCATGCTCATTTCATTGCCCTATCATGGTATCTACTATTTTTAAAGAGATAAATAATCTAAACATGCTTTACACACAATCCATGCAATAAAACGAGGTGGATTCTCCCTACCTTCACGAAGAACACGCAAACCAACCACGGCACGGCGTCTCCCCTACTCCATGCGATGTCCTCCAGAACTCTGGATCGCCCGGAAATCCACCGCAGCAGCCTCCCCTGGCCGAGCAGAGCTTGCTGAGCTCTGTTCGGCCGACCTTGCTTAAAAACACATCACGGTTGGGAACGCGACGTAGCCCTTCGTTGCGACCTGAACGTGACATTCTAGGCTGTCGCCTTCCCTAGGCCGATGTCAGCAAGTCGCCCAACGCGCGACATGCGGCGCGCATGCAGATGAAGACCACATCTCAGTCAGCAAGAAGAACACGCGACCACCAGGGCCGTCGCGTTCAGAACGCGATGCACACCCCTGTCGCGTTCACAGGCAGAAAACCTATGAGCGCTTTGGGCCCAATCTGTCAGCCCAAAAAGCCTCACAACCGGTGAGAACACCTGAAACATAGACTAATGGGCCACACACTGGCCACCAAACCCACTAATCAAGGATCCACGAAGATCCGAAAAATGCACGACGTTACAGCAGAACACCGGGGGACAATGACCTGGACTTCCCCTCCCCGTTTGCAGCAGAGATCCTGGAGGCTCGGGTCTCCCCGAAGTAGCCCCTACCTTCGATCGCACCCTACGATGGCACGTCCGACCTGGCGGACCACATCCATGGGTTCGAGTCACATATGGTGTTCCACAGAGCATCAGATGTGGCCAAGTGCCGGGCCTTCCCTGCCACGCTAAAGGAGACCACGCAGGCATGGTTTGAAACCCTCCACGCAGGCTCCATTTCATCCATCCACCAGTTCAAGAAGTTCTTTTGAGACAACTTCCTGGGCGGAAGATCGTAGCCGTGCACAGTGGCCTCCCTTCTATCTGTTCGCAGGGCGAAGCGCTCTGGGACTATGTCAAGCGGTTCTAGACTGAGGCGCTTCCCATCCCACACCTGGACGTCCCCTTTCCCACCAGCACCCTCATCCAGGGCACTCGCGATGGCTTCCTCTAGAGAACGTTGGGGGTGCAACAGCCGACCACCCTCGTCGAGCTCCTCTCCACCGCGCAGCGCCACGCTGTGTGCGAGGAGAGCTTGGCAGTCAGCTGAGCCGAGTAGGGTGAGCAGGCGGAGAAAAAGAGGCCTTCCAACAATGGTTCCCACCGAGAACGGAAGAAGGGCCGGCGCAAGGGGGACTCGCCGCACCGACCACGCCCCTTCACCGAGTACACCCCCCTCACGGTGGACCCCGAACAAATCTTGGCTGAAATCCGGAATGAGCAGTATGTTCGGTGGCCGCCCAGGATGTGCTCTGATCCCCGCAGGTGCAACCAAGACAAATACTGTCGCTTCCACCATGACCATGGCCACGACACCTCCGAGTGCTGCCAACTCAAGGATGAGATCGAATCCTTGATCAAACACGGCTATCTCGAACGGTATGTGCGCCGCAATGAAGACCGCCCAAGGCGCCGAGAATGAACCCTCGAGTAGCCCATCAACAACGATCCAAATGGGCAGAAGATCAACATGATTGCAGGAGGTTTCGGTGCAGGTATAGACAGCAGCCAAAGTCGACATGACTATGCTCGGAGGGTGCACATGGTGGAGAGGCCCCTGATGCCTCGTCCAAGCCCTTATCCCCCCAGTCCAGCACGCACACGATCCGAGGAGGCCATAACCTTCTCGAACAGCGATCTTGTAGGAGTTACAACTCCACACACTGATGCGTTGGTTGTCTCGGCCACCATCAACCATTGTACTGTGCATCGCGTTCTGGTGGATAATGAAAGCACCCCCGATGTATTGGCTTACGACTGTTTCTTGATGATGGGCTTGAAATCCGACCAGCTCTCCCCAGTAGAATCGTCTCTGTTTGGCTTCTCTGGAATCTCGGTGCATCCCATGGGACAAATAAACCTCCCGATCACCCTAGGGACAGCACCGAAAAATGTGACCAAAATGGTGGACTTCTTGGTGATTCGAAGCATGCCAGGGTACAATGCCATTCTTGGAAGAAGCCTGATCTGCCGCATCAGAGTTGTGCCCTCTTCTCTGCATCAGAAGATGAAGTTACCCACTCTACACAGTGTCAGAGAAGTGCTCGGTAGCCAACGCGAGTCTCGACGGTGTTATGTTCTCTCCTTGAGGGACAAACAGCCCGTCGCGGAACCAGTGGCCCTGCCCGAGCCAACTAGCGAACCTTCGACCAACTGTGGAACACCTTCCAAAGATCTGCTGCCTGTGCGGGTAGACAACGACCCCGAACACGTCTCTACATCGGCGCACTGCTACCAGAAGCTGAGCAACAATGCTACAGGGCTTTCTTGCTAGCAAACATGGACGTGTTCGCGTGGTCAGACGAAGAGGTGCCCGACATCCCTCCAGAGGTAATAACTCACCATCTCAATCTGGATTCAAGTGTGCCCGGTTCAGCAGAGGCGGCAACCTGTCAATCGAGAACGGAAAACCGTGATCCATGATCACATCGTCAAAAGCTGAGCAGTTGGGCTTCTCCGAGAAACCCAATACCTCAGATATTCTCCAATGTGGTCCTCATACGCAAAGCCAACGGCAAATGGCGCATTTGTGTGGATTACAAGGACCTCAACAAGGCAACGCCCAAAGACAACTTCACGCTACCGCGCATCGATAAGTTGGTGAACGCCACTTCCGGACACGAGCTTCTCAGCTTCTTGAACGCATATTCTGGTTACCACCAGATCAGCATGCATCCCCCAGACCAGAACACCACAGCGTTTGAAACCGACCTCGGCCTCTACTGTTTCACCAGAATGTTGTTTGGTCTGAAGAACATAGGGGCAACGTACCAGCGACTGGTCAACAAGATGTTCGAGTGGCAGATTGGGCATAACATGGAGGTCTACATCGATGATATGCTTGTCAAGATGCGCCCAAGCGTCGACCACATTACTGACCTAGAGGAAACCTTCGCTACCTTGCGAAGGTACAATATGAAGCTCAATCCAGCCAAGTGTGCGTTTGGAGTGTGCTCGGGGAAGTTCCTCAGCTTCCTCATATCCAACTGAGGAATAGAGGCCAACCCCGAGAAGATCCAGGCCATACTATAGATGAGCAGTCTGAGGATGGTACGTGACGTCCAACAGCTCACTGGACGCCTTACGGCCCTCAATCGCTTCATGTCTCAAGCAGTCGAAAGGAGTTTTAACTTCTTCAAATTGCTGTGAGTCCCCAAAGGTGCCTCACCGCAAGGGGGGCAAGTACGGTGGACTGAGGAATGTGAAGCAACCTTCACCGAGCTGAAGGCATACCTCGCTGCCCCACCTATTCTCTCAAAGTCGGTGCTCGGAGAACAGCTGTCCGTGTACCTTTCGGTCACCGAACCCCCCATCAACACGGTGTTGATTCGAGAAGAGGAAATGGCACAACACCCTATTTACTACGCAAGCAGGGTGCTCCAAGAAGCTGAGAGAAGATATCCCCGAGCAGAGAAACTCGCTCTAGCGCTCGTCACGGATGCACGGAAACTCAGACCATATTTCTAGGCCCATCCGATAACATGGATAACCGACCAACCCCTGAGGCTCATTCTTCAGTGCCTAGAGGCTTCTGACAGGCTCTTCAAATGGGCCATCGAGCTCGAGGAGTTTGACATCAGCTACCAACCAAGAACGGCTATTAAAGCACAGGCACTGGCGGACTTTGTGCCAGAATGCACCCTCCCGACCGAGATGGACTCCCCACTGGCAGACAAGCCCCCATGGGAGCTCTATGTCGATGGGTCCTCTTGCGTCACAGGAAGCGGTGCAGGGCTCGTCCTTACCTCCCCGAAGGTTTGGAGTTCCAGTACGCCCTCAAGTTCTGCTTCGCCGCCTCCAATAATGCAGCCGAATATGAAGCACTCCTTTCCGGCATATGAATGGCAAGGCACCTTAGAGCGCTTCGGCTACGGGCCTTCAGTGACTCCCAACTGGTCGCCAGTCAGGTCAACGGATAGTTCGAAGCAAGGGAACCCCGCATGGCGTAGTACCTTCAATAAGTCAAGCGCCAGGCAGAGGGCCTCCTCTACTTCGAAGTAGTGCATGTTCCACGAGAGCAGAACATGCAAGCTGATGCACTCGCTAAACTAGCATCTTCAAGCAACATCACTCCTTCTTGCTCCGTGTTCATTGAAGAGCTCGCCTCGTCAAGCACTGAGGTGGATGTTGCGGCCATCGAGACCGACCAACCAGCTCTCAGCTGGAAGGATCCACTCTTGGCCTATTTGCTCCGAGGAGAGCTCCGTCTTGACCAAGTAGAAGCTTGCAAGGTCAGACTGCACTGCCAAAAGTTCACCATCATTGAAGGACAATTGTACCAACGTTCCCTCTCATGACCCCTCTTACGGTGCCTCAGCCCTTCTGAGGCAACACCAGCCATAGAGGAGGTTCATGAGGGTCTGTGCGGAAGTCACCTAGGTGGGAGAACTCTGGCACGCAGCATCCTCCGAGTAGGGTTCTGGTAGCCTTCTCTGCAAAAGGACTGCATGTCCTACGCAAAGAAGTGCCTAGAGTGCCAGAAATTCAGGTAGCTAATCCGCCAGCCTGTCGAATAGCTGCACTCCCACTTTGAACCATGCCCTTTAGCTCGGTGGGGGATTGACATCATGGGACTATTCCTAGAAGCTCAGTGGCGGAAGAACTTCATGCTCATTGCCATCGACTACTTCACCAAGTGGATCGAGGCAGAGCCTATTGCTACCATCACCGACTAGGCAGCATGGAAGTTTGTTTGGAAGAGTATTCTCTGCCGATTCGGCATCCCAAAGGTGATCACCTTTGATAACGGGAAGCAGTTCGATAGCACATTCTTCAAACAAAAGTATTCGGAGCTCAGCATCTACAACCACTTCACCTCAGTTGCGCATCCCCAGGCTAACAGTTTGGTCGAAAACGTCAACCGAACAATGTTGCATGGGATACACACAAGAGTGGAGGCTACTGGAGGTTCATGGATCGAGGAGCTCCCTAACATGTTGTGGTGCCACCGAACAACTGCTCGAGTGGCCACAGGAGACACACCCTTCCACTTGGCCTACGGCACAAAGTCCGTTGTGCCTCTGGAAGTTGCTCTCCCCACGATCCGAACAACTCACTTCGACGAAGCAGCCAACAATCGCGTGCTAAGGGAGAACCTGGACATGCTCGGCGAACGCCAGAGCGATGCCAGCATTAGGCTGGTCTCCTATCAGCAGCGGCTCGCACAGTACTACAACTCCTGAGTTCAAGAACGATGCTTCTTTTAAGGTGACCTTGTTCTACATCGTTGCTCTACCTCAGACCCCCGAAGAGCAACATGCAAACTCGCCCCGAAATGGGAAGAACCTTATAAGGTCACCCAAGTTCTCGGAAAAGGTTCCTATAAGTTGTCTACCCTTAGCGGTGAAACCATACCAAGAACCTAGCATGTATCCAACTTAAAGGCTTACTATTTATAAAAGCCTTCTGTTCGGCATCTTACTTCTCTTCTTCCTGTTCTATCAGTTTGTGAAAAGGGTGCACGGTACAACCCCTAGTGAAGCTTTTCAGCTTGAAAGGCTAGTGTGGTACCCAAAAACCCAAAACACAAGGATGTTCGGTACGACCACTGGCTAAGAGCGTTTTAGCTTAGAGAGCTTGGGCGGTACCTAAGTCCTAGAACAGAGGTGTTCGGTACAAACCCCTAGTCAGAACTTTACAGTTCTTGAGACCTGTGCAATACCTACGAGCCTCTAAATGCCAACGAATTCCGATTCGAATAGAACAACAAGGAAAGAAGATAGAAAAAGGATAGTCTTTCATACCATTAAAAGGACCATCTTTTCATTTCATGAAAAAGAATGTACATAGGCCCACTAAGGCTAGGTTACATACAAAAAAAAAAGAGAAGCAAAAAATACAAGGATCAGGGAGCCTGCTCAAGGGGGCCAGCATCCTCGACATCAAGGAACATCCGCTCAGCTCAGAAGCTTACGAAGCGGATCCTGTCCAATCGAGGGTCCCCTATTCGCCGACGACACTCCCGAAGAGCAGCATCAAAAGCCTTCTGGGCATATTCCGTGATGAATGAAGATGCCTCGCCGGTCACCGACCTCGTAACAAGCCACCCCATAAAGCTCCAGATCCTTCTGGAATTTTGGGCCAGACTTGTACGAGGCCACACCCCAAGCTTATGCCTCGTGGAGCACTGTGGCAATGTCCTTCTTCTTGGCTTCGGCCACGGCAAGCTTCAACTCGAAGGCCCTCAGAGCGGTACGAAGGTCGTCAATTTCCTTCCCCTGCTCGGCCTCGTGGCGTCAGCTCTACTCCTCCTACTCCGCCGAAGCCGTGACCTCGGCGTCCCAAAAGACTTGCTGCATATGTGCCTGTGTGGCCAGTTTACGAAGTATCTCCACTAACCGCACAATACCGCGAGCAAGATCTTCGGGGTCGACGTCCTCGACGCTCCCTCCTGACGAAGGCAAGACGTCTCCTTCTCCATCGGCTCCTGCATCCTCCGAGCTCTCCCCCATGCATCTTCGGAGCACCTTCAGTTGCTCTGTGGTAGGGCATGGGGGTAGAGTTTGGGCTGGGGGACCTACCCGAAGGTGCTCCAGGGCCGCCTCCAAGATGGTCTCCATGGGTTGGGCTGGGGGCCTTACCACCAGCACCCTCGAAAGGGTGCGCGGTCTTCCTCAGACTCTGCAATGGTTCTGGCCCCCCAAACAGCCTGCTCGAAGGGTAGGACGGGCTCTTCGGTCACCTGCTCGGTGGCTAGGCCCACAGTTGCCACCTCTATGCCCTCGTCCTCACCTGCGGGTGCCCTTCCACAAGACGTCGCCTCATCGTGATCTGTCAACTACTCGGCGATGGTCATGGACGCGTGCTCCTCTAGCTGCCCTTCTGTTGCAGCTCCCATGGTTGGTGGAGGGTCTAGCGCCCCTTCCGAGGTGGTCCCGACTGTGGCTGTCTCGGGGGTCGGCACTGATCTGGGCATCAGCTCAGGCGCAGACTCTTCTGCCGATGTGTCGGGTGCTTCCCCCACGACCGCTTGTGCCCCTTCACCGACGCTCCCTCCTCGGAACCCCCGGCGGGGGCCAAGGGCTCCAGCATCCTGGTGAGCCCCTCAGAGCTCCCTTCCGAATGGTCACAAATGACGACCACGTCCACGCCCCGAGGCCCAGCTCGGAGATCACCCCCTCGACCATCAGGGGCTCCGTAGCAGCAAGGGTCCTCGGCCTTCCCTACTCAGCTACCTCTACCAACTTCCTCCACTTCTGGAGCTGAAGTTAGGGGGCAGCATCCTCATCCTCTTTGACCTACTCCTCAGCCTCGTGCCTCAGCGCCATTGCTCCTACCCCCGGGGTGTCAGTCTCTTTCCATAGACTGATCCTTAGGGGCCTCCGCTCGGAAGGCTGGACCGCCGCCGCTGGTTTGGTCGCCTTCGCCGCTACCACCGTGTCCTCTCCAATGCAGGTCAAGTACAACTTGATGGGAATCTGCTCGGCGTAGTTGGCTATATCCTTCTAGTCCCGACCGGCGGCTAGCTCGGCAGTATCTGGAAGGAGGAACACAAGATCAGGGGCTATCGTTCTAAACAAAATATAGAACAAAGTTGGGAACGGAGAGCTCACCCCATGCGCGGCTTAGTTTGTACTTGACGAGCTTGTATTCGGACAGATACAGCTTGGCATGGTCCACTAGCACTATGGACAAGGCCATCGACGGCTTGGCCGCGTCTTGGATAGGAAAGGGGGTAGCGTCAACCCTCTTGGGTGGCTCAACCACCCGAACGGGAAAGCCCCATTCTGGGACACCGGTCCCTTCTTCTTGCGGATGAAGAAGAGGCATCCCGTCCATCCCTTATTGTTCGACAGACTGTGGGAAAAGTGGTTCTGCATCCGGTTGGCTAGATGCTTTGTATACATGATCCGTAGCAAGACTGTGGGGATGAAGCTAGACTAAAATGATTGCGGAAGATCTCCGTCATAGCCTATATCCCCTTCTTCTGGCACATTATGTAGAAGACGAAGATGGACCTCCAGGAATTTGGCGTCAGTTGAATCGGGGTGACCTTCCAGGCGTTGAGAAGGTCCTCCACGATGTCTGACACTAGCAGCCGGAACCTGGCCTCGAGAAGGTCCAGGGAAAGGATGAAGCACCCGGGCTTGTCCATCAAATAAGTCTGGTTCTCCCTCATCAGGATGATCTCGTACTCATCCCCTATCCGGAATCGTTCGCACAGGCCCTCGAAGCTTCGATACTTCATCATCTTTGTCTTTTCCAGTGACAACCCGCTGGTTTCGGCCACGACCTTCTCTGTGCGTTGAGCCATTGATGCCGGAGTGGGAGAAGGAGACGGACAAGTGGAGGGAATACGAGGAGCAAGGAAGCAGAATAGCAGGAGCGGGAGCAAAGTCTTTCAAAGTAGGAAAGCTTGAGGCGCCCTTCCCCCTCTCCCATTCCTTATAAGGAAGGAGAGGCACAAAATTCAAAGAAGGATTTGGCAGTCCGCCCTTTCCAACGGCTTGTTCAAATAGGCCGTTCCGGATCCTGGACACGTCACATCCCCTCCGCCATCATGAAACGACAACCCCGAAGAGGCCTCCACTGTTAAGTGTAGAAGGATTATCTAGAGGGGGGGGGGTGAATAGAGAATCCTTAAAGTTATATGCCAAATTAAAAATTAGAACTAGTGAAATTGTGATCAAATTAGATGAATGACACACAATGCAGTGAATCACAAACCACACAAGTGCGAGCAGGATTTTTAAGGTGGTTCGGATCCAATGAGGAGACCTACGTCCACCCCTCACCAAATCAGTAAGGCTTCACTACGAGATCAACCGTGTGAGACTCTCACACAAACGCTGATTCACAGCTTCTTCACACCTGCTGACTCATAGCTTGAACAAACTGCTGATTCACAGCTTCAAGATTTGATGCAAATCTCACGATCCAATCACAACAAGTGAAGGATCAACTTAGTCTACTTCACAAAGAAGCAGACGACTAATCAGAGTAAGGTACATAAGAAATTGAAAAGAATTCAAGTAGACAGATGTCTGAAGAAGTTTAGAGGTGATCAAACACTTGGCTTAAGAGCTAGATCTGGTTTGAAGAATCATTTAGCTTTAATTCAAACTTCTCTTCAGACGAATTCTTCTTCTGATTGCAGCACAAGGATTATACGCCTCTGAGTTAAAGAAGAATTCTGATCCCCTGTTCCCAGTGCTCAGCAGTAGATTTTCGTAGTAGCAAAATGGCTCGATCCAGCAACACCTTCTTTCGATTGGAACAACATGTTGAAGTCGTTTGTTATTACCGAACCCAAATCTCTACTCACAGCAATTTTTCGCGCTCTGCGATTTCTACTTTTCCAACTGTGCGCGATACTCCACTAACTGGGATGCTTCACCTCTTTCGATCTGATCCCTAGAATCTTCTGCAGTGGGCCCCTCAACAGATTCCCAAAACTTGGGAGATACTTTTTCCGCCAAGAGATGGTATCTTCCAGAAATGATGACGTGTACCCAAAGTCCCAATCGGTGGACTTAGGGTCACGTGCTCATCACTTATGCGCTGGCAGATGCTCTGTCAAATGTTTCCAAGTGTTGTAGTGTCAACGCATCCAAGATGTAGAGTCGACACTCATACATGAAACATAGTATGAACATTCAATGGAGTTGACTCTAGGCCTTCCAGAGTTGACCTCATCCATAAGACAGATTCTGGCTAACCATTGTGATGAAGTGTCGACCTGACAGTTTCATAGCGTCGACCTTATCTGCAGATAGAGTCGACCTATCCTCCCTTTAGTGTCGACCTAATGAACTGGCAGAGTCGACCTCATCTAGAAATGGAGTCGACATCAGTCATCACTTCTCTTCAGCGCAGCACAGGAAAAACACTAGTGTCGACCTATTCCTCAAGTAGTGTCGACCTCATATGAACTTCAAATGATTTCATAGCTTGGAAACTCATAGTGTGTCGACCTAATCTTTGAGTAGAGTCGACCTTATGGACGGAACTGAGTTTTCTCCACTTGATGCAAATAAGTTGGCTTTGTCTTTATGGATGTTCCTGTGATACAAATACCATGTGTCAGACATTTATGGCTTTTTACTTAAATTATGACATCATCAAAACCAGGGACACAACAATCTCCCCTTTTTTGAGGATGGAAACATTTAATCATATATGTTTGGATTTTTAAGCATGTTCATTAAAAATATCAGTCCACTCTATCCATTCATACAAGTAAACAAGCCATCCACATATAATCACACAGAGCCATTTCAGGTGAACACACTTTGATGATTTCATTCTATAAAATAGTGATTTTACAAAACCCATCAACCATCAAAGTACAAAAGACAAGACATATCCAACTATAAACTATCAAACATAAACATTCATCAGGCATCTAGCAAAACATCTATGACTATTCTCCCCCTTTGACATAATCAAAAAGAGGGAATCACTGAGAAGATGGAGGTGGCTGCGGTGGGAACAGCTTGTTCTCAATGCGGGACAGTCTGAAGTCTATATCACTATAATGGTCCCAAAGAAAATAATCAATTGTATTGAACTTGAGAGACAGAAATTCTTTCAAGTTCATAAAATGATTGTCAATCACCACTGGCACATTATCTACTCCATGAGGCATAGTAGGTGCAACTGCTGATGAAGTAGCTTGATTGCTGTCGACAGAGTCATTGATGCCATGTAACCTCCAGACTTGATTAAATTCATCTCTCACTTGCTGGAGTTTTTGAGAGATATCTTCATTGTAACCCCTCAGGATGTTCATCCTTTGAATGATTTGTTGAACAGTCTGGACAATACCTGGAATGTCATTTATCTTGTCAACCCCTCGCTGTAGTGCTTCTTTAATGGACTGGACTTTATCATAGATCTCTGCTTGAGTATAAGCAGCTGAATATGGACTGGACTTTATCATAGATCTCTGCTTGAGTATAAGCAGCTGAATTGAATACATACCCAATAGTGTTATCAACTAATCAGACCTGACGACTGCAAATCTTTGAATTTGTTCCTGCCTGTCAATATTTTCAGTAAGCCTCCCCTCAATTACTTCCAACCTGCTATCAAACTATGAATATTGCTGATCAATCTTGGTATTCAAGTGAGTGATAGAATCATTTACAGCAGCAAATTGATCTTTTAAGAAATCAAGAAGCCCAGATGGAATTTGGGCTGCAGTTGAAGATGTGGAAGGAAGATCTTGTGCAGATGAAAAATGTCCAGGAGTGGGAAAATGAGTGGGTGAAATGTGTGGAGGATCCATTTCTAGATCATCAACAGGAGAAATATAAGTAGGAGAGGGAACAGGCAGAGCCTCTTCCAACTGAATATCCTCATGGACATCATCTCTCTAAAATCTCTACTCTTCTTCATCCTGTTGTGGCTGCGCCACATCCAATTCTTCATTGACATTTTTTTAGGGTGCCAAATTGAGCTTCATGAATTTGTCAATGTGTGCCAAGTCATATGTGTGGAACTTGGCAATCTTCTAAACTTTTGTGTCACTCAAGGGTATGTTCAGCTGCTGAAAAATTGTAGACAAGTGAGCTGCATAAGGTAGACTCTTTCTCAATTCCGGCCTGGTCACTTCATGAATCAGTTAACAGAAAATAGTTGCCAGGTTAACCTTTTCTCTTTTAATCAAGTAAAACATCAGAAATCTCTGCAAGCTTGTAATTCTATGCCTCCCTCCTCCTTGAGGGGTTAGAATGGTAGTACACCAATGATGCAAAAGGCCGTTTATGGGTGGAAATCTGTTAGCATTCAAGGTTGAAACCCTTGTCTGATAAACATTGTTTACATCACTTGGCAGTCCAGTTAATCCATTGTAAGCTTCATGTGCACAGAACTTGAAAACTCGAGGGTTATGACCCTCATTCGAAATGTCTAGCAACTGACTCACAATGGCATTTGTGAGTACAATGGGTACTCCCCTGACACTGGACTCTAGGGTATTCTTTTTACTAACCAAATTCCAAAAGAATTCTTGGACTAAAATAGGATAATAAATCCTATGCTCACTGACAAAACTTGTCCATCCTTGGAATTCTAGCACACTTAGGAGTTCTGGAAGTGTGTTTATCATACCTTCATCATGAACTTTGATAATCCTGGGATGCAAGATAGGCTTGTTCCCAGTTGACAGACTTTTCACTTGAGAAGCTTGAAACTGTGATTCTTCATCATCAGACTCTTCATCTTTGTTTCTGATTCTTCTGCTTGTTCAGTGTTCTATTCTTGCAACTCAAAACTGGCTTCCTTTTCAAGTTCCACTTCCAGCAATTTCCTCAATATCAGCCTCATTAATATCAGCATTGCCCTCAGTCTCATCATCGTTCTCTTCCTCTTCATCATTCTCAACATTCACATCATCAGCCTCAACCAATAATTGTTCATAGTTGTCTTCTTCAGGCTTCTCTGCTACACTGGCACTAGGGTTTTGAGATTGAGAAGATTTCTGCTCTTGAATCTTTTGTCCACTCTAGCCATCATCGGAACCCTGGGGATTAGTGCTTCCGTCAGAAAACATTTGTGGATTCACATCCTGTGAAATCTGCTGACTGGCCTCATCCTCATCTGAGCTGCTCAAATCTACAAACTCCTGCTTCTTTTTACCCTTTGAAAAGTTCTTTTCTTTTGCTGAGCAGAGGTGAGAGAATCGACGGCTCGAGAAGAACGGAACTGAGGGCTTCTTCTCTTGAATTTCTATACCTTTGGCAGGATCATTGCGCGCCTTTGTGCATCATTCTGGCACCGAAGATTCAACCTCCTTTCGCTTTCCTTCACGACTGGCTTGCAGTTTTGGAGCCATTTGCAGAAGAACAAGGAATTAAAAGGAGAAGGTTGCAAATGCAGAAAGGGGTTTTTGGAGAGCACGCAAGAAAGATGATAGCAGTTGAGTTTAAATGGCTTTTAGAGCTGAGCTTTACGAAGAGACGTGACGCTTGAAGCATCGACCTGCCCTAGACCATACAAGAAACCTGCAGAGCAATGAAGGATATCGTGTGCCAATGACAAGTGACAAAGTAGAGTCGACTCTATTATGGAGAGTGTCGGCTCTAAGAAGTTGAAGTCAAGACAGAACTTGAAAAACTTTGGAAATGGGAGCAATTCACCATGATATACTAAACGTTTTAGGAAATCTTGGGAGTGTTAAAATCATTTATACTTTTTTCTCTTCTCTTCTCATAATTAGTGAGATTAATGGTTTGAAATTTATAAAATTTAGTTTAACCATTAAAAAACATTGAAATATTCATGAGAAGAAATAACGGAAGAAAAAATAATCCTTCAGGTGGGAAATATGCAGCTTTATATAATCACTTACTCAAATCATGTAAAAAAAAGGTAATCTTGGAAAGATGAGATGACAAGCCAAGATACATTGAATTGAAACATCGAGCATGAGCTTTTCAGAGTTTTTTAATATCATCATTTTTTTTAATTCAAAATAAATGAACAGTTAGATTTTCCCTTTCTTTTTCATGCAAGAGCCCATGCTTTTCACACACCAGAGCTCCTGATTACTCAAGTAGGGTAATCATCTTGTTTCAGGGAATGTGTACATCTTTTCATGTGAGGATACATGTTGGTTAGTCATAAGAATCCCCAGTTACTCAGAATGCACAGGCAGAAATTTTTACCAACCCTGAACAGAATTAACTAGCTCATCATGACATACAATAAATCCACTGATTTTATCAGAAATTGTTGTTTCTCAAAGCATAGTCATTGTTCCGCCATTTAGAAGACTTTAACTATTGAAGGCTTTGAGAATTTTTCTGAATCAAGAAGATTTTTCAAACAACAATGAACCCCAGAAGTTTTCAAATCTGACCAGAAAAACCAAGATTACATGAAAATTTTCAGGATATGATAAAAATGCTATTCTCATTTGATGAATTGATTTTTGCAACTGTTATTTAATCTTTTAAACTTTTTAGGGACTTTTAAAGGTTAAACTAGAAAATTGATAATTCACAAACCATAACCTTTTACTTTTCAGAGAAGGAGGAGTGTAAGAATATAAAAGAATTTAACTCCCCCTAAGAAATTGCCCAAGAATTCAGTTTTCACAATGAAATTACTCCCCTCAAGAATTGATATATTTTTTTAGAAACAAGGAGGGAAAAGAGCAAGGCCCCCCTCAACAATTGCATAAAGAGACCCTTGGTACTTGGCGGAGACATATACTCACGCATAGTGAAAGATTCCAGACAAGCCTCACTTGTCCTTCTTCAAATCATCATTTGATATACCAAGAAGCCAATGCAATGTGAGAAGTATGAGTTTATTTGCTGAAATAGGAAAAGATTTATTTACAAAAGGAAAATGAAGGTGTATAGATTGAGAAGAATGGCAAAAAGCTTGGAGTGAAAAAGGATAGTGTCGACTCTCTTGCCAATAGAGTCGACCTAAGTCTGATCAATCAACATAGAAAATTGAGAAGTTTCTTCTTAACAGACTGCACATGAACTGAGCACTTTCCATCCAATCTCAACTGACCAACTGAACCACTGAGCATGATCTTTCAACCAACTTTCGTCTCATTACTTTGACAGAAATTAGCAAGAAAATTTATCAACAGGCAGCAAGAATTTTATCACATCCCAAACAATTACTCAAACAAGTATTCACAGCAATTTTCAAAGCACTCAATCAAGAATCAAGCAAGCAAAGACCAAGTTCTCTTCTTAAACATGAATATCTTTCATTGCACAAAGGTTTAGTAAAGATATCAGCAATTTGTTTTGAAGTTTCAACAAAATTCAATTCAAAAGAATTCTTGCTTACTTCATCTCTCAAAAAATGATGTCTGATTTCTATGTGCTTTGTCCTAGAGTGTTGGATTGGATTTTTGGCCAAACTAATTGCACTAGTGTTATCACACAAAATTGGGACACATCTAAGATCTACTTGGTAGTCTTGAAGTTGATGTTTAATCCACAACACTTGAGTGCCACAACTCCCTGCAGCAACATATTCTGCCTCTACAGTAGAGAGAGCAACTGAGTGTTGTTTTTTGGAAGCCCAAGAAACTAAACATCCTCCCAAAAATTGGCAATAGTAACTAGTACTCTTTCTGTCCAATTTGCAACCAGCATAATCCGCATCTGAATAAGATATCAAATTGAATTCACAGGATGCAGGATACCACAGTCCCAACTCATGAGTTCCTGCAAGATATCTAAAAATTCTTTTTGCAGCACTCATGTAGGACTCTCTAGGACTAGCCTAAAATCTAGCACATATGCATACTGAAAATTGAATATCTGGTCTAGATGCTGTCAAGTAGAGTAGGGATCCGATCATACCTCTATAGATTTTTGGATCTACTAAATTACCTTTCAAATCAGGATCCAAACTTACAGTGGTGCTCATTGGTGTTGCCATTACTTTTGTGTTCTCCATCTTGTATTTTTTCAAAAATCTGGAATGTATTTTGATTGATTTATAAAAGTCCCTTCCTTTGTTTGAATGACCTGCAATCCAAGAAAGAATTTTAGTTCTCCCATTAAACTCATTTCAAATTCATTGGTCATCAATTCAGCAAATTCTTTACACAGTGAGGATTTTTTTGATCCAAATATTATGTCATCAACATAAATTTAAACCAGCAAGATATTTTTCCCTTGAGTTTTTGTAAAGAGGGTTTGATCTACCTTACCTCTTGAATACCCTTTACCTATAAGGAATGAACTTAACCGATCATACCATGCTCGGGGAGCTTGCTTCAGGCCATACAAAGCTTTATCTAGCTTAAAAACATGATCAGGAAGGTTAGTACATTCAAATCCAGGAGGTTGTTCAACATAAACTTCCTCCTTAATCAACCCATTTAGAAATGCACTTTTTACATCTATTTGTTGCAATTTAATGCCATGAGCACATGCAAAAGAAAGCAAAATCCGGATTGCCTCAAGCCTAGCTACTGGAGCAAGAGACTCTTCAAAATCAATTCCAAACTCTTGATTGTAGCCCTTTGCAACAAGCCTAGCTTTGTTTCTTATTATTTTGCCTTCTTCACTTGTTTTATTCCTAAAGACCCATTTGGTTCCAATAACACCTTGAGAAGATGGTCTTGGAACTAAATGCCAAACCTTATTTCTTTCAAACTGGTTCAGTTCTTCTTGCATGGCATTTATCCAGAAAACATCTTTTAAAGCATCTTCAATGTTTTTAGGTTCGATTTGTGACACAAGAGTCATTTGATCAAGTTCAGAAACAGCTTTAAAATGAGATCTAGTTCTAGGAGGATCAAGTAAGTTACCAATGATACTTTTCTGAGGATGATCTCTTAACATCCTTATGTTCAGCTGATCTCTTTCTTTATTTGCATTTGTTGATTCCTGTGCATCACAACCATCTAAATTTTTCTTTGATGTTGATTCCTTTTCTTCTTTGTCTTTAGCTTCCTCTCCTTCCAGAAATTCCCCATCTTATTTTTCCCTGCACAATTCAGAGTCAAATTCATCAAATGTGATATGAGGGGATTCTTCAACAATTTGATCTTTTACATTAAAAACTCTATATGCTCTTGAATGATCAGAATATCCAAGAAATATCCCCAAATCACTCTGAGGCTCAAATTTATCCAAGTCATTTTTATTATTATTCAGAACAAAACATTTTGCACCAAACACCTTAAAGTGAGCAATGGAAGGTCTTTTAACTTTCAACAGTTCTTAGGAGTCTTTTTGCTAAGAGGCCTTATCATTGCACGATTTATGATGTAACAAGAATTGTTTACTGCCTCTACCCAGAATTTTCTTGGTAGTCCACTCTCAATCAGCATTGTTCTTGCCATTTCCATAAGAGTTTGGTTTCTTCTTTCTACAACTCCGTTTTGTTCAAGAGTCCTTGGTGATGAAAACTTGTGGTAAATCCCTTCCTCCCTGCAAAGATTTTCAAAGTCAGTATTTTCAAACTCACCACCATGATCAGACATGATTGAAATTATTTTAGATTTTCCTTCCTGAACAATTTTCTTATAAAACTCATGAAATTCTATGAAAGCATCACTCTTGTGAGCAAGAAAGAAAACCCAAGTAAATCTGGAAAAGTCATCAACAAGAACATACCCAAACCTTTTTCCATTTATATTGTTTGTCCTTGTGGGTCCAAACAGATCCATGTGAATAAGCTCAAAAGGTTTAGAGGACTGACTTTCAGATCTACTTTTAAAAGATTTTCTTGTTTGCTTACCTTATGTGCATGCTTCACAAATTTTCAAATTTTGTTTGAAGGAGATTTCAGGTAAGCCTTTCACCATGTTAAATTTTACCAATTTATGCAGCATATTGTAGCTAGCATGACCTAGTCTACGATGCCATAAGCAAGCAAGATCAGTTTTATTAACAGTTAAACATAAATTGGAATTTTCAGGTTCATCAAGATCAATCATGTAGACATTGTTTATTCTTTTTCCAGATAATTTCACAAGATCATAATTTGGTTCAAAAATTGTACAACTAAGAGAGTCAAAGATTACCTTGTGACCTTTGTCACACAGTTGGCTTATACTTAGAAGGTTATACTCTAATCCTTCCACCAGAAGAACATCATCAAGTGAATTGGAAAGATTTCTGCCTACCTTACCTGAACCAACAATCTTACCTTTGTTGTTTCCTCCAAAGGTAACAAGACTAGCTTTTTTTTCAAACAAAAGACAAAATTTGTCTTTGTCTCCAGTCATATGTCTTGAACAGTCACTATCTAGGTACCATTTGTTGTTCTTGGATGCAAGACATATCTGCACAAACAATCAAAGAAAATTCTTTGGAACCCAAGTACATTTGGGTCCCTTCATGCCACCCATATCAAGAACATAAGACAACAAATTTTTCAGAATCCAGATTTGTGTCTTCGTTGTGGAGTTGATTTTGTTCTTGAGTTCATGTTGTTTTTTATTTTTCCTACTATTTTCATGATATTTTGAAACATTTTCATTCATGAATTTTTTATTAGATTTCATATCAGCATTTCTTGAATGAGACCAGAAACTGGTTTGACTCCTAAACCCTTTAGGATATCCAATTCTATCATATCCAGCAAAATCATAGACTTGTGTTGACACTCTGTAGGGATAGTGTCGACCTACATGACTCCATCCTGATCTGTTTTGAGCTTTTGTGTGAGTAGGTATTGACCTACTATATGTCCACCTGTTGTGAGACCAAACATGTGATGGTGTTGGCCTATCATACGTCCATCTACTCATATTTTGTGGTCTTGTGTATGAGTGTCGACCTATCATAAGCATAGTGTCGACCTGTCCAGACAGATGACTTCAAATTCTTGTTTCTCTGAAACATTGGTTTACTTCCAACATTTGTTTTGTTCTTTTTGTTCAACTTTTCACTGCAAGAGGTTTTTACTGTTTCTCTTTTCTCAAATTTTTGTTCATTTTTTTTATTTACTTGTTTTGTTGAAGTGGAAGCTTCTGAATTTGTTAAAGAAGTGAATGTGATGGTTTTCAGTCCTACTTCTTTCTTCTTTGAAGGATTAAATCCTAACCCCTCTTTATTGAAATTTACTTTGGTTCCTAGCAAGGCTTCTGAAGGATCGAGGAAAAGGTGTGGATAAGATCTAGAAGGGGGGGATGAATAGATCTATGCCACTTTTTGCGGAAGCTTAAGCAATTTAGACTACTTTTAGAATCAGAGGCAATTTTATCAGTGAAAAACACAGATCTGATGAAATGTTAAGTGAGTTGATAAAATAGATGTGAAAACCAGTTGATTAAGTGAATCTTAATCGATCCTATGCAAGCATCTAACGGATGATAAAATCAAACCACAAATAGACAAGTGCACAGAGATTTTTAGGTGGTTCGGAAATCACCCATGTGATTCCTACATCCACCCCTCACACCCAGTGAGGATTCACTAAACAACCTGGGTAACAAACCCACTGGAGCCAGACAACTCCAACACCTGAGTTTACAACTCACACACCTCTAGAGTAAGACTACTCTAGATCCCTGAGCAAGACTGCTCAACAAACACTTGAGCTCGACGACTCAAACTGAGCACAGTGGCTTAAAAACAACTATGCTAGACACCAACACAAGACATAGATCTTCTAGCAGCAGATCATGTCACACATGAGAACATTCATGAGAAATATGCAGAAGCACTTGCACAATCTCAAAATGTCTCAGAAGAACAAAAGTACAAAGAGGATTATATGAAAAGACTTTGTTCTTCAGTGTACTCCCTTGTAGAAGCTCAGATTGGGAAGAGGCTTGAAATCTTGAAGTCCCAAGCGATGCTCTGTACTTTTGAACTTGGGGATCTTCCTTGAAGTCTTCTCCAACAGATGCTTCTACTTGATCTGCTTCCTTGAGGCGCTTCAGATGCTTCTTCAACAATCACACTCCAATTCTCACAATCGAATTGATGAGAATTGGTCTTCAGAAGACACCAGGAGAGCAGAGGAGGGAGATGAACTCTTCTCGCCGCCAAAGGGAACTTTTCTGGAGGCTCCAAGAATTCGCTGGGTCTCTTGATGTGATGGGTGGCCAATTGGGGGCCTTTTATACCCAAAAGATTCCAAAGATACCCTTTAGGTATAAGGGCACACGATCCTAGGTTGATACACCATCGCCCTAGGCTGACACGTGGCAATCATCCATCTTAAGTTGGAATATTTCCGTAGTGTGTCGACCTGCCCTGGTGGTGGTGTCGACACACTGTCCCAAATTGAAAACAAGTTGTTCTGGGAACGAGGTCCAGTGTCGACCTGCTCTGATGCTGTGTCGACCTGCTGTCCCAATTCTGCAAACAGGCTGTTCTGGGAACTAAGTCCAGTGTCGACCTGCTCTGGTCCTGCGTCGACCTGCTGTCCCAATTCTGCAAAAAGGCTATTCTGGGAACTGAGTCCAGTGTCGACCTGCTCTGGTCCTGCGTCGACCTGCTGTTCCAATTCTGCAAACAGGTTGTTCTGGGAACTGAGTCCAGTGTCGACCTGCTCTGAGAGTGCGTCGACCTGAGTAGTCTAATTCCTGGAATTTGCAACTCATGTCGACACACTCTTTGACTTGTGTCGACACAGTCTCAGCATTTCTTCAGCTTTTTGCCTTTGAGACTGAGGTGTTGTGTCGACACCATCATTGCAGAAGATATTTGTACCTGAAAATTAAACACATATATCATTAGTAAGATGTTTTATTATGAGTACAAATGATAAGTGTGTTTTGAAACATGCTTTTTGAATATGTAATTCAGGTGAAATGTGTTTATCATGTTTCAATTAATTTGCATTCAAATCACATTTGTCATCATCAAAATAGGAGGGGAAATGATATGAAATTACACTCAACCCAACAATCTCCCCCTTTTTGATGATGGCAACATTAAATCCATATGACAATGAGGTTTTGATGAGATGTGATTTTAAGCAATTTTGGTTATTCAAGTTCTTATTTTTCTTTTTGTGTTCATGCTTGTCAAAGACCTTTAAACAAAACTCAGTAACAATTGATGGTTGCACTTCACAAGTACAAGGTTACTTGAAGTAAGTTAGTTGCATAAAGAAGGTCAAGCAACTTGACAAGCATTCATACATTCACATTCACATAACAATTTTTCAATCACATTGAAGACACAAATGAGAAATTCATTCAAGCTAAGCAAAAAGCATTTCATTTCATTCAAGAGAAACATTACAATCTTTCCAAAAAGATTACAATCATTTCTACAATCATTTCTTTCTCTTTCTTTCTTCTCCCCCTTTGACATCATCAAAAAAAAATACATTATGTAGAAGGTAGAGGAGGAGGAGGAACTAAGATTGTCTCAATGTCTGACAATCTTTTCTCCATGAAAGTCAAGCTGGACTTGATTTGATCTTGAATGGTTGTGAGTTTTGTGTGCAAGTAATGTTCCATTCTGTCTGAATTTTCTATCAAGGTAGCTTGAATTCTTGCTAGATCAGCTGCAATGGGTTGTGAAGAGGAAGATGATCCAGCTGACCAACCAGGCCTTTGCATGATTTTGAATTCCTTTGTCAAATCAGAGATCTGGTTGTCAATGTGTGCATTAAGTTCCTCATGCTCTCCAAATCATCCACAAAATGAGCAAAAGACAGTCTAGTGCTTGTGATCTCATGTAATGTCTGCTTGGTGTTGAAAACATCAGCTTGGGAATTTGCCAAAATTCCCTGAAGAACTGCCTCCAACTTTTGCTGGTGCTCCTTCAGCTGTAATGAGGCATCTGCCAATGTACCAATTAATCTGTTGAATCTTTGAGCTGCATAGTCTGAGGCAGCTTTTTGCTCTATGAACTTGGCAGACACAGTGTTCTCCAATCTCTGAATCCTCAACTCAAAGGTTTCTGACATGGTTTGAATGGAGGAGTTCAAGGTGTCAAATTTGTCATTTAAAAAGGAGAACAACTCTGGTGGAACAGAAGGTCCACCAGAGGATGTGGATGTTTGAAAAGTGGGTTGTGGAGAGAAATGTTGAAACTGAGGTGAGAGTGGGGCATGAAATGGAATGTCACCTTCAGTTGAAACTTGAGGTTGTTCCTCATTCAAAGGAGGCTGATCCTCTTGACCTTGGGGCTGGTCCCCTTCAGCTGGAGGCTGTTCCTCTTGACCTTGGGGCTGGTCCCCTTGACCTTGAGGCTGGACCTCTTGAGCTTGGGGCTGGTCCCCTTGATCTTGAGGCTGTTCCTCTTGAGCTTGAGGGGCCTCAACCACAACTGGCCCTCTCCTAACTTGATTGCCCTCCAGTCTAAATCCCATGAATTTCTGAATATTCTTAAAGTTGTAGATGTTGGATTTAGGGATTGACTGGAATTTCTCATTATCTAAAGGCACACCAAAGTGCTGGAACACTGAGGTCAGATGTGCAGCATATGGAAGAGATCTCTTGAGGTCTTTCCTGGTTGTTTCAGATATGATTTGATACATTATTACATGGAGGTTGATTTTGATGTCTTTTACCATGCAATAAAGAATGAACCTCTGTATATCTGTTAGCCTGTCCCTTCCACCACCTTGAGGGGTAATGATTGTGGTAACATGTGGTGGATAATCCTCAACACAGGGGGAAAGGAATTTGTGTTGAATCTGGTAACATGGGTTTGTTTGGGATCAGATGCATCAGCAGGTAAGCCTGTCATGATGGTATAGGCTTCATGAAGATCAAATTCGAAGTTATGATAATCTGCCCCTTCATCTGGCACTTTGAAATTGAGGCAGCTTTTTCTGTTGGCATGTCAATAACTATTCCCTTAACCTTTGATTGATACCCTTCATCTGTGCATTTCAATTCTTGTAGAATTCCCTAACAAGTCTTGGATAAATGGTTTGAAATTCAGAAATGAATAGCAACCAAGACTGAAAAGAGAAGTAGGTTTGAATTTCTGGAAATGTGTTTGCTAGCTGAATATCTGATAAATCCACTATCCTGGGCTTTAGAATGAGCTTGGCTTCACTAGTGGTGTCTTGAGACTTGGAAGACTCAGACGAAGATGACTCTGTAGAATCTCCAGAAGAGGAGCCCGGATTCTGAGGACTTGAAACCCTACCTCTGCCCGAAGAAGAGGGTCTACCTCTCTTGGCAGTTGGCTGAGGTGCAGAGGAGGACCCTGGTTGCTCTACAGGGTCATTGCGCCTTTTGGATCTCCTTTCAAATTGGGGAACATCATCCTCTGCCGGAAGTGGCCTAGATGAGGCCTGAGATCTTGCTCTACGGCGAGGACCCATTTTTCTCACCATGATTGCAAGGATGGAGTGGAATCGAGAGTTGATGAAGGAGAAGAGAGATGATTGAGAAAGGGATGTGATTGAGAGAGAAATTTGTGGAATTTCTTGCCAGAAATGAGAGGAAAGCGACCGTCGGGTCGACCTGATGCCTAAAAAGGGTTTGCAGTGGTGCAATACCCCGCAGGAACAACATCCGCTAAATCGGAACCCACGTTTAAAAGATTCTGGCAAGGGGTGCAGTGTCGACACTGGAAGATGGTAGTGTCGACCTGACCTAGGGAGTGTGTCGACACGAGATAGGATGGTGTCGACCTGGCCTATGAAGAAAAATTGAATTTTTGTTGTGAAAAATTTTGAGAATTTTTGGGCTTCTTTAAAATGATAATCAATGAGAGAAATATCATTTCAAGGAGTTTTAAGAGACTAAAAATTCATTTGTTATATTTTGCAAAAATTCATCACAATTCAAGTTTTAAACAATTTCCAATAGGATATGAGCATTCAAGGACTTGAGTCAATGAAATGATGATTTGAGGGATATAATATATCTAACAATCAACTACAAGCTACCATATTTCTCAACTTGAAAGAAACAGAGATATCCTCTAGACTGAATACAATTGTTTTGAAATAAAACACAATCTTAAAGAACAACTTGATGATAGATGAAAATGATTCTTTCTAAACAAAACTCCATTAACACACATATTTTGTTTTTGTAACAGACTATCAAATGATATAAATCTTTTTCACTCAAGTACTAGTGTTTTTTACACACCATAGTCCCTGGATACTTAAGATTTATTCATTGTCAAGTCTCAAAGGGGTAAATAATGACCTTTTGACATGAAAATATACGTTTTGTAGACGCCAATATTTCCAGTTACTCAGTCATTATCAAAAAGTATAGCACAATTTTGCTGTATTTTGAATTTATTTTTGAATTTTTATCCCCTTTGAACAGAGATAGCATTAGTGCCTCATGACATGCATGGCACTTCATTCATTGTGAAGGTGTGCAGTTTCTCAGCACAAATGCCATTGCTCTATTGAATTTTCAAAATTTTTGAGAGTTTTGTAAGATAGAAATCAATTTTATCAACATCAGTTGCAAACAAAGAGATGTCTTAATTTCAAGACACAATTGTTTTCAATCTTGGAAGAGTTCTGAGTTTCTTGGGTTGAAAAAAATAGTTGACAGTTGATTAGTAAAAAATATGATAGATCACTCAAAGGATCATTTGGAGACTCTAGACATCTGAATGATGACATCATGCAGGAAATTGATGAAATGCAAGAAAAGTTATGAATTTTGCAAAAGTCAAGATTTGTGAATTTTCTAGCTCCCCCTGAGATGATGATTTCAATCATTTTCTATCAAAGTAAAGATATGCAAGTTTTTGAAATCAAGAGAGATTCTCTTTAAACAATAAAAGCTCCCCCTCAATAATTGCATTTTCATTTCTTGGTACTTGGCGGAGACATATACTCTCGCATAGTGAAAGTGTCCAGACAAGCATAACTTGTCCTTCTTCAAATCACCATTTGATATACCAAGAAGTTCAACACAATGAGAGTTGAAGACTTTATTGTCCAAAGGAAAAGGAAGTGGAATTGAGAGAGATATGGATAGTGTGACTGAAGGAAGCAAAGGGTTATGATATGAAAAGAACTCCCCCTTAGACAGTGCATAACACTCAACCCAAACCTAAAGAGAGATCATGTATGTGGATATTTACAAAGACCAAGTTCTCTCCTCAAAGATGAAAATCTATTTTCAGGAAGGGGTTTGGTGAAAATGTCAGCAACTTGTTTTTCAGTTTCAATAAAATGGAGTTCAAAGGACTTCTTTGCAACCTCATCTCTCAAGAAGTGATGTCTAATCTCAATATGCTTGGTTCTAGAATGCTGAATGGGGTTTTTAGACAGATTTATTGCACTTGTATTATCACATAGGATGGGTACACAACCTAAATTTTGGTTGTAATCGAGAAGTTGATGCTTCACCCAGAGAATCTGAGTTCCACATCTACCTGCTGCAACATATTCAGCCTCTGCAGTTGACAGTGCAACTGAATGTTGCTTCTTGGAAGCCCAAGAAATAAGGCACCCACCTAGGAATAAACACAAGCCACTTGTGCTTTTTCTATCTAATTTACACCCAGCATAGTCAGCATCACAATAGGCAATCAAATCTAGCTTGCAATTAGCAGGATACCAAATTCCTAAATCACATGTTCCAACAAGATATTTGAAAATTCTTTTAACAGCTAACATGTGACTTTCCTTAGGATTAGACTGAAATCTAGCACACAAACACACACTAAACTGAATATCTGGTCTAGAAGTTGTAAGATAGAGTAGAGAGCCAATCATACCTCTGTAGGTCTTTGGGTCTACTGACTTACCATTTGAGTCTTCTTCTAGCTTAGCATTTATAGCAATAGGTGTGCTTGAATGCTTGAGGTTCTGAAAGTCAAACCTTTTGAGAAGTTCCTTGACATACTTGGCTTGACTGATGAAGATCCCTTCAGATGTTTGGTTAACCTGCAGTCCCAAGAAAAATGTTAAATCTCCCATTAAACTCATTTCAAATTCATTCTTCATTTGATTTGAAAATTCAGTGCATAGGCCTTTATTGGTTGAGCCAAATATTATGTCATCAACATAAATTTGGACTACAATTATTTGATTTTTGACTATTTTGTGAACAAAGTCTGATCAACATTTCCTCTAGAATATCCTTTTTCAAGTAAAAAGGTACTCAAACGGTCATACCAAGCTCTTGGAGCTTGCTTAAGACCATAGAGAGCCTTATTAAGCTTGAAAACATGGTTAGGATGTTTTTCATTTTCAAACCAGGAGGTTGTTCAACAAAAAAATTTCCTTAATTAATCCATTTAAAAAAGCACTTTTGACATCCATTTGATAAACTTTGAAATTCATGGAGAATGCAAAAGTAAGGAAAATTCTAACTGCTTCTAGTCTAGCTACAGGGGCATATGATTCTTCAAAATCAATTCCAAATTCTTGATTGTACCCCTTTGCAACTAGCCTAGCTTTATTTCTAATGACTTGACCATTTTCATTCAACTTATTTCTGAAAACCCATCTAGTGCCAATGACTGTTTGGTCACTAGGTCTAGGTACTAATTCCCATACTTGATTTCTTTCAAATTGATGAAGTTCATCATGCATGACATTAATCCAATCTGAACTTGACAAGGCTTCATCAATTGACTTTGGTTCAATTTGGGAAATTAGAGCTAGTGGGTCTTCTTCAATATCATGCAGGAATGAAGATCTAGTCCTAACTCTATCATTTATATTGCCAACCACATTGTCTAATGGGTGATCTTTCAGAAATCTATGTTCAGAAATTACCTGTTGAGAAGTACCCACTTCTGGGACAATATTACCTGAACCACTTGAAGATTGGATGTTCAGGTTCTCTTCAATGTTTTCAAACTCCTCAACGGTTGGTGAAGAGTCCACAACAAATTCATCCTCTTCAGTGTCTTGTCTTTCCCTGCAAGATTTAGAATTATTAGTTGAAAAGGAGTTTTCATCAAAGATAACATGTGGAGATTCTTCAACAGTTTTAGTTTTAAGAATGTACACTTTGAAAGCCCTTGACACTTCAGAATAGCCAAGGAAGATGGCTTCCTGACTTTTAGCATCAAATTTGTCAAGGTTTTCTTTGTTATTGTTGTGTACATAACATTTGCACCAAAAGATTTTAAAATAGGAAACAGTTGGCTTTTTGTTTTTCAATAATTCATAAGGGGTTTTCTTGATTTTTGGTCTGACCAATGCTCTATTGAGTATGTGATTGGCTGTGTTCACAGCTTCAGCCCAGAAGGATTTGGGCAAGTTACTCTCAAGTAGCATGGTTCTAGCCATTTCCACAAGAGTTCTGTTCTTTCTTTCCACAACTCCATTTTGTTCTGGAGTTCTTGGTGAAGAAAACTTGTGGAATATTTGAAATTCAGCACAAAAATCAGAAAAGGATGTGTTCTCAAATTCACCCCCATGATCAGTCAAAATTTTTTGATTTTATATGGATAAGGTTAAGACAGTGGTACAAATTCCTGAATTCAAGACAAGTATCACTTTTGTGGGACAGAAAAATAACCCAAGTAAATCTAGTAAAATCATCAATGATTACAAACCCATATCTTTTGCCACTTAGACTTAGAATTCTTGTAGGGCCAAAAAGGTCCATGTGAAGTAATTCTAGTGGCCTAGATGTGAGTACCTCATTGAAGTTTTTAAAGGATTTTCTTGTTTGTTTTCCTTTAGAACAGATCCCACAGACTTGATTTTCAACATTAGAGAAGGATTCAGGAAGCCCCTTAACCAAATTCAATCTTAACAACTTATTCATTGTTCTGAAACTTGCATGGCCAAGTCTTTTGTGCCAAGTCCATGCAATTTCATCTTTATTTGCAACAAAGCAAAGATTTTCAGAAAAGTTTTTATTTAGGTTGATCATGTAGACATTGTTTTCCCTTTTTCCAAAAAATTTGATTTTATCAGTTGATGAGTCAATTATCTTACAGAAATCAGATTCAAACACAACTTTGTGACCTTTGTCACATAGTTGGCTGATACTGAGCAAATTATAATCAAGACCATCAACTAGTAAAACATTATCTACAGAGTTTGAGGAAGTTTGACCAACCTTACCAGATCCTATGATCTTTCCTTTATTTTTACCTCCAAAGGTTACTGACCCTCCCTCCTTTTCAATCAGGAATGAGAATTTGGCTCTGTCTCCTGTCATGTGTCGTGAACACCCACTGTCAAGAAACCACACATTGGTGTTGGGTGCACGACCTTCCTGCAAAATAGATCAGTGGAGAGAAGATTTTGGTACCCAAACAGAGTTGGGACCATCAGAATGTTTGAACATTGTTAGTAAATCTTTTCTCACCCAAATTTGACTGTTTTTTATTTTTGTTTTGTTACATTGGTGTTTTCAGTCTTTTTCTGTTTGTTCTTTTTCTTAGGAATGAAAGCACCAACATTTTTGTTTTTAGTGGGAGGGGAGTTTTTCATTTGAGCATAGGAATTCAGATGAGGAGATGGAAACCATGGATTTTGTTGGTACATCATAAGGTTTGGATAGAAGAATTGAGGATGATACCAACAGGGGTTGTCATACCATTGGCTCCAAGGATTGGTCCATCATCTTGAAATGCTTTCTTGGAGGTCCAAGGTTCTTTACAAATGATTTCCTTTGACTTTTTCTTGTTTTTCAAATTTTTATTTGATTTTTGATTGAGTTGTTTGAAGCTTTTGATGTTGAGCAGGTCGACCTCTCCATGACTGGTGTCGACACAGCAACCACAGAAGTCTTCTTCTTGTGGACTGGTGTCGACCTGTCAGAAGACTGTGTCGACCTGGTTGTCTTCTTTTGTTTTTGAGTTTTTGATTTGTTTTGTGTTTTGTTTGATGTTTTGTCTGATGTTTGCTTGATTTCTGTGTTCTCAAGATTAGGACCTTTGACAAATTTAATTAATGGTGCTTTGCCCTTTTTCTCACCAGATTTGTCTTTCTTGGTTTTTGTTTGTTGAATCCTAATCCATGAGAAGTTGTTGTCATGTTTGTTCCAAGCAGTGCCTCCAAGTTATCTTTACTTTTGTGAAGGTTTGGATAACTTCATCCCTTTCTTTTAGCTGGTTTTGAAGAGTTTTAATTTCTTCAATCTTTTGTTGTTTTTCTTGTTTTTCCATTTCCAGCTTTTCAGATAAGTCTTTGAATTCTTGGGTGGCCTTTTGAGAGGCAAGCTTCAGATCATCAATTAGATTCATGAGATTTTCTTTTTCTTCATTTAATTCTGTTATCTCATTTTCTAGCTCACAAATTCTGTTGTTTGAAGATTGGTTATGATAAAGGTTTTCAATTTTCTTTTTGAGATATTTATTTTCTTTTCTCATTTCAGAATATTTTTCAACTAATTCAGAATAAACATCCTGCCAATCTTCAACAGTGAAATCTTCAAAAGAGGTGTTTACCTTTTCTCCAGAATTGTTGGCCATGAAGCAGATTTCCTCACTCTCAGAGCTTGAGGATTTTTTGTCTTCTTCTTCTTCACTTGAATCTTCATCAGACCAAGTGGCTACCATGGCCTTTGGCTTCTTGAACTTCTGGAACTTCTTGTGCTTTTCTTTCTTGTTCTCAGGACACTCTCCCTTCATGTGTCCTGGCTTATTACACCTGTAACAAATGACAGTTTCGTCAGATTTTTTATTCTTGTTGAAATTAGAAGAGGAAGTGTTTCTTTTACCTGAGGAAAACTTCTTTTTCCCAGACATTTTTCTTTTCTATATTTCAAGAATTTTCTGAATTGCCTGGTCATGAGGGCAATTTCATCCTCATTTGACTCAGACTCCTCAGAACTTGTCTTTTCTTGACCTTTGTCTTTGTTACTTAAAGAGGCCTTAAGTGCCATTGGCCTGGTCTTAATTATATGTTCATTTCTTTTCAAATTGATTTCATATGTCATTAAGGATCCTATCAATTCATCCAAAGACATTTTGGACAAATCTTTAGAATCTTCAATGACAGTGGCCATTGTGTGCCAAATAGAAGAGAGTGAACGTAAGATTTTCCTTACCAAGTCTGCATCTGTGTAGTCCTTACCTAAGGCCTTGAGTCCATTGACAATAACCATGAACCTGGCAAACATTTCAGAAATTGTTTCATTAGACTTCATCATAAACAATTCATATTCTGAAACAAGAATATTTGCCTTAGTTTCCTTCACTTGTGATGTCCCTCATAAAGTAATTCGAGTTTATCCCACATCTCTTTGGCAGATTTGCACATTGAGATTCTCGAATACTCTTTGGGATGAACAGCACATTGAATCATGTTCATGGCACTATAATTCAATGTGGCTTTTCTTATTTGTTCCCTAGTCCAGGTTTCTTCCTCTCCCTGGTTTTCATAGGGACCAACCTCAACCACTTTCCAAATTTCATAGTTCTGGGCTCTTAGAAAGACTTGCATTCTATTTTTCCAGTATGAATAGTCCGTTCCATTAAAGAATGGTGGCCTATTTATGGAATGCCCCTCAGCTATGAAACTTTGGAATCCATTGACTTAAGAAGAAAGCACAGAAGAATATTCAGCAAACAAGCAAGCAATCAGACACACAATACTCAAAAACTGCTCAGATCAAATCAGATCAAGTATAACCCGCTCTGATACCAATTGAAGGATCGAGGAAAAGGTGTGGATAAGATCTAGAAGGGGGGGATGAATAGATCTATGCCACTTTTTGCGGAAGCTTAAGCAATTTAAATACTTTTAGAATCAGAGGCAATTTTATCAGTGAAAAACACAGATCTGATGAATGTTAAGTGAGTTGATAAAATAGATGTGAAAACCAGTTGATTAAGTGAATCTTAATCGATCCTATGCAAGCATCTAACGGATGATAGAATCAAACCACAAATAGACAAGTGCACAGAGATTTTTAGGTGGTTCGGAAATCACCCATGTGATTCCTACATCCACCCCTCACACCCAGTGAGGATTCACTAAACAACCTGGGTAACACACCCACTGGAGCCAGACAACTCCAACACCTGAGTTTACAACTCACACACCTCTAGAGTAAGACTACTCTAGATCCCTGAGCAAGACTGCTCAACAAACACTTGAGCTCGACGACTCAAACTGAGCACAGTGGCTCACAAACAACTATGCTAGACACCAACACAAGACATAGATCTTCTAGCAGCAGATCATGTCACATATGAGAACATTCATGAGAAATATGCAGAAGCACTTGCACAATCTCAAAATGTCTCAGAAGAACAAAAGTACAAAGAGGATTATATGAAAAGACTTTGTTCTTCAGTGTACTCCCTTGTAGAAGCTCAGATTGGGAAGAGGCTTGAAATCTTGAAGTCCCAAGCGATGCTCTGTACTTTTGAACTTGGGGATCTTCCTTGAAGTCTTCTCCAACAGATGCTTCTACTTGATCTGCTTCCTTGAGGCGCTTCAGATGCTTCTTCAACAATCACACTCCAATTCTCACAATCGAATTGATGAGAATTGGTCTTCAGAAGACACCAGGAGAGCAGAGGAGGGAGATGAACTCTTCTCGCCGCCAAAGGGAACTTTTCTGGAGGCTCCAAGAATTCGTTGGGTCTCTTGATGTGATGGGTGGCCAATTGGGGGCCTTTTATACCCAAAAGATTCCAAAGATACCCTTTAGGTATAAGGGCACACGATCCTAGGTTGATACACCATCGCCCTAGGCTGACACGTGGCAATCATCCATCTTTCTTAAGTTGGAATATTTCCGTAGTGTGTCGACCTGCCCTGGTGGTGGTGTCGACACACTGTCCCAAATTGAAAACAAGTTGTTCTGGGAACGAGGTCCAGTGTCGACCTGCTCTGATGCTGTGTCGACCTGCTGTCCCAATTCTGCAAACAGGCTGTTCTGGGAACTAAGTCCAGTGTCGACCTGCTCTGGTCCTGCGTCGACCTGCTGTCCTAATTCTGCAAATAGGCTGTTCTGGGAACTGAGTCCAGTGTCGACCTGCTCTGGTCTTGTGTCGACCTGCTGTCCCAATTCTGCAAACAGGCTGTTCTGGGAACTGAGTCCAGTGTCGACCTGCTCTGAGAGTGCGTCGACCTGAGTAGTCTAATTCCTAGAATTTGCAACTCGTGTCGACACACTCTTTGACTTGTGTCAACACAGTCTCAGCATTTCTTCAGCTTTTTGCCTTTGAGACTGAGGTGTTGTGTCGACACCATTGAAGGGTGTGTCGACACCATTGAAGGGTGTGTCGACACCATCATTGCAGAAGATATTTGTACCTGAAAATTAAACACATATATCATTAGTAAAATGCTTTATTATGAGTACAAATGATAAGTGTGTTTTGAAACATGCTTTTTGAATATGTAATTCAGGTGAAATGTGTTTATCATGTTTCAATTAATTTGCATTCAAATCACATTTGTCATCATCAAAATAGGAGGGGAAATGATATGAAATTACAGTCAACCCAACAGCTTCAAGATTGTTCTTACCACTCACAAACTTCTCCAATACTTCTTGTCTTTTAGTTATCTCTTTTTGCAGAACTTCTAGTTCCTTTTTCATTTCAATGTTCACACTGTTTAAAACAATATTCTTCTCAACTGTAAGAGCTATTTCATTGATGCTTTCAATATTCTGGATTTTCAGTTCATTGACAGTCTCTTTTAGAGCATTAACTTCTTGCATCAGTTCTTTTTCTTTCTCTTCTGCTGAAGTGTCTTGAACAAGATGATTTATTTTTCTTTTGAGCATTTTATTTTCCTTTTTGAGATCATCACATTGGTCCAACAGTTCGAAATATACATGCTCCCAATCATTCAGAATGAAATCTTTGAAAGAAGAACTAACCTCTTCTTCATCTCCTTCTTCTCCTCTAGCCATCAAGCAAATTTTTTATTATGTATCTTCAGCTTCATAACTCTCTTCTTCTTCATCATCTTCTTCCTCGCTCCATGTCCCAACCATGGCCTTCTGTTTGTTTTTGGTCCATCTTCTTGGTGGTGCTTTCTTTAGAATTTCAGGACATTCAGATTTCACATGTCCTGGTTTCCTACAATTATAGTAAACAATTCTATCAAATTTCTTATTTATATTTTGTTTGGGCTTTGAAAAATTGTTTGACTGAGATTTCTTTTTCAGAAAACTCTTACCTTATTTTCTCAAGAATTTTCTGAACTTTCTTGTTATTAATGCAAACTCACCTGAATCATCTTCAGATGTAGATGATTCGCTTTCTTCAGTAGCCTCTTTTGTGCTGGGACTTGCTTTGAGAGCAAGTGGCTTCTTCTTCTTTACATCTTCTTCATTTCTTTTCAATCCCAACTCATAAGTCATTAAAGAACCGATCAATTCATCTATAGTGGTTGTGGACAAATTTCTAGATTCTTCAATTACAGTAGCTTTGGTGTGCCATATAGGAGTCAGGGATCTAAGAATTTTCCTAACCAGTTCTTTCTCAGTATAGACTTTACCTAGGTTCTTTAATCCATTTGTTAACAAGGTTAGCCTACCATACATTTCTGAAATGGTTTCATCATGCTTCATTTTAGAAGCCTCATATTCAGAAACTAACATGTTAGCTTTAGTTTCTTTTACCTCAGATGTACCTTCATAAATTACCATCAGGCGATTCCAGATCTCTTTTGCACTTGAGCATGATGGCACTCTTGAGAACTCGGTTGGATGAAGTGAACACTGCATAATGTTCATCGCACTCTAGTTGGCATTTGATTTCTTGATCTCATCCTGAGTCCACTTCTCTTCATCCTCGGACAGCTCATAAGGTCCATTGCTAACCACCTTCCATATTTGATGGTCTTGTGCTCGCAAGAATACCTGCATACAAGTTTTTTAGTATGCATAATTAGTACCATCAAAATAAGGAGGCATGTTTACAGAGTGACCTTCAGCAATATAAGCTCTAGATTCCATAATACACAGATCTCTCCTAGTTGTGAAACCAAATGAATTGGAGAACCAGTCTCTGATACCACGTGTTAAGTGTAGAAGGATTATCTAGAGGGGGGGTGAATAGAGAATCCTCAAAGTTACATGCCAAATTAAAAATTAGAACCAGTGAAATTGTCATCAGATTAGATGAACGACACATAATGCAGTGAATCACAAACCACACAAGTGCGAGCAGGATTTTTAAGGTGGTTCGGCTCCAATGAGGAGACCTACGTCTACCCCTCACCAAATCAGTGAGGCTTCACTACGAGATCAACCGTGTGAGACTCTCACACAAACGTTGATTCACAGCTTCTTCACACCTGCTGACTCACAGCTTGAACAAATTGTTGATTCATAGCTTCAAGATTTGATGCAAATCTCACGATCCAATCACAACAAGTGAAGGATCAACTTAGTCTACTTCACAAAGAAGTAGACGACTAATCAGAGTAAGGTTCAGAAGAAATTGAAAAGAATTCAAGTAGACAGATGTCTGAAGAAGTTTAGAGGTGATCAAACACTTAGCTCAAGAGCTAGATCTGGTTTGAAGAATCCTTTAGCTTCAATTCAAACTTCTCTTCAGACAAATTCTTCTTCTAATTGCAGCATAAGAATCATACGCCTCTGAGTTGAAGAAGAATTCTGATCCCCTGTTCCCAGTGCTCAGCAGCAGATTTTTGTAGTAGCAAAATGGCTCGATCTAGCAGCACCTTCTTTCGATTGGAACAACATGCTGAAGCCGTTTGTTCTTGCTGAACCCAAATCTCTGCTCACAGCAATTTTTTACGCTCTGCGATTTCTACTTTTCCAACTGTGCGCAATACTTCACTAACTGGGACGCTTCACCTCTTTTGACCTGATCCCTAGAATCTTCTACAGTGGGCCCCTCAACAGATTCCCAAAACTTGGGAGATACTTTTGCCGCCAAGAGAAGGTATCTTCCAGAAACGATGATGTGTACCCGAAGTCCCAATCGATGGACTTAGGGTCACGTGCTCATCACTTATGCGCTGAAAGATGCTCTGTCAAATGTTTCCAAGTGTTGTAGTGTCAACGCATCCAAGATGTAAAGTCGACACTCATACATGAAACATAGTATTTTCATTCAGTGGAGTTGACTCTAGGCCTTCCAAAGTTGACCTCATCCATAAGACAGATTCTAGCTAACCACTGTGACGAAGTGTCGACCTGATAGTTTCACAGCGTCGACCTTATCTGCAGATAGAGTCGACCTATCCTCCCTTTAGTGTCGACCTGATGGACTGGTAGAGTCGACCTCATCTGGAAATGGAGTCGACCTCAGTCAGCACTTCTCTTCAGTGCAGCATAAGAAAAACACTAGTGTCGGCCTGTTCCTCAAGTAGTGTCGACCTCATATGAACTTCAAATGATTTCATAGCTTGGAAACTCATAGTGTGTCGACTTGATCTTTAAGTAGAGTCGACCTTATAGACGGAACTGAATTTTCTCCACTTGATGCAAATAAGTTGGCTTTGTCTTTATGGATGTTCCTGTGATACAAATACCATGTGTCAAACATTTATGCTTTTTACTTAAATTATGACATCATCAAAACCAGGGACACAACATCCACCAGCGTCGCCAAGGGTCGTATGCACGACCATGGTCAGCGTCGCATTTAATGCGAAGGCGACGTCGAGCAGACATCTCCCCTCTCAAGTGCTCATGATCTCGAGCGGACTTGAGAGGGTGGGGGGCAAGTGTGGAGGCTATTTTCAGCCTCCTAGGCCCATAGGCCCATCACGGCCCATCAAGGTGACTAGGCTCTAGTCATCAAGCCATGTATCCTCAGGTTGAGCCCCTGGCTTCCGAACACGCTTCAGTCGCCAGGTGTCTACGGGCCCCAATTGTAGTCCCTGGACACCTCACAGCCTGTTCGAGCAGGACACGATCTACCGGATAGACCACGAGCCTCCTATTCGAATCTCCTACGGCTTATCACCGAGCAGCACTATCGAGCATCGGGCACCACACAGCCTTGCCAATGGCCGAGCAGGCCCCTACGCGGTGCCCCTTGGCCTGCGGCCCTGAACGGCCCTTCGTCTACCAACATAATTAATACGACAGCGCGGCACGCGCCCCATGGTTAAGGGCATTAACCATGAAGAATCCCAACCGACGCATCCCTTCAATCATCATTGAAGGAGATTGTGTCTGGACCCTTCGTGTCCCCCGCCTATAAAAGGCATAGGTAATCCTCATGCAAAGGTATGTGACCTTTCCCCCACACACTCGCCCACGCGCTAACACGCACTAGAGAACTTTCCATTTCTGTCTCCTTTGCAGTCTGACCTGACTTAGGCATCGAAGGGTTCTCCCCGGTTCTTCAACCGGGCCCCCCTGATCCTCTCTGGGTTTTGCAGGCCTTCGTCTGCATAGGCGACAGTCCCTTCCCTCTATCCTAAGTGGAGGCCCGTTCGGCCCACGACCGAACAGGAAACAATGTCCACATGACTCTTAGCCAATCACTCAAATGTAGGTATTGTCGGATCATTCCCCCACACAGTCTGTGTAATAACACTAATGATTTAATGTGGTCAACCAAGGGGTTGCTAAAAAAAACAAAATGCACACTACACTCAGGGGATGTTTAACAACAAGAGAAGGGGAATGTGACTCAGCCAATCACTCAAATGTAGGTATTCCCGCTATAGAACCTCAAATCCAAAAATTCAAAAAAAAATAGAAAATCTAAAATTTCAAAAAAAATAGAAAATCCAAAAATCCTAATAAACAGAAAATCCAAAAATAAAAAAATCTAAAAACCAAAAAAAATAGAAAATCCAAAAAAGTTTAATTAGGTGTACATATCGTCCTTCTAGCATGCATTGTTACTTTCTATTTTCGCCTATTTAATAAGGCTCAACCCCTTGACTATCATGAAGTCAAAGTCAAAACTTGTTTAATGCAAGGGGCTGAGTCAAAGAGCAAATTTGACTTGATTTGTTAAGTGTGCAGGAACATGAAATTTGGAGCAAAGCAACGAAATGCTTAGTGTTTCTCTGAAATCTTACTTCCCACTAATGTCCATCACATTCCATTCAACATTTCTAACACAAACACAAAAGTAAAAGAACTGCACTAATATGAACATCATGTACAAAGACAAGGGGGAGGTGGCTCACAAGCTCCTCACTGTCCACCACCACTCTCCCCGGATCCCTCATGCCTCTCGGGCGGAGGTAGCATCTCACCACCGCCCCTCACGCTCCGAGCGCTTGCCTCACCCTCACAGCGCCTCTCCTCCTCCTCGTTCCTCCGGCGGCTAGAGGAACTTGCTAGGTACTCCCTCATCGAGGCGCCACTCGCTCTGCTCCTGCTCCGGGCCTACCCCATCATCGCCACCATGCTCTGGAGCTCATCAAGTCTGATCTGCTACGAGGACTCCCTCACCTGTGCCACCGTCGTCTCCACCTGGAGGTGCCACTGAGCCGTCACCGCCACCACAGCATCGGCCTGCTCATGCCAATGGCTCGCCTAGGCATTGGCGGTCCTCAGCTCCGCAACCTATGTCACATCATGTCAGCATACAATCTCTACTTAAAGGGTGATCAGATTTAGGTTGCACTTACCCTCTCCTCTAATGATGCCTCCGCCTCCTCTGCCCTCCTGAGGGCACCTGCCAACTGATCAGCAAAGTCAGACTGGGGATGCCCCACTACTGCCTGGGAGAAGGACACACCTGCCTGTGACGTCCTCAGCCTCTCCAACTCCACACGCTGCACATGAAACATTTGTCAACATCTTTAAGCTAAGAAGTATAGTATTACTGAAGTCTGAGTAAGTACTTACCAGCTAATCTGCCTCCCTCCTAGTGATGTCCTAGTCCTGCACAGCAGAATGCAGTAGGGCCTAGAGCGACGCTATCTATCCGGTCACGTCCGCCTGTGAAGCACCAAAAATCATGTCAGATCTAGTTTAATCAAAAGCACCACATGGTCAAGTTTAGAGTTCTACCTGTCGTCAGGTGGCCCTATAGACCTTCGCTTCATATTTCAAGGCAAAGGATTGCAGGTACGCCTCGTCGCTCTGTGTGTCTGACATGACATGTTGCCCCCGGTGCTCCCAGTTCGCTATCTGCTCCTGGGCCCTCTTGCGCCAGTTTGTCATGTCGTGAAGCCCCCTGAAGCTCCAGCCAAATCTCGGTGTTCGGCCTAGGCTAGAGAACTCCACGGCACTCTGACGTAGCCCAAGTGCCCTCTGGGTCAGGTGCAGGTGAAGGGGAAGCACCAAGTTGAGAGCATGTTTAATGACCCCTTTGTACCGGTACGATTATACCAATCCACGTCGATATAAAGTGTGTCGTCATAGTGGGACATGTACCCAGCACAACATAGTAGGTAGAGATGTACACAAATAACAAAGAAAAGTACAGCAGAAATGTAAATAATTCTTATTCCATCATTACCACACATTCCACAGTCTATATAGTAGCAAAATAAATATACAAAGTCCACCAATAAACAAGTCCATAACACAATAATGTCTCACGTACTAAATGAAAGGAAAGTACAAGCTATGTGAATAGCTCTCTAAGTCTCAGCTACTCCTCTCGCTCGGAGTCGCTCCTCGCTATCTCCTCCTCAATCTCAGGAGTACCTACTTCACCTGTATGTTTAAGCAAGGATGAGTCTTCACAAAAACTCAGCAAGCAACCTACTAGTACATCCAAACACTTATCACATTCATTCTACACAAGTTCAACATATAGAGCAATTTATCACATGATTCATGTAGCAATAAGCAAGTACTAAATGAACAATCTATAATATGCTAACTACACATGGATTTGATATAACTCATGATACAATTTACAACTCATTTCATGGCACATTTCCAAACATCTAAAACATGAAATTAAACACATACATATACTGGTAATAGTAGCATGATATCTACCACATTCAATATACTCATATATTACATATTCTCATCTTTTGTTTGCTGTTTTAACATAAAAGTAACTTAATCACATGGTTTCACATTCTTACACATTGCAGCACATTATCACATCACTTTCACATATTCACTTTGCACATTCACACTAAAGTCACATCTTTACACATCTTTTGCCGTGACACATAGTCCAAACTACCATAAAGAAGGACACATCACACACATATCACATACCTGTCACCTAGGCAATACAGTGATGAATCTTGGTAACTACAAAGAACTGGGAGAAGCACTCTCCACCCTAACCAGTGGTACTTGTCCACCTCTAGGATTTCATCCTAATGCCCACAGGATATCACATACACATTGAGCCTTCTTATAGGGACTTTTCTACAGTACGGCTCCACAGCCTTCTATGGTAGTAGTGTCAATCTCGGCACATTAATCACTTAATCACATTATCCACATGTTTAACATAATTATCATGCATTTAATAGTCCATTCACATGCTTTCAAGATACCACACTTATCTCAGATTACAGAAATAGTCATTACTATTTAATAGTGTTGCAACATGCTTAACAGAGCCTCAGCATGGTACTAATCATCAAAAAATATCACTTTTAACTAATCATGCTTAACATGACCATTAATGACTTATAACTGGAAACAGTAGTCACGGATGTCAGAACATGCTCAATTTTTAATCATAGATAATGCACATGGAATATATCAGATGTCTAATTTTTCAGAATTTTCACCGTAGTTTATCTATTTTCCACTTGCTACATTTACTACTAATGGGAATTCAACTTCTTGCCACATACATGTAGTGTCTTCTGTCAAAGCATTTTTACTTACAGGAACATTGCCGCTGCACATACCCAAGGGGTGCCTGGCGGTGATGGTGGGGCAGGAAGGGGAGGAGCGCGACAGCTTAGGATGGCGCGACAAGACCCTAGCCGTCACGACCCCCTACGCGGCTCTGAAACCAACGTAGAGCGAGCTGCGGTGACTGATACACCGCCTTCTTCGCTGAATTCCGTTCCAGGGACGATAGCTTCACCTGGATAAATTTTGTCAACATCGTTAGCTACAAACTCGTTAAACAAGGAAACATCATCTAATCATCAATCTGAGATGATCGCTTAAGAGAAACAATCCTTGAACAGTTTTGAAGTGTCATGGCTGCTTCCAAAAACCAAATATTCAAGAAACTGTCGCACATCCATTCTGGGAAAAACGGCTGGGCGACGTGCTGGACTGGCCAGCCAGTTCGTCGAGTGTCGTGCCGTTGCGTATCGTAACAGCGCGGTGTGTGCAAATAAAAATGACAACTCGATCGGGTGGGTGAGAGTGACGTGTGGGAACTGACGGAATCAAACGGCTACATTCCTCTGAAGATTATAAAAGAAGCCGAAGTCTGAAAGGAAGGAGAGAGCCATTAGACAACTGAACAAGCTATCCTTGAACAGTAAGGCAAAAAGTTTCTGTGTTGCGCTGGTGCCCATGGCCGTCGGGCCACCCGCGCGCGGGGCCCGCTGCGCGCTGGCCCGTCAGACGTGGTTCAACACCCGAAAAGGGCATCCACTGTGTTGGTCGCGAATAAATGACACAGGAGTAGCTAGGGCCCAATACGTACCTGTCGACAGACATCACCTACCTGTCGAACATTTAACATAGATCTCAGGCAATTAACAAGATGATTTATTAAAACATGGTGAACAGGAAACTAACAACTCTATCTATCTTGAAACATGCACATAGTAACCCTAAGTTCATGAAAAAATATTGTGACAATAATACACATCATACATATTTATCCCGAATTTAAGTCTAATATGGCATGCTCATTTACTCATGACATAATTTCTACAATTTATAATATGATCAGAAAATCATCAGATATTCATGACTCAATCTGCTAAATGTACCCGACAAGATAAAATTTTCCAAACCTATGTATACATTCAAATCTCTGAAAGATCACATCACATATGTTAAAACACATTTCTGGAAAAATCTGAAGAACTTAACGGCAAAGGGTTTGCCGTCAAGGAAGGTTAACGGCATGATCGATTGCTGTCAACACAGAAACTTAATGGCAAGGATGTTGCGGTCAACTTCCTATCTGCAGAAAGTGCAGATTGAAAGCAAAAGATAGAGAATTTGGGGTCAGGACACGAGACAAAAAATCCTTAAAAATTTTAAAACCCTAGATGATAGGTATACAGATGAAACCCCTAAGTTACTTGCCTCTAGAAAAGTCCCTGAAGATTGAATTGGGGTGATGAAGCCCTCCTCGGCCAAGCCAAAGAAGTGGTCTTCAAGGGTTTGATTCGACTCCCACGACCAAGCGAACGATCTGCCATCAACAAGAGAGCTTCTCCACATTCAGGTGGACCTCCCTCTTGTAGAAGAATGCCGGTGAAGCCTCTAGTTCACCGGATATGCCACCTCAAAACTCTCTCTTTTCCTCTCCCCGAAACCCAATAGCCCTAGCTGAGCAAAAGTCCTCTCTTTGCAGAGATGACCTAGTTTTATAAGAGTTTGGGTCATAGGTAACCTAGGAAAGAGAATCCCAGCCGATGTGGGGGTTTCCATGTTTATCTCTCGGAGAAATTGGACGGTTTCAGGGCAAAGAAACTCAAACGCAGTCGAGAAGTCCAATTGGTTGTCGTCTGCATGAAGTAGACGTCAATCGATTTTGACGTCAAGATCCTCAAGTCAGATGGTAAACGGCACATATCTTTCCGTCAATAGTTGTTATGTCAAAGGATGTTGACGTTAAGAAGGAAATTCGGACAGCACTTAAACACATAACAACAAGTCATAAAAGGCACAGAAAACTAGGGCCTTACACCCTCTCCCCCTAAAAGAAAACTTTGTCCCTGAAGTTAGCGCAAAGGTACTAACCGAAAGATGTGGATACTGCTTCTTCATGGCCTCCTCGAGCTCCCATGTAGCCTCCTCTCGTGAGAAGTTCCTCCATAATACCTTCACAGAAGCTATAGCCTTGTTCTTGAGGTGTTGAACCTTATGATCCAAGATAGCCACTGGTCACTCCACATATGACAAATCTGGCTGAAGTTCCACTAGCTCGTGGCTGATAACATGTAACGGATCTTGCACGTATCTTTGAGCATAGACACGTGGAATACAGGGTGAACACTTGCTAGCACTGGGGGTAATGCTAGCTCGTATGACACACTGCCCATCCGCTTGAGAATCTCAAACAGGCCAATAAACCTCGGACTCAGTTTGCCATGCCTGCCAAACTTGACAATGCCTCGCGTAGGTGACACCTTGAGGAAAACATGCTCGCCAACCTCAAACTCCAAGTCCTTCCTTCAGTTGTCGGCGTAGCTCTTCTGCCTATCCTGTACTACAGTCAACCTCTGCCTGATGAGCTGGATCTTTTTTGTTGTTTCTTGAACCAACTTAGGTCCTACTAACTGCCTATCTTCAGTCTCCTCCCAACACAAGGGAGATCTACAGAGTCGACCGTACAATCGATTTTGACGTAGACGTTTATCAATTTTGACATCAAGATCCTCAAGTCAGATGGTAAACGGCACATATCTTGCGGTCAACCAGCTATTAACATCAAAGGATGTTGACCTTAAGAAGGAAATTCGAACAACACTTAAAAACATAACACAAGGCATAAAAGGCACAGAAAACTAGGGCCTTACAGCATGAACCCACATCGCCCTACAAAAGTAGGGGCTGGCCTACTCCAACCATGGCTGCCTCTCATCTCCCTCCTCCTGGTATGGCAGACACACCACCTGCAAAATAGGAATACACCTCGTTAGTGGTCTAAGCATTTAAGGAAATCAACTGGGAATTAGAAAAAAAAAAAAAAAAGGGTTGGCACTTACATCAAGCTGAGGGTATAAATTAATGGCATCCTGAATGGATGCCAGCTGCTCCTCCATGGGGTGTGTGTCTCGGCACAGCACCCACCATCTCGCCAAGGGCACTAGGCCCGATCTCTCCAACGTCCTCGGCCCCAGGCCTGGTAGGTGAAGATAGGTCTAGACCTACAAGAGAAGCACATGATTAGAGACATATACACACATTTGAAGACCATGAATGGAAGTAGAAGGGAGTAGATGTACCTAAAGAAAGGGGAAGAAACCCCTGATCGCCGTCGGCCAGTCGAAGGTGCCCAGACTATCGAACTAGTGCGCTAGGAGAGCAGCACCCCAGGCGTAGTCCCCAACTCTGCCTAAATCCTCTAGCAATGGCAAGAACTGGAAGTGAACTACGTCGCCCCTCATGGCAAACAAAAGTCTACCAAGAAAAAGGTGAGAAAACGATGCAAGTCCATGTCATCATGAGCTCCTAGCTCACTGACTAGGGTCTCCCTGCACCCTCTGACCAGCCTATCTAGGTGCTCGTCCGGGGTCTCTCCTACCTCATGCCCCGTCTGCCTAAGCCCCAAACTCCCTTGTAGATCTACCCTGGGGACCAGAGAAGACCTACACTCAACAGTCATCCCCAACAGCCTCTGGGCCTACTCTCTATAGCAGAGGTATGTGAATCTGCTCACTGGGCACCCGTACACTCGCAACCCGGTGATCCTACTGACATCCTCCAAATCGGGGATCATATGTCCCCATGGGAACACAAAAGCAGTCGCCTCTGCATCCCATCGGCTCTTCAGAACCTGCGTCAGTGGGGCATCCGCCCTCATCCTCTCCATACGCAATACCTTGCCGAACCCCATCCCTCCAATATCTCCCTCTGGAATGTCGGGAGGGTTAGGTACACCGCCAACACCAGGAGCCATGAGACCATGGCCCTCATCTCGCCCTGCCTTCCTCTTGGGAAATGATACCTAACCTCAATGTGTTTGGTCCTCGAGTGTTGTACATAATTTTTGGTGAGATTTATAGCACAGATGTTGTCACATAGTAGTGGAATGGTCTTGATATTTAGTCCATAATCTTCAAGTTGTTGTTTGATCCAAAGAAGTAGTGTGCAACAGCTCCCAGCAACCACATATTCAGCTTCAGCCGTCGATAAGACTATTGAGTTTTGTTTTCTTGAAGACCATGAAATTAAACATCCTGCAAGAAATTGACAATATATAGTGGTACTTTTTCTATCTACCTTGTATCCAACATAGTCAGCATTTGAGTAACCAAATAATTAATTTTACAATATCTAGGATACCATAGGCCTAAATCATGAGTATGAGCCAAATATCTAAAAATTCTTTTAACTGAAATCAAGTCAAATTTCTTGGGATCAAATTGATACCTTGCATACATGCATATACTAAATAAAATGTCTGGCCTACTAGCAGTTAAGTAAAGTAGTGAGCCAATTATACCTCTATATAGTTTTTGGTCCACTTTCTTACCTTGTGGATCACTATCTAACGTTGTTGAAATGCTCATTAGAGTGGATAAGGGTTTTACGTCATCAAATCTAAATTTCTTCAATAGGTTTTTGGTATATTTGATTTTACTGATATTAGTGCCTTCTTTACCTTGTTTGATTTGTAATCCAAGGAAGTAGTTTAGTTCCCCCATCATGCTTATTTCGAATTCTCCCTGCATTAAATTTTCAAAATACTTGCAAAAAGATTCATCAGTAGATCCGAAAATGTTGCCATCAACATAAATTTTATACAATTAATGTGTTTTGAGAACAAAATTTAATAATAGAGTGCTACCTACTTTGCCCCCAATGAAGTTATGATATAAAAGAAATGCACTTTGTCTTTCATACCACGCTCTAGGTGCTCGTTTTAGGCCATATAAGGCTTTATGCAATTTAAAAACATTATGAGGATAGTATGTGTCATCAAAACTAGGAGGTTGTTCTACATAGACTTCCTCCTTTATAAAACCATTCAAAAATGCTGATTTTACATCCATTTGAAAGAGTTTTAAGTCTAATGCAGATGCATATGCTAGTAGAATTCGAATAGCCTTAAGTCTAGCTACTGGTGCATAGGTTTCATCAAAGTCTATGCCTTCCTCTTGGGAATAGCCTTGAGCTACCAATCTAGCCTTATTTCTAGTAATAACACCAGTGTCATCCAACTTATTTCTAAACACCCATTTGGTGCCAATCACCAGATGATCTGATGGTCTAGGAACAAGGGACCAGACTTGGTTTCTCTTGAACTAATTTAGTTCATCTTGCATGGCTAGAATCAAGGTTCATCAGTCAGAGTCTCATTGACTGTCTTAGGCCCAATTTGAGAAACGAAAGCTAGTAATCACAAGGAATAATATTACCTCTAGTTCTTACCCCTACATTTGGATCCCCTATAATGTTTTCTATTGGATGATCCTTCTGATAACTCCACTTCTTAGAAAGATCTTCATGAGATGGATCCTTTTGTTGCAATTCTTCTAGGGATGGATTCTCAACATCCTTAAGGGAGACATTTTGTATTTTCTTTGATAAGTCTTATGTACCTTCATTATCACTAATTATTTGCTTTCTCAAGGAATGATTAGATTCATCAAATATAACATGTACGGTTTGCTCAATCAGCAAGGTTCTTTTATTAAAAACTCAATATTCTCTAGGCTTAGAGGTATAATAAAAAAAAATACCTTCATCGGATTTTGGGTCCAACTTACCAATGTTTGTCTTACCGTTGTTGTGAATGAAGCAGGGACAACATAATATCTTGAGATTACTTATCTTGGGTTTCTTCTGCTTGTACATCTCAAATGATGTTTTCTTCAGTATAGGCCTTACCATTGCTCTGTTTATTATGTAGCAAGCTGTGTTCACTGCCTCTCTCCAAAAATGCCTTAGCAAGTTATACTCAGATAACATTGTTCTTGCCATATCCAATAAGGTCCTATTTTTCCTTTCAGCCACTCCATTTTTTTGTGGTGTTCTAGGAGCTGTAAAGTTCTGCTCAATTTCATAATCATCACAAAACTCAGTAAATTTGTCATTTTGGAATTCTCCTTCATGATCTGATCTTAATCCAATAATGTTGAATTTTTTATCCTTCTGAACTAACTTATTGAATCTGACAAAAGCTTCAAGGTATCATCTTTGTGTTCCAGAAATGAGATCCATGTGTATCTTGAGAAATCATCAACAATAACAAATCCAAAGTTCTTGCCGCCTAAACTCGTAGTCCTCATAGGTCCAAACAAATCCACGTGGAGTAGTTCTAGAGGCTTGGATGTGATGACAGTTGCCTTTGATTTGAAGGATGCTTTGGCATGTTTTCCTTTAGCACAAGGTCCACATACTTCATTAAGTTTTGTACTGATAATTGGTAGACATTTTACTAGATTATGCTTGATGAGCTTTCTAATTCTATCCATTCTGGTAATACATAATCTTTTGTGCCAAAGTTCTACATTCTACTCCTTATTTGCGGCCAAACATACATCTTGGCCTCTTAAATCTTTCAGGCATAAAAAGTATAGGTTCTTTTCTATGTGAGCCTCAAAAACTACGGTTCCTTCCTCAATGATTAGACACTTTGATTCTTGGAACTTAACTTGAAGGCCCTTGTCGCACAATTGACTTATGCTGATTAGATTATGTTTGAGGCCTTCTACACATAATACCTCTTCTATGATAGCCTTTTTCTTACTTCCAATTGTTCCATAGCTGATGACTGACCCCTTTCAATTGTCTTCACATGTTACTATTCCTTCTTCAGCTTTAATTGATGAGAACAGCCTCTTGTCCCCTGTCATGTGCCTAGAGCATCCGCTGTCCAAATACCATTTAGATGCTCTAAGGCTTTCCTACAAACAGATCATAGAGATTTAGGTACCCAAATTCTTTTGGGTCCTGATTGGTTAGTTTTAGTAGATCTATCTTTCAGGATCCATTTTAAGTGTTTAGTTATGTAGGTGTTTTTGGTATGACTAAGTTTGTTACAGTGGATGCAGAAAGAAAAGTTATTTGATGTTTTACTTGCCTGACTGTTTTGTTCTCTTTTTATTTTGTTAGTATATCCCTTGTCAGGTACAAATTTTGGTAGTGGATATTTTTTAGGATATATAATTATTTCTTCATTTTTTGGAGGTTTATAACATATTCCATATTTTTTCTTACCATATACTCTTGCACCTTTTAGTATTAACGAGGATCTTCTATTTCTTAATTTTTTCAATTGTGGTCATTAAGTATGCATTATCTTTTGTTAAGATTTCTATTTATTCTTTTGACTTGTTTTTTGTGTCTTGGCTTTCCAAGGTTAGAATTTTGTCATTTTTCCTTTTTACATCTTCACATAACAACTCATTTCTACATTTTAATTCTTGCATTTGATTTTCAAGTTGTTCTGTTTCAAATTTTAGGTATGAGTTGGTGATTTCAAGACATGCAAAATTTTACTTGATTGTTTTTAAGTGTTTGCATTCATCTTTGTATTTTCCATATAACTCATTGAAGGCTTCTTCCAAATTATTAGAATCAGATTCATTACATGAATTGAAAGATGAGTCAGAGTTTACCTTGTCATCATGGTTGGCCATAAATGCTAGGTTAGCCTTTTCTTCTTCTTCACTTGAGTCTGATTCACTACTTGAGTCTTCTTCATTGCTCCAAGTAGCGGCCATCGCCTTCTCCATATATCTTTTGAACTTCCTCACAGTGTCTTTCTTCTTGTAATCAATCTTCTTTAACTTCGAACAATCAGCCTTGAGATGTCCAGGCTTCTTGCACTCATAGCAAATCGACTCAAGCTTCGTAAACTCATTATTTTTCTTAAAGCTTCTTCTTCCTTACTGATACTTTTTCTTGGCCAAAATTCTTTGCAGTTGTCTGGAAAGAAGTGCTTCTTCTTCACTATCTTCATCACTCTTTTCATCTTCTGAGTCACTTCCAAAAGTGCTCTCCTCAACTTTCAGAGTGTTGCTTACTCGTTTCTTGGTAGAGCTTTCTCCTAATCTCTCCATGTTTATCTCATGAGCCATTTGAGACCCAATGAGCTTCTCTATGGACATGGACATGAGATCATTAGCTACCTCTATGGCTGTGACTTTAGGAGTCCATAGAGTTGGTAGGGATCTTAGAATTTTTCTCACCATGTCTCCTATCACTACAAGGAAAAGTGGATTTACCGATGGAACTTTCCAACGGAAATATGCCATCGGAAAATCCATCGGCATTTTTCCGACGGATATATGTTCGTCGAAAATATCAGTCGAGTTTTTCGACGAAACGTATTCGGTCGGAAATTTAGTCGGTATTTCCGACGGATAATATCCATCGGAAAATTTCGTCGGTATTACCGACTGATTTTCCGACGGAATACGTTCCATCGAAAATCCCACAATTTTTCCCCCACCCCGCCTTTCGCGCCCCCGCGCTCTCTCTCTCTCTCTCTCTCTCTCTCTCTTGCTCTCTCTCTCTCTCTCTCTCGTCTCCGGTGTCTCTCTCTCGCTCTCTCTCTCTCTCTCTCTTTCACTCTCGTCTCCGGCATCTCTCTCTCTCTTTCTCTCTCGTCTCTGGCGTCGCCGCGAGCTCACGCTGCCCCCCCTACCCGCGCTGCCGCCGCTACCCGAGGGGCCGCCGTCGCGTCACGTCCCCTGCCGCCGCCTCTACCTCGTGCTGCTGTCGACGTCGTCGGTATGCTTCCTCCCCCTCCCTACCACCCTGCACAGTTGCCCCCTCCTCTCCCCCTCCCCTCCGGGCGACCCCCTCCTCCCGTTCCCCGCACAATCCCCCACTCCCCCTCCTGCCGCCCCTCTCCCCCTCCCCTCTCTGGTGCTCCATGCACCCCTACCGCCCCCTCCCCCTCCTATCGCCCCCTCCCCCTTTTGCGCCCCCTCCCCCCCTTTCTGTGCAAGCCCCCCCCCCCCCCCCTCCCATCCTCGGCCCCCCCCCCCTCCCCCTCCTGCCGCCCCTCTCCCCCTCCCCTCTCCAGTGCTCCACCCTACCGCCCCCTCCCCCTTTTGCGCCCCCTCCCCCCCTTCCTGTGCAAGCCCCCCCCACCCCCACACCCTCCCCCTCTCTCATCCTCGGTGCCCCCCTCCCCTTCCTATTGCCCCCCTCCCCTCCCCCTCTCCTGTCGGTGACCCCCTTCCCCTCCCATCCCTTCTACATGCGCCCCCTCCCCCCTTCCTATGCAATGCCCCCCACCCCCTCCCCCTCCCACCCCTTCTGCACCCCCTCCCCCCTTCCTATGCAATGCCCCCCACCCCCTCCCATACCCAGCGCCCCACCCCTGCCGCCCCCTACACCTCTACCACCCAGTCTTACTACTTTGTTTATATCTTTGTATATATGTCTAGTTTGGGAGCTTTCTCCCATGTCTTGAATTGAACGGCTGTCTTGGTAGTACAATAAATTTTAAACAATTCCCTAAGGTTAATGTTCTCTTGTGGTCAATCATTCCCTAGGTGCTGATCTAGTTTCAAGAGTTTCTTTGTTATTGGGAATGTTATTATTTTACCATATCTATTTTTTCTAAGTCTGTGGACTAGTTGTTTTGGCCTAGATCTATTTACTAGATCTATCCCTTGTGTGGAGTTGCTAACCCAGTCTCAAACTTATAAACACTTGGATGGGTCACAAAAATATGGTGTTAAAGATGTAATTACCTTGTGAAAAGAATTAAAAAAAAGTATGCAAAATGATACAGAAGATTTGAATGCCTACTTCCCATTTGGTTAGAATGTTATAAGTTTGATATTTAACATTTTGGGTCTTTGTATTTTCACCCCTTGACAATATTACACATATGTCTCTCATATTTGTGAATTATGAAACATGCGCATGGTGTATGCAAATAGTTGCACTAGTTGATTTTATACAAGAAATATAAATATATATTGTTATATCCCAGTGGTCAGTGCCACTGGGTGGATAACACGCTGTCCCGAGTTCGAAACTTGAGCCCTCCCACCCACCCTCAAAACTCCAACTCAAAAAGCATGAAAATCCTTTTGAAAGCCATGAAGTAGCGCATAGCACACTCACATACAGGTTTGAAATTACCACATGGGTGTAACTTGAAAATAAATGGGCCTTTAGATTCTCTTAGTCTTAAATAGATTTTAATCACTTGTTTCTCTAATAAATTACTATCAAATAATATTTGAAATGAAGTATTAAATGTTGATAACCATATTAACCTCCATGATATGTATTTTTACATAAATATATTGAAAAACTTAGGAACAAAAAAACCATATTAACCTCCATCTTAGAAAAAAAAACCAACTAGTGTCATGCAATCTGCTCATATGTCATATTGATTAGTATTGTCGTTCTTACTTTAATGTAATTCATTTACATGTATGTGTGAATTTATTTTAATATGCACTTGTTCACATGTAATATTTGTTTTCATATTTATGTGGTTTTTAAAATTGATCTATGTATGTATAGTAATTTATCAATGCACACACCTCACGAAAGTGTGTTAAGCCCGTGTCAATGAACCTTCCCGTTCAAGACTTTGGGATTGATGTGCACGAGTCTTATTTCAATGATGAGTGTGGACAAAGCGTTTCCCGTAGCTCCCGTCGGACTGTGAGATCCTCCGGTGATTCACGAACGTCGTCGCTCCCTCGTTGGCAATGGAGGGTTGTTGGTTGACCTTGTTGACTCCTCGGTTGACTGAGTTGACTAGGGAGAAAACCAAGAAACCAGCAAGGGAAAGGGAGATGTTGTGATCGCCAGGGCCTTACCTGTGCCCAAGGAAGTGTTGTGACCACGTTGGTGATGCTGCCTCACGTAGCGGACGGAGATGGGGCCTCAACTTCTCCTTCTTCGGCCGGCCAAAGAAGGAGAGCTCCACAGTCTCGTACAAGTGTTCCTGCCACAGAAAGAAGACTCTATTAGACTCTAAGAAGTGCAGTGAATGTTCAAAACGAAAAGAGAAAGGCCCAAAAGGAGAGTCCCATACCGGTTACGGGCTTGAGAAGAGGGGTGGCCAAGTGCTATGACCACCCTTCTTCCCTCCATTTTTGGTTGGGAAACCCCTTTATAGGTGTGTAGGAGGGTACCCTACATGCCTAGGGTGTGTGTGAGGGTGTGTGTGACATGCAAAATTAAAGGGAAAGAGAGAGGAGGAGAGGGAGAAAATGGAGGTGATGATCCTCGTTGGGCGTTGTTGACTCCTTGCTGGGCTCCTCCAGCTCGGGATGAACCCTTCTCCACGTCCCAAATGATGAGAGAATGAAGAAGAAGGTGATGGAAGGTAGGGTGCACTTTTTCTCTCTCTTCTCTCAAGGTGATAGCATGTGGACGTCCAGCCTCTCCCCCCTTGCTTAGAAGACCTAAGGGTGAGTTATATAGACAGTAGGGTCGGAGTTCAGAAGCTTTGGATGCCCAAGTGTGAAGAAACACACTTGTACAAGTGGCAATCCATGTATTAAAGCTCCAACAAATGAGGAGAGGCCAAGTAGGATTTTTACTGGGTCAATGGGGTGCCAAGGTGGCCCATATGCCCGTTGGGAACGGCTACATGCGTTGCATGGCCGAGAGAATGGTGCAAGTGGACTGGAATCTCCGGGTAGTTGCGCAGACCAAGTAAACCAGGTTGACGTTCAATGATGTTGCCGCCGACCCCATGCAGACGTCAACATCTGTTTACGCCAACGACAGTTAGCGTCCAGGGGGCTTGTCGCCAGCCAGGAGTGAGCAGCAGTCGATGCTGCCGTCTACATGGGATCCAAGACAAGTCAACAAATGGTCAAACTGGCCTTATTGGGCCATGGAACCAAGCAGGGATGGGCCAAATCTCGCGTCTAAAAATGCCCCTCCGAGACATCCGATCTTGCAAGGGAGCAGAGCGGACTGAAAGGTTGGTGTCTCGGTAAACAAAGGACGCGGAAATTTGATCAAAGGGCCATCTCCGAGGGTAGGAATTCTAGCAAACCACACGAAAAATTTAGGCCAGAAACAAATGACGAATCGTCTGAGAGACAAGTGAGGATAAGAAGGAGGGTGATCTACCCGTGTAATTACAACTTCAACCCAACGTTAGGGTCCCTGGCGTTGCCGTGTTGGACTTTGACTAGTTTCTGGTGTGTCTGAGTCAAAGCAGTTATAATATGACGGTTGAATCGAGGGAGTCTCATAACCAGAGCTCGTCTGGGCTCGCTGACCTAATTAGGATGTCTGTCCAAATTTAGGGGGTTGCGGAGACAAGGGATTAGTTGATCTATCAAAGGATTATCAAAAGATTCTAACTGGAATCAATGTTTGGAAAGCTTGAAGTCCAAAATTAAGCTCATGACTGGCGAAGGTTCGAATGAACACAATAAGACTGCTTGACTATTTGTGATGTGCATGGTGGGACAAGTTCCCGAAGGGGGGACAACAAAGGCCCGAAATTGGCTTAAATATAAAGAGGGTGCTGACTCGGTAGGCCACCTGAACAGAGGAGCCACAAATGATAGAGAAAAATCACCATTTTTTTTTAAGTTAGCAAGAGAATGTTAGCAGTGAAGACCTAAATGCATGCTGGTGTGGGTTGCCTATCTAAAATGAAGTTAGAACCAGAGGAAAATTCTAAAGGCCAACAAATAACTGAGAGATCGCAAACCCATCATTGTTTTTGGTAAAGGGGAACTCGGGGTTCACGGTCGCCAAGTTATTCACCTCTGGTGGGGTCCTATGTTAGACATACCTGTGCAACACTCACGGTCGCATGAGTGTTCCGAATCTAAAGCGCTGCTTGTGCTTAAATATCTGTAAGACAACTTGAAGCACAAGATAAAATATAATGGCCATATTAAATAATTAAACTTTGAAAACTTCCGGGTAGTAAATGTCCACCCCGATTGCCGCCAATATGCAGTTAACCTCAACATATGCTGTCGTTAACCATGCACTGGCGTCAAACGATATGGACATCTAAGGGCCAGCGGATCAGGCCAAAAATATAGGTGTTGGGAGTCCATAAGGACTCTTCTTTCTTCTTCCTCTGCCCCTCCCTTTCCCAACTACGAACCAGAGAGATTGGGGACGAATTGCAGCAGAAAACATGGCCTCTACGTCAACCGAAAAGTCCACAAGTACGAACCCAGGGATTCTAAGCGAGGTTCTGGGGCATCTGAGCACTAGACTAGCCAACGGGGAGGTAAGTACTGCTCATTTCTGCTTCTTCTTAGGCTGAAAATGCCCTAAAACTCCTCTCTTATGGTGCTCCATGAATATGCAGGAGGTACCTGCCTTCCCGAGCCAGGGCCAAATGCGGGCTTTCTCTTGGCTTGTGAATTTGGCGAATGCCATCACCCTGGACATGAGAGGCTTTATCGGGATGTGGAATTTGAGCTTCATGGTGGTGCTGGAGAAGAATATGAAGGAGATGTGGTGGGGTTTTGATGCCTTGGGAGCGCTGATGGAGCGGTGGCACTCGCATACGCATACGTTTGTGTTCCAGGGGTTCGAGGCGAGCGTACTACTGGAAGAGGTGGAATGGTTCTTGGGCTGGAGGCGGTGTTTGGAGTATGACGTGACGACCCCTCTCCTCTCGTGGGAAGAGATCCTCGCAGACATCGTACGGGACAAGAAAGAAGTGTTGAGAATGACGAACAAGAATGGGATCTTTCTAGACCGGCTGGCCTGGTGGTTGATCCAACAAGTGAAGGAGATTGGTGGTGAGAGGGTGACCCGTGGACTGACGCTTTGCCTAGCTGGAGTGTTTCTGTTCCCTACCAGTGGCGATTTCCTCCTCTATGAGCATGTGGGAATCCTATCCCTACTGTGGCGCAGGCAGTCACTTGCCCCTGCAGTGCTGGCACACCTCTACAGCTCTCTCACTACAATGAGTTTAGGTGGACGCACATGGGGGAGCTTGTTCCTGCTTCAGGTATGGATGGAGGCTCATTTGAAATTCGATTTTGCTGAGAAGAAACCCACCCCCTCCAGAATCTTCCTTTGGAGTTCGGTGCACTGCAGCAGGGCATGGTATGAGCCAGAGGATGAGATCAAGTGTCTGACAGCAAACTTGAAGAGCAGAGATGCATGGCGGGACTACCTGGGCTACTTCCCTGTGGAGGACTTCATAGTCAGGCCGTTGTTCATGAGGGCAATTGAATTCAGAGTTCGCATCAGGGAGGACAGAAACTTGTGGTTGATTGGGGCAGATTGGATGGTGGTATACCAGCCACATCAGTGCCATTGTCAGCTTGGAATTCCACAGGGCATCCCAACTTCATCCAACTGCACCGACATGATCATCCCGGGGAGAAATGAGAAGCTGATGAAGAAGGCGAGGAAGACATGGGAGAGATACACTGTTAGTAGGAGGGTGGGACAGGCTGTGCAGGAGAGTTGGGAGGACATTTAGAAATATGAGGTGCTCATTGACACTATTCGCCCTATTTCTTGTGATTTTTAGAAGTGATGTACTTTCCCAACTTCCAATAAGTGTAACACAAATTAGATAAATAAACAATGAGTCACTTTGTATTCAATGGTGTCTGAATGATTTGAGTTGTGTGGAATTGGTATTGCATTGGACTTGGATTATGTTGAATTGACCTCCAAACAAGCTAAATTGAGAGTATTGTGAGGACTGAGTGCGGAACTGTTGACGTCCACATCGATGGACGCCGACAATAGGTAAACGGCCCACATATAGATGTTAACTAACTCAGAGATAGTAGATGTCCACATCCATAGCCACCTAATTCAAACTCGGCGTCCACAACCAGGACGTTTACCGGATCTCGAGGTCTGACAGAGATGAGACGTCGACGTCCACCACATGGACGTCGATGGTACGTCAACGGCCACACTCTTGACGTCACAAAAAGTTAAACGGTAGGCCCTTGATGTCAATCTTCAAAAAATAGCTTTTTCCGAACCGACGCTTCTCTAGCGCCATTTGGTTGCTCAAACCGCCGGACAGCCTTTCCCTCTCCATGTTTATATACTTCCCACACTCTCACTTTCTAATCTTCTCTACTCTTCTGATCTTTGCTTCTTCTTCCTCTTCCAATTGCTTCACCTTCTTGAGACATTAGACCCTTCCGATGAGGACGAGAGGGAAAAGATCGATCCTCCAGACCCGTCCCCAACCGGGGGAGGAGGAGGAGGAGACGAGGGAGGAGAGCGTGGTGGAGGAAGAAGGGACCACGGTAGCCGGCGCCAACGGTGATAGTGCACTGGAGGATGAGGACACCGCCGGAGACGATGGAGGGGGAGATGAGACGGAGGAGGAGGCGCCTCGATGACCCAAGGTAGGTCTCGTAAAACCTCAGAAACTCTTGTGTGGTGTATTTGTAGAAAGTGGAAAGAGAGGAGAAACAGAGGAGGTGCTATCGGTTTTGACAGGAACTTGACGTCCACATCGGTGGACGTTGGGTTACTCTTGACGTCTAGCCCCATGTCGTTCATGTGAACTGGATGGCAAGGGGTGGACGCCGACTGTTGAACTAGATGGCAATACCCTGGACGCCTATTTCTTGTAAACGATATACCCCTTGTCGTCAATTTATCTTTAACGACAATCGATACTGACATTTATTGTTCTGTGTTCTCTGCAGGGCAAAGGCTGAATGAGGAGTAGAGTAACTTGGGATCTATGCTGGGCATGGTACCGTGCGCTGCCAGAGGCCCAGCAGACCCGGATTGCCCGGATGGGGTTTGGGCACCTCTTGTTGGTGCGACCATTCCATGTGGATGTGTCATACCTGGAGGCACTGAGGGAGAGGTGGGAGGAGGACTGTAAGGCATTCATCATGCCTTGGGGTCACATGATACCCACATTGGAGGACGTGGCGTATCTGACGGGACTGCCAGTTCAGGGAGAGCCGGTGGTAGGACAGGAGCAGAGTGACTACTATGAGGACATAGTAGAGCTGTTGGGGGCGGAGTTTGTGGCCGGGAGGAGGAGACCGATCCGGAGCATCCTGCTCGGATCGTTGTCTGAGGCCGTAGGACTGAGAGGCCGGAGGAGAGGACCTGTAGAGACTCTCGAAGAGTCTTACACTGGGGTGCGGGGGGCACTCCAGCTAGGAGACAGGAGCGAGGAGCAGTCAGTGCGGATTTTTGTCTCCTACCTCTTCTGGCGGCTCCTCTTCGCGACGCAGTCATCTCAGATGAACTACAAGTTCGTGCTGCTCCTCCGAGACCTCGAGCAGGCAGGGCGGCATGCGTGGGGCGCCGCGATGCTAGGGCATCTCTTTTCCCTTCTCCCCTTTCTACAGGTACGCCACTTTCTTTCTTTTAATGGTCGTCATTGAATTAAACTGCTTGAATTGCTTGACTGACAATCTTGTTCTTGTCGCCTTGCAGATTTGGGGATATACCCGCTTCCCCATGGGATGCGGGGTATGGAGAGAGGGGAGCCAGGCCATGATTCCCATCATGGCCCGGTGGGAGGTGGCGCCGGATCCGAGGGTGGCGGATCGGCGTGCGGAGGACGTGCGCGCTGCACTAGACCACTACCCCCACGACCAGGTATACAACTTTCAGGTAACACTCCTTCTTGCTTTCAATTGTTCTTTAATGTGACTAACCAATGCTTTTTTCCTTGCAGGTGGTGTGGACCCCGTATCAGGAGGAGGTGGACGCTTCCCACCCAGTGGTAGCGGCGGGTCACCCTCTCTTCGACCGCCACCTGCTCCTACTTTGCCTGGGGATGTGCGAGGTCCTCTACCTGGAGTTGGTGGTACGGACTCTGGGCTGGCATTAGCCGGCCATAGAGGTACCCTCTCTAGGTAGGGAGGGGCACTCTCGCCAACGGTTCTTCACCAAGGACCGAGACTAGGGTGAGGAGCACGGGAGCATAGTCGCCTACTGGCGAGGGGGCGGCGAGCAGGTGCTGCAGCAGATGGACCTTGAGGACAGCACGGTGTACTTGGAGGGTTACTGAGCACGCTACGCCGGATGACTCCGGCTTGACCGGCGAGTGGTGAGTGAATTTCTGACTCTAAGCCTTTGTGATTTGAATTGCTTGACCTGATTCTAACCTTGAAGTGTGAATGACAGCTGCCGGAGTCGCAGGCAATACGCCTCCTGGAGGGGCGACTGGTGGAGCAGGAGGTGGAGCTGGAGAGGCTCCGCACTGAGATCCATACATTGGTAAGTAACATCTCACCCTTGACCATATCTTGAATTTGATTTAAGATTGATTTGACTTGATAACTGACCAAGGTATGTGGATGCAGAAGGGGGAGCTAGTGCGAGTGCGGGCGAGCCAGGGCGCTGGGGCGAGCTCGTTCGCACAGCCGGCCAGAGGGGATCTGGCGGTCCACCTACAGGAGGCACTGGACCGGGCACAGGCGCGGGTTCAGGAGCTCGAGACGAGGACCCGGGAGCTGGAGGCTGAGGTAAGACACTGAACCAAAACCTTTCTGCACATGATTTGATTTGATTTGATTGACTTGACATGTTTGCCCCTTTGTATGCAGCGGTAGGGAGGAGGAGTGGCGACCCTTCAGGCGCAGATGGACGGTCTGTGGCTGGAGTTAGTGAGAACAGAGGGTCGCCTGCTCAAGGCGAGAGAGAGACAGAGCCAAGCAGAGGCCGACCGGGCGCGGGCGATGGAGGAGCGGGCGTGGGCTATTGCAGATTTAGAGTTCTTGAAGGACCGGGTGCTGAAAAAGCGTCGGGAGCAGCAGCGACAGGCCCAGCAGGAGGCAGCGGGGAGGACTGGGTCAGTGTTCGGATCTCTCGATGATATCGTGTTACTGGGAGATCCGTCTGTAGGGCGAGGAGGAGTACGACCAGAGGCTTCTACAGTGACGAGACCCCCTCTCCCGGACCGGCGTCGGGAGAGAGAGGAGGAGGAGGTGAGCAGCTCGCGTAGGCAGAGGCCTAGCGAGGGGGAGAGGAGAGAGGAGTGAGACTCTTAGTTGTACCATCAGGGGTATGCCCCTTTCATGACATGTACAGAACTTCATCCTTTATAGTGGATTTTTGTGGACTTTGTCGTTTGTGTGCTTGAATGGTTTGCCTTTGTACTTTGGTTCCTGCATCCACAACACTTAAGGGAAAAAAGTTTGTGTAGATCTGTATTTAGCCCCTTGCCTAAATGATGTACCTTTCTTGAGATCTGGTCAAGGGGCTAATGTCTAATTAAAGATAGGAACATAAATGAAATAACTGAAGGGAAATATGGACATGCACTTTTTTGTCTTTTTGTCTCTTTTTTATTTTTATTTTTTTGTTGTTTTGAATAGGAAAATAAGTAACATGTTAGTATATGTACATGGCACCACTATTTTTTTTATTTTGGATTTTTTGATTTTTTTTGAGTTAAAATAAGGGGAAAATATATACATGGTGAAAATATATACATCGAGAGGCTCTCTTTTTTATTCTTTTGCTCATTTTCCTTTTTTTTTTTGGATTTTTGGACTCTAAGACACATACTCATCACACGTCAACGTCAAAGCATAGGGTCCGTATGATCTACTTAACCACGAAGGTCATGAATAAGAGGATCGTGCATGAAATCTTTGACGTCGAAAACTGCCCCTAGCCTTCTTAATATTTTCCACCACGGAAGGTCTTACAAGGTCAAATTTGCCCCTAGAGGGAGGATTGGAAGAAATAAGTAGGAAGTCATGCAAGGATTTGGTTCAAACCCTTTTCTGTTTCCAAACCAACATCTCACACTAAAAGACTTGGTCAATAATTATTTCCAGGGGAATTTTTTATTTTATTTGATTTCTGGGGTGGAGGCACGTACTTTTTGCTACCTCCTTGATTTGGCCAGCCTTTTTCTGGGTACGTATTTTTTGCTACCCTTTTTTGACCTTTTTGGCTTTTCTTTGCCCCCTTGGGCTTGATTTGTTATTTGGCCTTTGTTGATTGCCCCTTTTGTGGTGACCTTGTCTCTTAAGTGAGAGTGGGTGGTCCCCTACTCATGGCTTGCCCCTTTTCCAGACTTAACTGAGTGGGAAGAGAATAGGGGAAGCACATTGACCAGATTAGACCGCCCGAGTGTACTTGTGATTTTCCAGCTAAAGGATAGTATTTCAACATCGTGTGGTGTGTGAAGAGACCCTATCTTACTAATGACCAAGTGGAGAAGTAGAGTCCTAAACCTACACCATTGACAAGTGATGAATGACAGACCTGACTTACTGACGGACTAAGAGTAGAACTTCTTGAGGTAGAATGCATTCCAAGGATGTGACAACTCAACTCCTTCGGAGTCTACTAACCTATAAGCATTCCCCGAATACACCTCTTTAACAACGAACAAACCTTCCCAATTTTCTTGCAATTTGCTCCTGTGACCTGGTGCCTTTATGATTTTACGCTTTAGGACCATTTCACCCACTTCAAAATTTCTCTCAAGCACTCTTTTAGCATAAAAATGTGCAATTCATTGGCGATAGACTTGAGCGTGGTCAGCCGCTATCATTCGCCTTTTGTCTAAGAGTTCAAGTTGTGCTAATAAAGCCTCCCGTCATTGACTGCGGTCAAGATCGGAATCCAATTGAACCCTTAAGGAAGGAACGAAGATCTCATATGGGAGTATCACATCTGATCCGTACGTCAAAGCATAGGGGGTTTGCCCCATAGGAGTTCGGACTGAGGTGTGATAAGCCCAAAGAGCCTCAACCAAGCGGTCTGGCCAGTCAGCATTGTTATGAGATTTGCAAGTTTTCTTTATAATTTTGATGAGAGTTTTATTAGTGGCTTCTTCTTGTCCATTACCTTGTGGATAATATGGGATGAATGATGCAAATTAATACCATATTTATCACACATGTCGCGGAGCTCCTGTGAAGTGAATTGAGGTCCATTGTCGGTGATGATGTCCCGAGGCACGCCGAACCTTGCAAGAATGTTGCGCTTGATGAACTTGACCACTGTTGAAGCTTTGACCTCTATGAACGCTTCTGCTTCAGCCCACTTTGTGAAGTACTCTGTGGCGGTTAAGATGAAGGACTTCTTACGGATTTCTCCGGTTCTGTCCATGAGTGGATCGACCACATCAAATGCCCACATGGCGAAAGGCCATGGAGCGATGAGAGGGTGAAGAGAAGAGGAAGGAGCATGGATTTTGTCATCGTGTAATTGGCATTTAGCACAATGACGGACAAAGTGACGGCAATCTTCTTCCATGGTGGGCCAGTAATAGTGTCTTAGCAATTTCTGAGCGATTGCTCTACCATTGACGTGGCCACCACATTCACTAGAGTGAGCGGCTTCAACAACATTTTGGGATTCGATTTCATCAAGACAACGGAGATAAACCCCACTGAGAGATTTCTTGTAAACAACACCACCTATGATCTTGTAACGTTCCGAGATGTCGCGAATAGCCCGTCTATCAGAAGAGGTGGCATAATCGGGGAAGGATCCATCCTTGAGATAGTTCTCGATGTCAAAGTACCAAGGATGGCCATCTTCGAGGTCAATTTTGGGCTCTTTTGAGAGTGCGTGGACCCGAAGGGAGGGAGATTTAAGTTGAGAAAACCAAGGATCAACATGAGAAGGGACTTTTAACCTTTGAACAGAGATGGTTTCAGAAGATCTCCCTAACGGAATAGGGATGGAAGAAGCTAAGGAGGCGAGTGAATCTGTTAGGATATTCTGAGCCCTAGGAGTGTGGACTAGAGTGAGCTTCCTAAACTGCCGGACTACTTTCCCTACCAACTCTTGGTATGGTTTCAACTTGGGATCCCAGGTCTGGTACTTGCTAAGAGACTGCCGGAGTATCAACTGCGAATCACCAATAATCCTTAACTCCTTTACTCCGAGCAACAAAGCCATTTTCAGCCCAACTAAGAGCGCCTCATACTCGGCCACATTGTTCGTGGCATGGAAGGTTAATTGGTAGGCGTGTGGAATGACTACCCCTTCCGGTGAGAGGAGGACTGCCCCTATTCCACACCCTTTGGAGTTGAGGGCTCCGTCGAAGTAAAGTATCCATGAAGGTTCACCATCGATAATGGTTCCTAACTCTTCATCCGGAAAACTTTCGTCGATAGGAGAGTACGAAGGTAAGGGGTAGTGGGCCAAATGGTTAGCAATAGCATGCCCCTTGATTGACTTTTGGTTGACATAGGTGATATCAAATTGATTGAGGAAGCTTTTCCACCTCATCAACCGCTCGGTCAGGACGGGCTTCTTAAGCAAGTACCGAATTGGGTCCATACGTGCCAGAAGTTTCACCTCGTGAGCTAGGAAATAGTGTTTTAACTTCTGGGCAACCCAGACGACAGTCGCACATGTTTTTTCCATGGCAGTGTACTTTTTCTCAGCCTCATTGAACAACTTTGATAGATAGTACACCGCTCTCTCCTTCTTCTCGTCGTCATATTTGGCCAAAACTGCTCTAGTTGAATCTTCAGTGGTTGACACATAGAGCAGTAAAGGCCGACCCGGGACTGGAGGAGTGAGAACAGGGGGATTGAACAAATAACTCTTCAACTCTTCAAAGGCCTTTTGACATTTATCGTTCCAATCAAATTTAGCCTCTCCTCTAAGCATCTCATAGAAGGGCTTGCAGCAAATTGAATGCTGAGAGATGAACCTCCTAATGAACTGCAGTCTGCCAATTAGCCCTCTAACTTCTCTGAAATTCCTAGGAGGAGGCATGTCGATTATTGCTTTGGCCTTATTGGGGTCAATCTCAATTCCCTGCTTGCTAACAATGAACCCTAGCAACATCCCCGAGGAGACTCCAAAGACACATTTCTTGGGGTTCATCTTAAGCTTATGTTCTCTAGACCGTTGGAGAACTGCTTGGAGGACCTCAGCATGGCCATGTCGAGTTTTGATTTAACCAAGACATCGTCCACATAGACCTCCATGTGCACATGCATCATGTCATGAAAAATTGCCATCATTGCCCTTTGATAAGTTGCCACCGCATTCTTTAATCCGAAAGGCATGACAACATAACAGTAGGTCCCCCAAGGCGTTGTGAAAGAAGTTTTCTTCTAGTCTTCCTCCGCCAGACGGATTTGGTTATACCCAGAGAAACCATCCATGAAAGATAACATCTCAAAGCCGGCAGTGTTGTCTACTAGGACATCTATGTGTGGAAGAGGAAAATCGTCCTTTGGGCAAGCACGATTAAGGTCACGGAAATCTATGCAGATCCTAACCTTACCATCCTTCTTCATCACAAGGACGACATTAGCTACCCATTGTGGATAAAGCGCAACCCGAATGAATTTGGCTTTGTGCAATTTGTCAATCTCCTCTTTGATCTTGAGTGCAAGCTTGGGATGTAGCCTCCTTAGCTTTTGTTTGACGGCTTTTGCGTCGGCTTTTAGGACTAACCGGTGTTCGACCAAAGAGGTGTCAAGTCCCAGCATGTCCTCGTAGGACTAAGCAAAACCGTCAGAGAATTCTTTAAGGATAGCTACAAGGGCTTCTTCTTCTTCAACACTCAAGTTGGCACTAACCAAGACTATCTTCGGGGATTCTTCAGTGCCAAGATTGACCTCTTTGGTAGATTCGTCCACAGCCATGGTTGGCTCGTCGAACCTCTTTGTGCCATCCACATAGGAGCTCACTGGGTCCTCTTCTTCTGACCCAAGATCCCCCGGCTCACCCTTCTCATCGAAATCTAGCAGATAGACTCCTAAACCATCATCTACAGAGTCACCTTCTACAAAATTAGCCTCACAAGGGCAGGCTCCTCAAGAAATTCTGGGACTTGACTTAACTTAACACATTTCTCAGCCAAGGCCATGACATAACGGGTAGGAACTTGCCTACCCTTCTCCTTACGAATACATGGCTGAGAGGAACTAGACTCTTCTAAACTTAGACTTGACTCTAGACTAGACTCTAAACCTGAATCTAAACTAGAACCTGGACTACTATGTACAGGACTACCATGTACAAAACTATGTACAGGGGAAGTGCCCCCAGAGGGGCAGGAGTAGGAATTTAGGCTGGAAAGCGTCGGCCCCTGGCCGAGCGGAAGAGATTCCAGAGAGGAAGGGTGCACGATGGAAACCTCGCACTCCCACCTTTCAAAATGGCTATTTTTTTTTTTGGGAGTCAAGGCTCAAAACCATGAGTTGTTGACTCAACGATACACCGATTGGCCAAGTGAGGGATGGAGGAAGGATAGGGGAAGAAAGAAAAGAGGAAGAAGTGGATGGAGGAGGAGAGTGAGGTGTCGGGCACATCTCAGTGGTGGGAGATTGTGAAAGAGATGAAGGAGATGGGGGTGATGAGGAGGGAGGAGAAGGAGAGTCAGAACCAAAGACCGAAAGAAGGCCGAAGTCTTCGCAGACTTCTTCGATTTCAGCAACTTCCTCTTCTTCCTTGCTCACAGAGTCGGACAGCTCCTCTACCACAGGTTCCCGAGTTCCTGGTTGGAGGGGCCCCTGAATGAAATGTTCTTTCAGGGTCCAAGTAAGGGGTTGATAGGGGATGAAAGGATCCGGATGAATGGGTCCGGATGAAAACCTAAACCAGCCCTATCTAGCAACCTTCTCGTCTGCACACTACGGATAGGACTCTGCTCACTCCTACCCAATCCTCGGCCATGTATGTAGCCGATCTTGGCCATCACTTCCCAACCTTTCCCTTGGGAACATGGGACATGCTCGAGTTCTTCACGCGGAAAGGGAGGTTGGTTGAGATCACAAGGTAAGGGGAAGTCAAAGATGGACATGACTGGATTCTTCCCCTTGTCCGGAATGAACAAATGTGGCATCTGCTCTGAAGTGATAGAGTTGAGAGTTTCCAAGGTAGGAATGCTATTGATTTTGATAACCCGCCCATTAAATGGGAATTTGAAACATTGGTGGGCGGTAGAAGGGACCCCTAAAGTTTGCTCTAGCCAAGGACGACCAAGGATGGCCTTATAAGCCGGGTCGACATCTAAAACTAGAAACTCAGAGGACATAGTGACGAGTCCTATCTCGAGCTGAAGAGCTATCTTACCTTTGGCAACCCTTTTGGAATTGTCATAGGTAGCAATAGTGGAGCAGATTTTCTCCAGATTGTCCTCTCCCAAGCCCAATTACTTGAGGGTCTTCATCGGACACACATTGATGGATGCCCCAGTGTCAATGAGGGTGGAGTCCACCAAAACTCCGTTGAGATTAATGGTAAGACAGAGAGGAAGTGAACGACACTCAGGAGTAGCAAGATCTTTGTCCGAGAAGGAGATTGATGGTCTGTGGGTGAGGGAGAGGATAGCATTAGTGACCCCACTGGGAGGAAGGTCATCGTTGACCATGATTTTTTGGAGGAATTAGAGGAGGGTGGACTGATGAAACGGCGATCTCCGAATCAATTCCAAAATAGACACCCTCGCGGGAGTCTTATCTAAGTGTTGCAGAATGTCATATTCGGTGCCGGCAGGGGGTGGAGGTCCATTATCCTCCTCATCTTGAGATGGCCGCGGGGGTGGAGGAACAATCCGGTTCCTAAGTGTGACATGAACATCTTCCTGAGACTTAGGGAGAATGAGTTGGAGAGGTCTGGTTCCGGGAGTAGACGACTCAAAGACATGGGAAACAGGAATGGAAGGGTAGGCCTCCTTACGTATGGGTCGGATAAGAACTAAAGGCCGCTCTTCTAAAATGGCATCTATGGTGGTGGAGGGCTCTTCAGACTCTACGGAGGGACGCGGGTACCACTCCTCAAAACCTTCTACCCCCCATTTTGCTTTCTCCTCACTACCCGGGGTTCCGAATGTGTCATGGTGTGGACATTTTCCCGGGACTTAGAGGAGGAGGGATTGTTGCTTTGGTAGTTGGGGAGAGGTTTTAGACAATTCCCAGATCCTTCTTGGTGTATGTAGACTTGGCTATGGCTACCTTAACATCCTCCCAGTTGATCCTACCCTGGTCGTTCATGTCGTACACCCAGTCACGGAAGGTGAAGCAATTGTTGATATCATGACCGGGAGCCCTACGATAAGGACAGTATTTTGAGGTATCCACCCTCGGATTGACGCTTTCCCTTTGTGGGGGGAGCCGGATAGCATCACAGGACATGAGGGCGAAGAATATGTCCTCGAGGGTCTAAGGGAGAGGAGGGTAGTGAGACCTTTTAGGACCGGGCTGGGTGTAGCCAGAAGGAGGAGGAACAGTGGAATAAGGCTTGGAGGGGTGTGACGGGAATTGGTGAGGATTAGAAGGAGGGTTGGGAGGAGGATTGGAGGACTTGTTGGGAGGCCTCAATGGCTGACTGCAAGCACTGACGGACTCGTTGACGGTCACCCCCTCGGTGGTAGGTGCCGCGGGAGCCTTACGTCCCTTGGGCTTCCCCTCGAAGAAATGTGGGAGAGAGGAGTCCTTGATTTGATTCTAAACCACCCTAGCTCAATTATAAAGATGTGCAAAGGAGGGGAACTCACTTAGCATCAAAATGGATTTGAGCTGAGAAGTGGTTTTGTTGACAATCATAATGATGGCTTGAGACTCCGGGATGGTGACATCGGCTCTCGAAGCCATGGATCTCCAACGGTTGGCAAAAGTAACAAAGTCTTCATCCGGCCTCATCTTCTCTGCCACCAAGTCAGAAAGTGTAGGGACTTGAGTGGCCATGTAGGAGAAATGGGAGATGAAGCGTTCGGAGACTATGTCGAAATTAATAAGATCCGATGCGGGTAAGGAGGTGAACCACCTCAAAGCTTCCCCTTCTAACGACTGTTGGAAGAGGTGAACTAAGAGGACCCGATCGTAGAGCCACCGATGGGAATCCATGGTAAAGCCAGCGAGGTGATATTGAGGGTCGGAGGTCCCATCATACTTGCGGTATTTCGGAGCCTTGAAACCCAGGGGAAAGTAGGTGTTGGGAAGCTTGCAGTAGTTCTGAAGGGAATGAGGCTTAGAAAGAGACAGAGATTCATCCAAGAGCTTCCTAATAAGACCCTCCATCTCCAACCAAGAAATGGATTCGGATTGAGCGGGGGGTGTGGGCTGAACATTGGGTGGATAGGAGAAAGGAGTAGGTAAAGGAGTGGGAGGATTCGGAGTGGAAATGAGGACGGGGGAGATGGGAACCCGTGAAGGAGTGACGGGCCTAGGAGCGGGCCTAGATGAAGAAGCATGGAAAGGAGAAGGGGATGGAGGGGAAGGAGAGGCCATTGCCCGGACAGTATGCTTAGAAAGCATGGAAATGATGTCCTCGGGTGAATAGAGGGAGAGGAGCTTGGAGAATTCGGGGTCTTCCTAAGTATCTTGAGCATATGTAGGGTTGACCCTCAAACTCACTCTATCCTCATTATCACCTTGAGAAGAGGATTGAACCGATTCCTCGGGCTGAACATTTGTGTCAACCATACCAACAAACTCATCATTAATGTTGTCATCATACTCGAATGCCGGATTGTTAGTCATGGTGGAGTTCAACCAAGAGTCCATTAACAAACACAACCTACTAATTTTAGAATGGTTAAGTTGATTAACTTCACTATTTTTAGGAGAAATTTGGGTTTCTACCAAACAATGTTGTCAAACAACGTCCCCAAAATTTTAAATGTTAGAATTGTGTGTTAATTAGACTTGTGGAAAAAAGCCAATTCTCTTGTTCCTCACTCAAACCCCGGTGAATAGGCAGTCTGAAATAGGAAGGTAAAGGTCCTCCTGTCCCGTACTGTGAGGGAATCCACGAAATTTAGGGACTTATGGAGTTCTCTTTGAAGCCAACCCGATTTACTTGAGAGGGAATCCCCAAGCAAAAGATTATGAATCAAGGAGGGGCTATCCTAAAACGTGAGGGGAGGCTAGAAAAGGAGAGAATAAGGACCCCCCAGTGACTGAGGACTGTTAGGAACACACAGGAAGCAAACAGGAAAGAAAAGCAAATCAAAACAGACAGACAACAAACTTCTGTGAAGTAAACGGCAAGCCAATGGACGCGCAGTTCATCAGAAGTAGTTAGACGGCATGATCGACTGACGTTGACAGTATGTAGACGACAACATATATAGACGTTAAACGAAGATAAACGGCAGGAGCACTTGCCGTTTACCTGGGTGCAGACTCAAACCGTGGCAGCACTGTTTGTCCCACCGTGATCGCCAGAAAAGAGCTGTGGACGAAGCGTTTCCCGTAGCTCCCGTCGGACTGTGAGATCCTCCGGTGATTCACGAACGTCGTCGCTCCCTCGTTGGCGATGGAGGGTTGTTGGTTGACCTTGTTGACTCCTCGGTTGACTGAGTTGACTAGGGAGAAAACCAAGAAACCAGCAAGGGAAAGGGAGATGTTGTGATCGCCAGGGCCTTACCTGTGCCCAAGGAAGTGTTGTGACCACGTTGGTGATGCTGCCTCACGTAGCGGACGGAGATGGGGCCTCAACTTCTCCTTCTTCGGCCGGCCAAAGAAGGAGAGCTCCACGGTCTCGTACAAGTATTCCTGCCATAGAAAAAAGACTCTATTAGACTCTAATAAGTGCAGTGAATGTTCAAAACGAAAAGAGAAAGGCCCAAAAGGAGAGTCCCGTACTGGTTACGGGCTTGAGAAGAGGGGTGGCCAAGTGCTATGACCACCCTTCTTCCCTCCGTTTTTGGTTGGAAAACCCCTTTATAGGTGTGTAGGAGGGTGCCCTACATGCCTAGGGTGTGTGTGAGGGTGTGTGTGACATGCAAAATTAAAGGGAAAGAGAGAGGAGGAGAGGGAGAAAATGGAGGTGATGATCCTCGTTTGGCGTTGTTGACTCCTTGTTGGGCTCCTCCAGCTCGGGATGAACCCTTCTCCACGTCCCAAATGATGAGAGAAAGAAGAAGAAGGTGATGGAAGGTAGGGTGCACTTTTTCTCTCTCTTCTCTCAAGGTGATAGCATGTGGACGTCCAGCCTCTCCCCCCTTGCTTAGAAGGCCTAAGGGTGAGTTATATAGACAGTAGGGTTGGAGTTCAGAAGCTTTGGATGCCCAAGTGTGAAGAAACACACTTGTACAAGTGGCAATCCATGTATTAAAGCTCCAACCAATGAGGAGAGGACAAGTAGGATTTTTACTGGGTCAATGGGGTGCCAAGGTGGCCCATATGCCCATTGGGAACGGCTACATGCGTTGCAAGGCCGAGAGAATGGCGCAAGTGGGCTGGAATCTCGGGGTAGTTGCGCAGACCAAGTAAACTAGGTTGACATCCAACAATGTTGCCGCCGACCCCATGCAGACGTCCACATCTGTTGACGCCAACGACAGTCAGCGTCCAGGGGGCTTGCCGCCAGCCAGGAGTCAGCGGCAGTCGATGCTGCCGTCTACATGGGATCCAAGACAAGTCAACAAATGATCAAACGGGCCTTATTGGGCCATGGAACCAAGAGGGGATGGGCAAATCTCGCGTCTACAATGAGAACGTGTATATCTAACTCAAAGTCTTGAATTGTCCCGTTTTGGGCAGTCTGTGAATGTTTGATCACAGTTAGGTGGTCATTTACTATGTGTTTGTATTATTTGTTGAAAATTTCAGGTTCTTCTACTCACTCCTCTCTGATATACCTTTATTGATTTAGAATATTTCCTTAACCACTTATTAGTAAATGTTTAAGAAAATATCTTAATCAATAAATTTCTTTGGTATATCGGAGAGGTGTGGGGAGATGCTGCCGAAATTTTCAGCAAATAATACAAACACATAGTAAATGGCCATCTGAGTGTGATCAAATATTCACAGATGGGTAAAAAGTGATAATCTAAATAATATGTCCTACCTATTCATTTTGACTTACTCGAACGATGTGAGGGTGTGTTGGGTTTTAACTTGTGACATGACATTTAATTTGTGTAGGGAAAATGTCTTATGAGAATCGGTCATGGATGTACCGTGGAATAGTTAATGGAGTTGTGACAGAGGAGTTTAAAGATAGAGTTGACAGTTTCATTCAATTTGCATTGAGGAATTCATCAGTAGTAGTTGATCCGATGGGTAACATCTGATGTCTGTGTTCGGCTTGTAAGAACAGGAAGTGGATATCGACATGGGATGTGCAGCATCATTTGTATACGAGAGGATTTGTTGCCCATTATGAGTTATGGTCGTCTCATGGTGAGTTTAATGTCCAATCGTCTGAACCAGCCAACTTTGCCTCCACAAGTACGTACGTAGACATGGTTGTCGATGCTGCTGGTCTGGAGTTCAATATTCATGATGGCCAAACAAATGAACAAGTGTCGAATGATACAGCTCAGAGATTTTATCAGTTACTTCGAGATGCTGATGAGCCATTATGGGATGGTTGTGAGAAGCATACACAGTTGTCTATAGTCTCGTAGTTACTGAATTTAAAGTTTGAATTTCATATGAGTGAGAGTTGTTTTGATCAACTTCACTTACTCGTCAAGAGTATGCTTCCTCAATCAGAGAGGTTGCCTGATGATTTTTACCGTGCGAAGAAGATGGTGAATGATCTGGGGCTTGGTTTTATGAAAATTGATGCATGTCCGAATCACTGTATGTTGTACTACAAAGATGATGCAGATAAGACATCATGTTGTATTTGTAAGCATGATAGATTCAAGCCTAAAAGAGGAGACAAGTCAAAGCAGAAGAATGTTCCATATAAGTCATTGTTGTACTTTCTGATCACACCCAGATTGCAGCGGTTGTTCATGTCCCCGAAGACAGCTGGACATATGACTTGGCATGTGGAAAGAGTCCGTCGTGATGATGGTGAAATCAGTCATCCTGCCGATTGTGAAGCTTGGGCTCATTTTAGCCGTACTCATCCTTACTTCTCAAGGGATCCACACAACGTGCGGCTGGGTTTATGCACAGACGCGTTCAAATGACTAATCTAAAAAAACGCAAGTGTAAAGGATCAAAACACACAACCCGGGGGTCCAAAATCATAAATAGGAATCCGATCAGCGTGTTGTTCACTCCGACATGACTGGGTGGGTGAAAGTGACGTGTACGAACTAACGGAATCCTAATTGGATTCCCTGATTGGGTTGGGCGTTCAAATCACTAATCTAAAAAAAACCCAAGTGTAAAGGATCAAAACACACAACCCGAGGGTCCAAAATCACAAATAAGGATTTGATCGGCGTGCCGTTCGCTCCGACACGATCGGGTGGATGAAAGTGATGTGTGCGAACTGACGGAATCCTAATTGGATTCCCAAATTGGGTTGGGCGTTCAAATCACTAATCTAAAAAAAATCCAAAGTGTGAAGGATCAAAACACGCAACCCGGGGTCCAAAATCACAAATAGGGATCCGATCGGCGTGTCATTCGCTCCGACACGACTGTGTGGGTAAAGTGATGTGTGCGAACTGACGGAATCCTAATTGGATTCCCAGATTGGGTTGGGCGTTCAAATCACTAATCTAAAACAAAAAAGCCTGTGTAAATGATCAAAACACGCAACCCGGGGGGCCAAAATCACAAATAGGGATCCGATCGGCATGTCGTTCGCTCCGACACGACCGGGTGGGTGAAATTGACGTATGCGAACTGACGGAATCCTAATTGGATTCCCTGATTGGGTTGGGCATTCAAATCACTAATCTAAAAAAACCCCGTGTAAAAGATTAAAACACGCAACCCGGGGGTCCAAAATCACAAATAGAGATCCGATCGACATGTCGTTCGCTCCGATACGACCGGGTGGGTGAAAGTGACGTGTGCGAACTGACGGAATCCTAATTGGATTCCCGGATTGGGTTAGGCGTTCAAATCACTAATCTAAACAAAAAATCCAAAGTGTGAAGGATCAAAACACGCAACCCGGGGGTCCAAAATCACAAATAGGGATCCGATTGGCGTGTCGTTCGCTCCGACACGACCGGGTGGGTGAAATTGACGTGTGCGAACTGATGGAATCCTAATTGGATTCCTGGATTGGGTTGGGCGTTCAAATGACTAATCTAAAAAAAACATGTGTAAAAGATCAAAACACGCAACCCGAGGGTCCAAAATCAGAAATAGGGATCCGATCAGCGTGCCATTCGCTCCGACACGACCGGGTGGGTGAAATTGACGTGTGCGAACTGACAGAATCCTAATTGGATTCCCTGATTGCGTTGGGCGTTCAAATCACTAATCTAAAAAAAACCCGTGTAAAGGATTAAAACACGAAACTCGGGGGTCCAAAATCACAAATAGAGATCCGATCGGCGTGTCGTTCGCTCCGACACGACCGGGTGGGTGAAAGTGACGTGTGCGAACTGACAGAATCCTAATTAGATTCCCGGATTGGGTTGGGCGTACAAATCACTAATCTAAAAAAAAAAGCCAAAGTGTGAAGGATCAAAACATGCAACCCGGTGGTCCAAAATCACAAATAGGGATTCGATCGGTGTGTCGTTCGCTCCGACACGACCCGGTGGGTAAAGTGATGTGTGCAAACTGACAGAATCCTAATTGGATTCCCGGATTGGGTTGGGCGTTCAAATCACTAATCTAAAAAAAAAGCCCAAGTGTAAATGATCAAAACACGCAACCCGGGGGTCCAAAATCACAAATAGGGATCTGATCGGCATGTCGTTTGCTCCGACACGTCCGGATGGGTGAAATTGACGTGTGCGAACTGATGGAATCCTAATTGGATTCCCGGATTGGGTTGGGTGTTCAAATCACTAATCTAAAAAAAACTAAAGTGTAAAGGATCAAAACACGCAACTCGGGGGGTCCAACATCACAAATAGGGATCCGATCGGTGTGTCGTTCGCTCCAACACGACCGGGTGGGTGAAAGTGATGTGTCGGAACTGACGAAATCCTAATTGGATTCCCGGATTGGGTTCGGCGCTCAAATCACTAATCTAAAAAAAAACCTAAGTGTAAATGATCAAAAATATTAACTAATTAAACTTAGTGATTAATCACATGTTTTAAATTTAAATTTATGAAAATAATGTTTATATATTATTTTTTATTTATGTTTCTCATTTTTTTTAATGTAGGATCCATCGGCACCTGACGATCGTGAGGCGGGGACAGCGGACGATCCAGCAGACCTTTCTTGATTTTTAGCATTTATAATTGTGTATGATTTTATATTTCTTATGTGTGATGATTTTATGTTTGATTTTTAGTACCTATTATTGTAGAATGTATGAATATTTTAGCAGGTTCTATAATTTATTATTGTTAATTTCAATATTAAAAAAATAAGTTGTTAATTTCCGACGGACTTTCCGAGGGATGATATCCGTCGGACATTTCCGACAGAAACACTTCCGACGGATAGTGTTCCGACGGATGTATCCGACGGAATTTTCGATAGACTTCCGACAGATAGTCTGTCGGAATATACTGACAAATTTTCTGACAACGTCTTCCGACCACATGTCCGTCGGAATTTGCCGACCATTTTTCCAACAGAATAGTCCGTCGGAAATTCCGACTTATTTACGATGGATTATCGTCCATCGGTAATTTCTGACGAAAATTTTTCGACGGCCAGTTTCTGACGGTCGTTCGTCGGAGAGTTGTCGGAAGCTTATGTTTCTGACGGATTGTGTCCGTCAGAAATGCCGCTTTTTCTTGTAGTGTATATTATAGCTCTTCCCAAGTCAAGCCAGACCATTGGTGATATCGATGAATCGACTGTACATCTGGGAGATAGACTCTCCTGAATGCATTTGAAACTTTTCATACTGAGCTACCAGTATGTCTATTCTTGTTCCCTTGACGTTATTTGTTCCATCATAGGTGAGTCTCAGCTTATCCCACATTTCTTTTGCTGATTTGCATGCAAAATTCTGTTGAACTCCTTCTTGCTTAATAAGCAACATAATATGCTCTTGGCCTTGCTATTTTGAGACGTGAGTTTCTTGTCACCTTCAGTCCAATTCTCTTTAGAGCTTAGGACTATCAAATCTCCATCTTCTATTATGCTCCATAGTTGATAGTCTATGCCTTGAAGAAAGAATTCCATTCTAGACTTCTAGTAGTTGTAATCTTCCCCATCGAATAGTGGAGGCATGTTGATACACTGTCCCTCTGCATAACCTTAGGCTACCATTTATCTTTGCTCTTTAGACCATGAGATCTACTTGCTTGAAGAGATTGTGCTCTGATACCACTTGTTGACTAGGTTGCAAGTCCAAATGGGGGGGGGGGTGTAAATGGATTGTTTTAAAAAAATTGTCTTTAAAATATATGTCAAAAGATTATCTTCAAAAACACTAAACGTAGAGGTTAGAATTAGTAAGCAGTGGAAATAAGAGATAAGCAATCACACATATATGCAAGAGGATTTTTATCCTGATTTGGACCTCCTATCACCAGGAGTCCTACGTCCAGTCCTCAAGAAACTACTTGTGATTCCACTATCCAAGGATACAGTCACCCTTAAGGACACTTACACATCCAGCACCCGCTGACCTTCTCTTCAACTCACGAAGAGGAAGCAAACCACCTGTCACAACAGGTCTTCCTTTCAACAAAGTGAAAGTACCAATCACTTGCACAGTAACTCTTCTCCACACTCAGGAAGAGGAACAACCATAAGAGAAGGTTTAAGGTGAAGGTCCCTAGACCAGACTTATAGAAATAGTTTAAGGCTTGATCTGAGACACAATCTGAAAGAGTGGAGAGATACACACTATGAAGCAACACTCTTAGACCTTTACAAGCTCTCTCAAAAAAAGATGAAAGTTGAAATTTCAAAGAGAGAGAGCAACGAGCAAAACAGCTGGTGGAGTGAAGGAACGATGCTCTTCTTTTTTTGAAAGATGGTTATCTCTATGCTCTATCTTCTTGTCTAGACGTTCTTCACTACTCCATTATGCTCTTATTTTCTTCTCCCTGGAGAAGTATCTGTTGAGATATTCGTTGTATCTTATTTCTTGAAATTTGTTTCCATGTAATCGTAGCAGGTCTAACGTTGTACGAGTGTGTGATTACTGAAAACCTATATGCAATAAACGCTAGGATACGGAGAGAGAAGGATCATAGAGATACTGTCAGTGTCAGTCGACAACCTGTGATAGGTGATGTAAGACGTTGAGCTAGAAAGGATAAGTCCATTCTGTCACCATTTAAAATGTTAGAAGACAAGTCACGAAAATGGTAAACATTAAAGGACATTCAGCATAGGAGCTGTATCCAATAACTAACTATACTATAGAAGGATATCTTTGAATGCTTGCATGCAAAAAATATGCGCCAGACAGAGGGAGATTTGAAATGCATACTTAAGCAATCGATATGTAAAGGCAATCGATATTTAAAGACAATCGATATGTAAAGGCAATCGATATGAGACTTAACTTTAATCGATTCGAGAAAGGCAATCGATGTGAGACTTAACTATAATCAATTCGAGAAAGGCAATCGATGTGAAAGTGTTCAAAATCATTATGTTATTATATTAGCATTCGATGTGTATATGCTTATCAATCATTTAGAGTTAAAACAGTAATCGATATGAACTTAGGACTATTCAAAAAAATCAACTTTGACTTACAGGATTTTATTTAAGACTTACCAAAGTGTCCCTTAATGGAGAAAATTTGAATTGAGTTATGTTGATAGACTTCATAAAGAAATAATTATTAAATATATTTCATGGTTTTATCATCACCAAAATGAATACATGGGGATGAATTGTTCATCAATCTCCCCCTTTTTGGTGATGACAAAATAACTTGTACTATAAATGAAGAATTGAAATAATAGATGCACAAAGATGTATTTTAGAGTATGTTCTCCCCCTTTCTTTCATTAATAAAAAAGATTAGAGAAAGAGAGAGAACCAAAGAAAATGGAGACCAAGGGAGTGACAGTGTACTAAAGGGAAGGAAGTTAAATGTAGAAAGCTGGTGACAATAAAGAGGGAAAACGATCAATGATCGGCCAAGCTTTGACTTCCTGCTCTTCAAAAAGTTTTTGAACAACTCCCAGCTTATAGAGTATGAAGCTAACACTGTGTCTGAAGAAACTTATGATACTCTGTATCACTTAGAGATAACATGAACAGGCGAAGAGTGCCAAAACTAGCATGACTTAAGAACTGATCCACAATAATAGGGTAAACAATATTGTGAGCTGATATTTTTTGCTTCATAGTAGTGAAAACTTTACATCTTTCAACCCAGATAGCAAAAGGACCATTTACTAAATTTATGGAATTTAGATCCATAAACTGCTTGGGTGACAGAGCAGGCTGATTGGCAAGCTGTTGAGCTGAATTAAACTGATCAAGCTATTTACACTGGGATAAGACTTCATCCATTCTGAGGGAAATAGTCTTTCACATTCGGCCAGAAAGGGTGCTAAAACTTCAAACTGGATAAATCCTCTATGATATTCTCTAAAGAGAAAGCACTTAAAATCGAAGTGTTTCTACACATGAATTTGAGCTTTGACTCTAGAAAACCTTTCAAAGATCGTTGGTCCAACAACAGAATCCATCAGAAAAAAGTGAATTTCTAGTAGTAGTCTGAAATCTGGCAACTTGATGTTGGAAAAATTTACTTGGTATTCTGCACTATGCCTATTCTTAGTCCACAGATCATCCAGTACATACCTGAACTGAGCAAGTTGTGCCTCTGGCAGACCACGAAGATGGTAGCAGTCATTGTAGAGTTGAAATTGCCTCAAAAACCTAATTTCTCTTTGAACCTTGGGCCCCCACTCAATAATGTGGAGGCACACAAACCAATCAGAAAGAGAAAGAGGTTGATCTGAAGAAGGATGTCGCATGTTTCTTTCAATCTCAAACTTCCTATATAGAGCCTTGTTAGACTTGCTCCATTGAAGTTCTGTCTTGGACTCAGTGATGGAGTGTATCTTGAGCACCTCATATTTAGGTACAGTAGATAAAGAAAATATAAGATTAAGATACTCTAACAAAGTCATGCTTGGTAACCCAAAAACTACTGTAAAGGTGCACTTCCGAATAAACTCTATATATATTGATTTGCGTCTGTGAATGACTTCCAGAGCGTACCAGAGAGATGGAAATAGCTGTGAAGAGGTGTACGTGATTAATTATTGTGTGAGTTTTCTTCTCTTGGGAGCTGGACTATGAGATGGTAGATTCTTTGTTCTATGGACATGACTTGAAACAGACAGAACTACCTTAAAAATCCCTTCCTCAATATCATCTGTAATGTCACAATCTTTGAGGCTGGTGACACATGCTCCTTTTGGAATAATGGTAATGAAGGATGGTGGAGTAGGTGGATGAAGGGAAGAAAGTGTATGGGTAGAAGGTTGGGTAGAAGGTTGAGTAGAAGGTCCAGCGGAAGTGGTTCCATGTGAAGAGGAACTACATGTTGGTTCTTCACTGGTTTGGGCATTTGGGAATGGAGTGGAAGGAATAGGGTGGGAAGATGTAGGGAAAGAAGTGTCCATTGGAAGGTTTATGGGAGACGGAGGTGTTGAGGATGATGAGGGTTCATCAATGAATGGGACTGGAGAAGAGATGGGTTTATGCATAGGTTTCTTGGAGGGTTCTGGAGCAGGAGGAGCAATGGATGGGTCTTCTTTAGTAGATAGACTAGGTGTCTGACCCCACTGAGCCACATAAGGAATTTCTACCTGTAGATAATCAGCTCCAGGCTCCACAAAATCTAGCGAATCATCCACTTTTGATTGCCCTGGTGGCCCAACTTTCTCTACTTTCCCTGATGGCCCTAATGGCCCAACTTCCTCTACATACCCTGATGGCCCAGCTGCCTCTTCCTATAGGAAACAAGGTGTAACTGCTAGCATATCAAGTATGTGAGGCACACTCTCATCATCCATTACTTTGTGAATCTCCTTTCAAGGCCAGTGGATGTAACTTCTTCTAATTGAAGTCCTTCAATAGAAGATTGATCTCTCTGAGTCCTATGAGAAGCAACATGTATGTTGTCCGAAGCAGTAGGGATTAGGTGAGTTCTCATAAGATGAATGAGGTCAGTTACCATAGTCCAGAAGCTGCCCAATTCAACTTTCATGTCATGAAGTTCTTGTTGTACTTCACATAGAATTTCTCCATGAACATTTAGCCTTTGGACTACATGCTCTAGGTGGACACAAATTTTCAGTTGCTTGTGCTTCTTATGAGCTTGTCATTCAGAGGTAGGTACTATTGTTTCGGGAACAAGATTAGCTACTCTGTCAGCTGGAACATCATTACTGATGACTTCATCAACAAGTCCCCTAATGGGGATCCCACCTTCAGGTAGATAAGTATAAGCATCATCATTAGATGCATCCTCCACCAGTCCTTCGACAAACATGTCCTCTTGAATATCATGTGAAATCTCCCCCTGAACTGATGGCAAGAGTGGTTCTATGAGACCCGGCCCTCTTAGGCCCTTAGCCCTATCCTCAAGGTCGCGACGGACCCCTTGGTCGTGACATTGTCATGCCAGAGGATCCGGTCGCAACATGGTTTTGGTCGAGGCACACCTAGCCGTCGCGTTCTAGTTGCGATGGGGGTGGGTGTCGCATTCTTGTCGCGGAGTCTGGAGGCGATGCGACTGCTTTTCTGACCATTCTGACTCCTGTCCTTTCTGTTAGAATGACCTTATCGGGTGTCAGGTGTGTACAGCATTGACGCAACCTAGCAGGCCGTCTCGTTCTGGTTTTCCCAATCTTCGAGGTTTGACCACTTTTGGTGTCGCACCGAGGTGGGTAGTCACGACATGTTCGTGACCTACAGGGCGGTCGTGATAAGGTCGTTGTCACGCCAACCTGACCCGTCCCATCTCTGGGCCCGTCGGTTCAAAACCGAGGCAGGCGCCCATTTCTCCCCCTCTCCTTCCTTTTCTTCTTTCTTCTTCTTCTTCTTCCTTCTTCCTTCGCCTGAGCTCCTCTTGTGTTCTTGGGGTGTTCGTGGTGCTTGTGGTGGGGAGGTGACGTCTCCTTGGTGTAGGCGATGTCTGTGTGGTGCTAGGAGCGAGGAGGAGGTGACCATTCCGACATGAAGGCCCCAACAGGTCGGCTCTACTCCTTAAGATAGGGACCCTTGTCTTCCTCTCATTCTAGAATGCTCCCTTCCCCTTGAGATTTCTTGTTTCTCCATGGTTTTAGGGTTGTGGGGTGTGTAAGGTCCATGCTCGTGGTGAGTGAGGTTTTCCTCGAGTGTAGTTTTCTATGTAATGCATGACTCGTGAGGTTGAGGGTGGTTTGGTTGTTTTACAAGCTCTCCCACATGTTTCCCATGCTCTCCTCCCCCTTGTGGATATGTTTGTGTGGTTTTTGGGGTGGTCCTTGGGAGGATAGTCCCGAGATCCCTCTCAACTGAGGTCGCAACAGGTATAGGGGTCGCGATGATGTCACAAATGGCATGGTCGTCGCGACGTCATCGCGACGTCCTAGGGCATCGCGACATTGTCGCAACTGGCCTTGGCATCGCGACAGTGTCACGACAGCCTGTGGCATCGCGACAGTGTCACGACGGTCTATGGCGTCGCGACAGCATCAGAGATAAGTTAGTCTTGCGGAGTTCCATTTCTCGTGGAATCTTCGTCGTTTCTGGTTCTTTCTGTACCCGTGGAACCAGTGCTAGTTTTCTAGTACGGTCCTACACTAGTCATTCGCCCGGTGCTCGGCACCTGAGGGCTTGTCCCGTGAGAGAGGTTGTTACCATTTACCTGGGACCCCCATCCTCGTGCGCCTTGGAGGGAGCGTTCGGGGCGACGAGCGTACTCGAGTCACGGACTCTGGAGTAGAGAGGAAAATGGTGGTTAGGACAACGGCGTCGAGTCGTTTACAGAGCTCTCTTGGTTGGTCTAGGACACCGAGGACGGCCGGAGTTCTACCCTGTGCAAGCTAGTCAGTCCTTTATCTCATTGCCTCGCTCTTTATGGCCCCGGAACCACTTAGAGAGGCTAGGCGTGGGACCGTAGTCCGGCCAGACTACGGCGGTTACTGTTACGTTACTGGTGTTCCTGCTACCACTCTGACGAGACATGGAGGTTTGGACCTGGGTCGAGGGTAAGACGTCAGTGGATGCTCCTGACCGGTTGACTAGTGGTTGTGGTTTTCGTAGCTAGTGTCACTTGTCCAGGCAGGGTTCCCTCTATCTGTGTTTACAGACGTATGGTGGTCACAACATGCAGGTCGTACGGAGTTTCTGACCACGGTGTCCTTCCGTACCATCGCTAGTTAGTTAGCTTTGCTTCAAAACTTTCTTGAGTAGAGTAGAATATTTATAGAACAGCTATCCTTTACTCTATTTATATATTCTTTCCCGCTTGTTAGGGCTAGTAGGAGATTGGTAGTCCCTACTGAGCTTCTATTGAAGCTCATCCCTTCCTTTTCCAGGTGAGACTTCTCAGCAGCGGCCGGGTGCGCGTCGAGCGGAGGAGGCGGGGAGGTAGTTGTCGTCCCCGTAGCTAGCAGTGGTATCCCCCTTTAGTTGTACTTCACCCTTGAGGTATGCCCCTAAGGTCTTTGTCCTTCCCCTTTTTTACTTGTACTAGTTGTGTGTGTGTTGGGACTACACCTAGAGCAATACGCTACGGTCTCGCTCTTCTTTCTGCTTCCGCGTGTGTGCTCCTAGTTTAGTAGTTGACATTTATTTTCTTTACATATTTTGTTAGACTTGTGTTATAGCCCTTCCGGGTCCTCGGATCCGTGGGCGGCGATCGCGAAAATTGGGTCCTCGACAGTGGCCGAGGGTCGGGTTCTCGGGGTCGTTATAGTTGGTATCAGAGCGAGAGTCTAACAGGACTTGTAGTCGATTTAAACTGTAACAGGAAGTCCCAACAGTAGTACAAGTACACTGCTAGCCGCCCGAGTTAGTATCGTTAACCTTGTTGGTTGTGTGCCGTGTAGGATATAGCTCTGCGCAGGCGTAGGTAGACCAAAGAGCTGATGGAGCAGCAGGGTGAGTTAGACATGCCAGCGCTAGGCCAGGTTCAGGAGGATGAGTCAGTAGAGGAGTCTGTGGCACAGCATCAGGAGGCAATGACAGCGGCAGCAGCGGGTGAGCAGCAACAGTAGTGGTACAAGCCCCCACCCCAACAGTATGCAGATTGGTTCCCTATGGCCGAGCAGTTCTTCAGGGCCATGTTCCAGGGAACATGGTAGCCAGGGCAGATGGCAGCAGGAGGTCAGCCACCACTACCACTCCTAGTAGTACTAGAGCGGCAGACAGATCTGCAGGTGGAATAGCCAGCAGTTCAACAGGTGTCAGGTACTGGGAGTATTCGGGTCGGTAGAAGGAGGACGGCTGTCACTAAGAATAGGACCGCTCTCTTGGAGAGGTTCCCGCATCTCCGACCACCGACGTTCTTCGGCGACTATGACCCAGACAGAGCTAAGAGTTGGACGCACGAGTTGGAGCATACGTTCGAGACCATGGAGTGCGCCGAGGAGGATCAGGTCAGATTGGCAGTGTATCAACTCAAGGGACTAGCCCATGAGTGGTGGAGAGTTCAGAGGCAGACACACTTCCTAGGGCAACGTTTGGATCAGGTTTCTTGGTAGTGGTTCTTGGAGGTCTTCCACAGTGAGTACATTCCTGACTATGCTCAACGTGAGAGGCAAGATCAGTTTCATGAGTTGGTTCAGGGTGATTTGACGGTTGCTCAGTATCACCAAAGGTTTGTCAAGTTGTTGAGGCATGTTCCTCATGTTGCCGGCAGTGAGCAGGCTTGTACAGAGAGGTTTATTGTAGGACTGAGGCAAGATTTACGGTGGGACGTTACCTCTCACATGTGTGCCACTTTGGGAGTGGCAGTGGCTAAGGCCACCGCCTTGGAGAGAGAGACTTGACAGCCCTAGCAGTAGCAGCAGTAGGGAGGAGCTTCTTCCAGGACCACACCTTACCAGCATCCCGTAGGTAGTCGTGGTAGTGCAACTTCTTCTTCTTATGGCTCAGGCAGTTCGGGCAATTCCAGTTTGTGCTCGAGGTTCAAGTAGATGACCACTCGCGGGGGTGGACGGGGTCGGCAGCAGAAGCGCCAGTCGAGGTTTGCAGAGCAGTCGGTCTAGCAGGGAGCCGAGCAAGGCAGAAAGGAGGTGACCTGTTACACTTGGGGTTTACCAGGCCACTACCGGAGGGATTGCCCAATGGGGCAAGTCCAGCAGCCACAGCATCCAGTGCAGTACACTGAGCAATTGCCGCAATACCAGTACCCTCCGCAGCAATAGGCTCCCCGTCAGCAGTAGCAGGGGCAGTACCTTCAGCAACCTTAGTAGTTTTAGCAGCATCATCAGCCTCAGCAGTTCCAGTCGTACCAGCAGCAGCAGTTTCCACAGCACCAGCAGCCGCCGCAGTGTGAGCGTTGTCGTGGTCTTGTGATGGCTCTCACCAGGGAGGAGGCCAAGGCGTTGAACCTGGTTATAGGTACTTTGCCTATCCTTGGTAGAGCTACTCTTGTTCTGGTTGATCCCGGTGCTTCTCTTTGTTTCACTTCCGAGGAGTTTGACGAGTCGCTCGTTCATCACACACCTGAGACGTAGTGTGATGTGATGGTTGATCTTCCATCCGGTGATTACATGTGTTCTTTCAGCTACCTTGAGGGTGTCACAGTTGAGGTCTAGGGACACCAGTTACTGGCCAGGTTGTACGCGTTGCAGCTTCGTGACTTCGACGTCATCCTTGGCATGGACTAGTTGGAGGCTCACTCGACTGTAGTGGATTGTCAGCGGTTTGAGATACCCAGGACACCCGTTCTTTGCTTTCAAGATATCTGGTCTACCCGTCAACCTTTTATTTCTTTCTATAGAGCTCGTCATTTGATCTGTGATGGTTGTGCAGCATATCTTGCTTCTGTGTGTTCTTTGGAGCCTGACAGGTCGTGAGTTTTTGATGTACCTATTGTTTGTGAGTTTCTTGATATTTTTCTGGAGGATCTAACTGGGTTACTGCCTAAGCGAGAGGTAGAGTTCTCCATTGAGCTTTTGCCTGGTACAATGCCTTTGTCTAAGACACCATATCGGATGGCTCCGGCTGAGTTGAGCGAGTTAAAGCGCCAGCTACAGGAGTTGCTTGAGTTGGGTTTTATCCATCCGAGTCGTTCGCCATGGGGCATGCCAATGTTGTTCGTGAGGAAGAACGACGGCAGCTTGAGATTGTGCATCGATTATAGGTAGTTGAACCAGGTAACAGTGAAGAACAAGTATCTGTTGCCCAGAATTGATGACTTGTTTGATCAGTTGCAGTCAGCCAAAGTGTTTTGAAGATTGACCTGAGGTCCGGTTACTACCAGTTGAGGATCAGAGAGTCAGATATTGGCCTGACAGCTTTCCGTTCGAGGTACGGTCACTTTGAGTTTGTTGTGATGCCGTTCGGGCTCACGAATGCGCCAACATCTTTTATGGATTTGATGCACAAAGTGTTTAGTGAGTACCTGGATAGGTTCGTGGTCATCTTTGTAGATGACATTTTGGTCTACTCGACTTCTGAGGAGGAACACGAGGTGCATCTGAGGATAGTGTTGGAGACATTGCAGAGTCACCAACTTTATGCCAAGTTTGACAAGTGTGAATTTTGGCTGAGGGAGGTGCACTTTCTCGGACACGTGATCTCAGGTTCAGGTGTGGCAGTGGACCCTGCCAAGGTTGAGGCAGTGTTGTCTTGGGAGTAGCCCACTTCAGTGTCAGAGGTTCGTAGCTTTCTGGGTTTGGCAGGCTACTACAGCAGATTTATTCAGGACTTTTCCAGGATTGCAAAGCCGTTGACTAGATTGACCAGGCTTGAGATCAGATTTGTTTGGACAGAGGACTACGAGCAGAGTTTTCAGGAGTTGAAGAGGAGGTTGACTTCAGCGCCAATGTTGGTCTGCCATCAGGTAGCAGAGAATTTTATGGTTTACACACATGCTTGAGATCAGGTTTGGGTGCAGTGCTAATGCAGTATAGTGGGGTCGTTGCCTATGCTTCTTAGCAGTTGAAGAAGCATGAGGAGAACTACCCTAATCACAACTTAGAGTTGGTACACCCGGGAGAATTAATGCATGAGTCATGGAAAGACTAAAGGAGTTGCTTAGAAAATGCCCCCACCATGCTTTGTCGAGGTGGCAAATAGTTCAAGCTTTTTATGAAGGATTAACTGAATCGAATAGGCAAATGGTTGATGCTTCGTGTGAGGGAGCATTCATGACTAAGAGTGAGGATGAGGCATATAATCTTTTTGAAACATTGAGTGAGAATTCTATCAATCATGCCTCACTCTACTCTTATGAGAGAGCATTAGGACCTGTGAAGAAGGCAGGGAGTATGAAGTAAGAGGAAGAGGGGAACCAGACTCTAGGGTAGAAGATCTGATAGCTAGACTTGACCAAAGATTGGAGCAGAAGTTGAACAAAAATTCAATCAATTATTATCTTTGACTGGGCAAACCACACCCAAAATTTCTCAACAACCTGAAACTTGTGCTATGTGTGCTAGCCCAGCTCATCCCACCGATGCTTGTCCCACTACTGCCCAATTACCTCCTTTTATTCAGGAACAAGTCCAAGCTGCTGAAGGCTTCTACAAACCCTCCTACGATCCATACTCTAACTCATATAACCCTGGTTGGAGAAATCACCCGAACTTTTCATGGAAAAATCAATCTGAACAAGTTTCCCAACCTGCCTTCAAGCAATCCATGTACGGTCAATCCTATCCCAATCAAAATTCGGGATTTGGCCAATCTTCTAACTCAAAACCTCCACAATTCCAAGGAAGTCAAAATTCCAATCAATTTGCTCATACAAATTTCCAACAACCTTCATGTCAACCACCACCTCCTCAACCTAATTGGGATGATAAAATGAATCAACTCCAAAACATGATGGCGACTCTATGCCAAACTGTGCAAGAACAACAAACTCAATATCAAACTCAAAATCAAAATTTTCAACAAAATTTTGCAAGGTTAGAGTCCCAAATTGCTGATGTATGTCAAAGAGGGAGTCTGGGCAATTGCCAAGTCAAGCTGTAGCAAACCCAAGGAACAACCCTCCCGGATTCTACCAGAACCAGCAATACCATCAGGGTCAGGGGTACAGACCACCACCTGCTAGACAAAATGCACCTCCACCACAGAACCCACAACAAGCTTTTGTCCAGAACATTCCTGCACCTCAAAATCAAAACCAACCTATACAACAGGATCATCCTCCTGCCCAAGCTAGGGACCCGCAAGTAGAAATGCAAAAACTGTGTCTACCTTAAGAAGTGGAAGAATCAGAACAAATCCTCACCCACACATGTCAAATGAGGATATGGAAAAGGAAATTGAAATTAAAATTGAAGAAGAAATTGAAGAAATTGCTGAAAAAGACAAATCCAAGGGAAAGAGAAAATAAATGAAGAACCTCTAGACACAATCAAGAGGAATGAAGATCCAAACTGTTACATTCCAAGAGTCCCTTTTCCTGAAGCCCTAAAGCCAAAAATAAAAACAAACCAACTGGCAATGAAGAACTCTTGGAATTGTTTAAACAAGTTCACATCAACATTCCTCTGCTTGATGCTATCAAGCATGTGCCTGCCTATGCCAAATTTCTAAAAGAAATGTGTACTCCAAAACATGAAGTGAGAAACAAAACTGAAACAATAATTCTCCCAAAATTGTGAGTACCATTGTCTTAAACCAACTCCCTAAGAAGCTTAAAGATCCGGGCACTCCACTAATTCCTTGTACCATCGGTGGAGTCACTTTTGAGAGCGGCCTTTTAGATTTGGGAGCCAGTGTCAATCTCCTACCTTCTGCCATTTTTGAGAAATTCAAGATAGGAGAGTTAAAACCCACTTCTGTTGTCCTTCAACTAGCCGATCGTTCTGTCACCACTCCAAAAGGCTTAGTTGAGGACGTGATTGTAAAAATCAATGATTGTTACTTCCCAGCCGATTTCATTATTTTGGACATGAACACTCCACAAGATTTAACCCAGTCCACCATCATCCTTGGTAGACCCTTTTTGGCCACAACTAGAGCCAATATTGACTGTGCTACTGGGATGATGGATATATCATTTGGGGATAGGCGGGTTAGTATCAACATTTTTAGGGCATCTAGGCATCATGATGAAGGAGAAAGTTGTCTAGTGGTAGACACCTTGGAAGAGTCTTGTGTGGAAGAAGCAATAGACCAACCCTGTGCTCTAGGGTTTGAGGGAGAGGAAGGACAATTTAATTCCATGTTTCAAGATAATGATCCATCAATTCCATTTGAGTGTCCTCCTAAGGTTGAGCTAAAACCACTCCCTGCAATTTAAAGTACATCTTTTTAGGAGAGAATGAGACATGGCCCATCATAATCGCTAGTGATCTTGAGGAAGGGCAGGAAAGGAAATTGATTGATGTTTTGAAGAGTCATAGGAGAGCTATAGGTTGGACAATAGATGATCTGAGGGATAAGTCCTTCAGTTTGCACACATCGCATCTACTTAGAAGAGAATGCCAAAAGTTCAATCGAAATGCAAAGAAGACTTAATCCCAACATGAAAGAAGTTGTTAAGAAGGAAATTGTCAAATGGCTGGATGCAGAATTTATTTATCCCATCTCTGATAGCCAGTGGGTTAGTCCAACTCAAGTTGTGCCTAAAAAGTCTGGACTAACCGTGATTCAAACTGAAAAGGGTGAGCTCATTCCCACTAGGCTGGCTACAGGATGGAGAGTGTGCATTGACTATCGTAAACTGAATGCAATGACCAAGAAAGACCATTTCCCCTTACCTTTCATTGACCAAATCTTAGAGAAACTGGCAGGCCAAAAATTCTTTTGTTTCCTTGATGGATACTCAGGGTATAACCAAGTGGCTATTCACCCTGATGACCAAGAAAGACCACTTTCACATGTCCATTTGGAACCTTTGCCTTTAGACGCATGCCATTCGGGCTGTGCAATGCCCCTGCAACTTTTCAACGTTGCATGTTGTCTATTTTCTCAGACATGGTTGGGGATTACTTAGAAGTCTTCATGGACGATTTCTCTGTGTTTGGAAATGACTTTGATTCGTGCCTCGACCATTTGACTGAAGTGCTCAAAAATGCATTAATGCCAATCTTGTCTTAAGTTGGGAAAAGAGCCACTTCATGGTTAAGGAGGAATTGTCTTAGGGCATATTGTCTCAGGGAGAGGGATAGAGGTAGATAAAGCCAAGGTAAATCTCATTTCCGAATTACCTCCTCCCAACTCTGTCAAACAAATTCGATCCTTCCTTGGTCATGCCGGATTCTATAGGAGGTTCATCAAAGATTTTTCCAAAATTGCAAGGCCATTAACTTCTTTGTTAAAAGACACTCCTTTCATTTTTGATGAAGCTTGTCATAAAGCCTTTGAGGAATTAAAAGACATTTTGACCAGAGCTCCAATTCTACAATCTCCAGATTGGTCATTACCATTTGAGATAATGTGCGATGCTTCAGATTATGCAGTAGGTGCCATTTTGGGCCAGAAAACTGATAAAGGATCTGTGGTGATTTATTATGCAAGCAGAACATTGAATGATGCTCAGATTCGATACACAACCACTGAAAAAGAGCTCCTAGCTGTTGTTTTTGCCTTAGAGAAATTCAGATCTTATCTCTTAGGAGCCAAAATCATTGTTTTCACTGACCATGCTGCCTTGAGGCATTTGCTTGCCAAAAAGGATGCCAAGCCTAGATTGATCAGATGGATTCTATTGTTACAAGAGTTTGATTTGGAAATTCATGATAAGAAAGGATCCAAGAATGTGGTAGCTGACCACTTGTCTAGAATAGTTGCCCCGGACTCTATGCCCATTAGAGATGCTTTCCCAGATGAGCACATTTTAGCTGTCTCCAACATTTTATCTCCATGGTACGCACACATTGTGAACTACAAAGTCATTGGACGAGTACCTGGGGATTGGACCAAAAATGAGAGAGAGAGATTCTTTGCTAGAGACAAGTACTTTATTTGGGAGGACCCGGAGCTATTTTTCATAGGACCAGACCAAGTGATAAGAAGATGTGTCCCTGAGAGTGAGCATCAAAGTGTCCTCAAGTTTTGTCATTCTCTCGCCTGTGGAGGACACTTTTCAGGAAAGAAGACCGCTGCTAAGGTCTTAGACTCTGGTTTCTATTAGCCCACATTGTTTAAGGATGCCCACCAATTTTGTAAGGCATGTCCTAGATGTCAAACCATGGGAAACATTTCTAAAGGGACATGATGCCTCTTAACCCCATTTTGGTTGTAGAAATTTTTGATGTTTGGGGGATAGATTTTATGGGACCTTTTCCACCATCCTTTGGATACACATACATTCTAGTTGCTGTTGATTATGTGTCCAAATGGATAGAGGCCATTGCCACAAAGACCAATGATCATAAGGTGGTTATCAAATTTGTTCAAAAAAACATCTTTTCTAGATTTGGGTGGCCCAAAGCAATCATTAGTGATGGAGGACCTCATTTCATTAACACCCAATTTAGGACCCTCCTAAGGAAGTATGGGATCACCCATAAGCTAGCAACACCTTACCATCCCCAAACTAGTGGCCAAGTGGAAGTATCAAACAGGGAGATTGAAAACATTCTTCAAAAGTCGGTTAGGCCTGATAGGAAAGACTGGTCAGAAAGGTTAGATGATGCATTGTGGGCCTACCGAACTGCTTTCAAAACTCCCATTGGAATGTCCCCTTACCGGCTTGTCTTTGGAAAATCATGTCATTTGCCGGTCGAACTTGAGCATAGAGCCTATTGGGCTATTAAACAAGTCAATCTTGACTTAGCCCAAGCTGGTCAACAAAGGACCCTTCATTGAATGAGCTAGAAGAGCTCAGAAATGAGGCCTACGAAAGTTCCAAGATCTATAAAGCCAAGGCCAAAGCATTCCATGACAAACACATTCATAGAAAAACTTTTCAAGTGCATGATAAAGTCTGGCTATTTAATTCTCGGCTTCGTCTTTTTCGGGAAATTGAAGTCCCGGTGGGATGGGCCTTACATGGTTGTCAAAGTCTATGACAATGGCGCTGTCGTTATTCTTGATCCTAAAACTGGACAATCGCCACTGTTAATGGGCAGAGGTTAAAGCATTTTTTTGAAAATCCGCCTTCCTTGAAAGTTGAGTCTACCAAGCTAGATGAGCCAAGTGGAGCCTAATTGCGTCTGGCTGAAGACGATAAACTTAGCGCTTCTTGGGAGGCACCCAAGTGTACAGATTTCTTTCATCAGGTAATTCTCTGTCTTACTTTCTTTTCCTGTAAATAAGTAGGGGGGGAGAGGTAGAATAAGCATGCATTCATAGTCCTCATCCCAACCATTGCTTCATTTCTTTTTCTTGAGCTTGTACATATGCAAATAAAAATTTCACAATGTTTCATCTTTGAATAAAAATGCGTGGCTTTGCGCATCCCATACTATGTGTCTGATCTTTAACCATTAAATTTTGCGGTTGTCGCATCCCCTTGCAAGTATCCATGTTAGGTAGCCTCTAGAAAAGGATTACATGTACTTCTTGTCTACCTTATGTAAGGATTTATGGCAATAAGTTTTCATACACACACTACACAGCCACTTAGACTAGCTGAACCCGAATGTAGCAAATTTGTCAGGCTAGTAGGAGAGAGGTGATTGGTTTTCTCCCCTCCCCTTAAGTGAATTGTGAAGGAAGTGAAGGTATGTGATCAAGGAACCTAACTGTTCATCCTTCCGTAAAGAGGAAAAGAAAAGAAAAATCAAAAGCAAAAGCAAAAGAAAAAATATATCCATGAAAAATGCCCCGGATCTGAGTAAAGTTGGACTCGCTACTCTTGAAAAGTGATGGGTTGTGAGCATTATGGATGAAAAAGAAAAAATTCTGAGTGCACAAAGTGCAAATAAAGGGACAAAAGTCCTCAAACTCAGAGAAATAATCCTCAAGGAAGATGGCAGAATGGAACTGAGAGAAACAACCCAATCTGACTGAACAAGGATCTTACTCCAAATTCTTTTCTTCTCCCTCAATCAATCTAATCTCAAATACTAGCTGAAGCAGAGGAGTTTCAGAAGGGCTGATGTGAACTCTTAAGTGAGCTACCATTTGTGCACTAATTGCTTGCCATAAGCCTTTACAATTAGGAAAAACATGTCTTTACATGAATCTTTTACATGATGGCTGGTTAGCATGAGATATTACATCTTCTAGTCCTATATTTTGAGTAATTTTTATTGCTAAGGGACTAGCAATGTTCAAGTAGGGGGGTTGGATTAGCTCTTGTTTAAGTCTGGTTCGATTGAGAATTTAAGTCTTGTTGGTGTTTATTTGAATAGTATCATAAATTCATGTTCCTATTTTCTGTCAATTCTTTGAGATGTGAGAGTAGTGATTTGGTGCTTGTGAGAATTACTCTTGTGGATTGTTCATCCCCTGTGCTCTAGGAGTACAGTGATTTGAAAATTTTCTTTTAAGATTTCTGTTTACAGCGTGTTTTTTTAGTTCAGTGTTAACACATTGAGAATTTAAGTCTTGTTGGTGTTTATTTGAATAGTATCATAAATTCATGTTCCTATTTTCTGTCAATTCTTTGAGATGTGAGAGTAGTGATTTGGTGCTTGTGAGAATTACTCTTGTGGATTGTTCATCCCCTGTGCTCTAGGGGTACAATGATTTGAAAATTTTCTTTTAAAGATTTCTGTTTACAGGTTTAATTCCAAGATGATGCGCGCGACATTGTTGACTGTGCATCTTCGTTGTCCAGAGTTCTTCGCACACGTCAAAATGCGCACTTCCTCTAAACTGTCTCACAAACATAAATCATAAAGAAGAACTAGCACAATGGTGAACAGGTCATATCCACGGAGAGGCCGAATAGAACTTGATTTAAACTACTTTAACTTGAAATCATTCTAACAGACACTCTTAACTAAAATCACACTGCATGAGAATTAACTCTGTAAATTGCATTGATCAAATCCCTCACACTCGACATGTCAAACTTAATGAAATAACAAGTGGAATTGAAATGAAAATGGGAATTGATATCAATGTACCCTCACAATTGAGGGATCAAACAAGTAAAAAAAAATAACAAATGAAATATAAAACTATAACATCAAATTCTTGAACTATCTGGAATAACAAAATAAGAACACCAACACAATAGAAATCTAAAAGAAAGAAACACTGAACCACTATTCTCACAACTCAAAGATTAAACTCGAAATAAGAAACAGAAATTAATTGATACCAAATCTGAATTCTCATACTATGAAGAATAGACGAAGAACAAATTAATGACTGGAGAACAAGTCTAAAAAGACTCAGAAATCTACACGAAATCAATTCAATCCTCTGCTATCACAGGAACATAGACTTAACAAATTCAACTCTGAATCTGACTCTCTGGAAGCTCTCAAGCTCTCTCAGTTCTTACAGCAGCACAGAAATGATGAAATTAGCACAGAAGAAAGGAAAAACAAATATAAGCAGTAGAACTCAATCTCCTCTCATCAACAGAAGCAATTCCCAAACTAAAATCTGAACTCCGGAAGCTCTCACAGCTCTGCATGTTTACAGAGGAACTCACAGCAGTCGAACTCCCTCACGGATGCTAAAGGAAAAGACAAAGAAAGATAATGGCAAAAATCTAACAAGCTAAAAACCTGAACAGGAGAAAATTATCGAACTCAGAAATTTGCACAAACAAGCTAAAGAATTGCGAGGAGCGAACAGTCGATCCTGGCAACCCCAACAGCCCACTCTAGATCTGATCCACCTCCCATCAGCAAAGAACACAGGAGACCAACCTCTCCAAAATCTCTGAACCATTGAACCAGACAACTCCCTCCCTGCTCTGCTGAAAGGGAGATTACAGAAGAAAATGGCAAGGAATTAAACTAAAATCAAAGCATCTCACTGGCTAAGTCCCTTCTGCAACACTGGAAGAACAGAAAATACAGAAAATGGAGACTAAAAATCATGAGAAATTTCGAACTCTCTTGCTCTACAGAACTACTTGAAAGAAGAACAGAAAAACTAGAACTAAAATTCTTATAAAAATCGAGTTCCCAACATGTAGAACACTGCACTGCTCTTTACAGAAGAAACGAAGGAGAACCTCCCTAGAATCCCCTTACAGAAGAAATGGAAAACCCAAAAATACATCGAACCAGCCCCTCCCTGCTCTGATAAAACAGAAAATACAAAAAAAGAAATGGCACTAAAATTCCTAAGAAATTCTAACCAGCCGAACCAGGGAACCCTCTGAAGAGGACCTTGGGGTCCTTTTATATGTGCCCGGGCCTCTTGGCGAGCTTCTCCCGCCTTCCACCAGGATCGCCAGCTTCAGCACACCGGATCGCCAGCACAGCAGTCCGCCAGACCAGCACCTTCCATGCTTCGCACACAGGAGCCCTGCTCTACGCACGAACCCAGCCCAAGATCGCCATGGCCTGGCCACCTCAGCACACCACGCCACCTCAGCATCACCATCGCACAGCATCCCACACCATCTGCACATCTGCTCATCAGACCCGGCCGCACACCATCTCACACACTAGGGCCAAGTCTACTGGTTTTTATTGAAAGTTTAGGACAATGCAAGAATGTGAATTTTTTTTGTGATTTTTGGACAAAGGAAAGGGTGATGAAATCCCTCACCTTATCTTTTTATCTAATGGGTTAAGCCCTTAAACAGTCCCTTTTTCAAATATGAAATGCAAAGATCAAATTCAAACAATGGATTTTCTAATACTAAGTCTAATGCATGAAACGAGAGAGAGAAATCTTACCTTTCTCCCGCACTCTTCAATGCAAGAAAATGAAATTCAAATGGCAATTAAGATGATGAATGTCCTAAAACATGAGATTCTAATCTTGAGAGATGAAATTTTTATTTACAAACAAACGGCTAACATGAAAGAGCGATTTGGAAAAAATTTTAGATTTTAGAATTTTTTAATTTTTATTTAATTTTTTTAAACTGAATGAAATGAAATTTAACTAAGAAAATATGAAGTGGTACTATAGACTAATGCCAAACCAATCAAACCACCAAGAGGCCAATTATTACATGCCAACGTGAAAGAAATCTCTGTACATGCACAGAGAATACATCAAAGCCTCAATTTCATCATGTGTTAGCACACGCTGCGAGTTCCTCTGTAAACATGCAGAGCTGTGAGAGCTTCCGGAGTTCAGATTTTAGTTTGGGAATTGCTTCTGTTGATGAGAGGAGATGAGTCTACTGCTTATATTTGTTTTTCCTTTCTTCTGTGCTAATTTCATCATTTCTGTGTTGCTGTAAGAACTGAGAGAGCTTGAGAGCTTCCAGAGAGTCAGATTCAGAGTTGAATTTGTTAAGTCTATGTTCCTGTGATAGCAGATGATTAAACTGATTTCGTGTAGATTTCTGAGTCTTTTTAGACTTGTTCTCCAGTCATTAATTTGTTCTTCGTCTGTTCTTCATAGTATGAGAATTCAGATTTGGTATCAATTAATTTCTGTTTCTTATTTCGAGTTTAATCTTTGAGTTGTGAGAATAGTGGTTCAGTGTTTCTTTCTTTTAGATTTCTATTGTGTTGGTGTTCTTATTTTGTTATTCCAGATAGTTCAAGAATTTGATGTTATAGTTTTATATTTCATTTGTTATTTTTTTTTTTACTTGTTTGATCCCTCAATTGTGAGGTACATTATTTATTAACTAATATTTATTCATTTAAATTTTATTTAAAATCTACTTTATTTATTAACTAATATTTGCAAGAATTAGAATCAAAATTAGACAAATTATTCAAAATGGATTGAATTTATTTAAGGAGAGTCTACTATTTGTTCTACCAAAATTAATATTCTCAAAATTTTATTTAAGGATGAAATGAAAATTAAAATCAAATTGCATTTTATTTATAACCAAATGATATCTAAATTTAACTAAATGTATGAACTTTAACACAAAAATTATGACGTTATCAGCAGCGGTGTTTGCTCTGAAGTTGTGGAGGCACTATTTGTACAGCGAGGTGTTCGAGATCTTCACCGACCATCAGAGTTTGCAGTACATCTTCACTCAAAAGGATTTGAACTTGAGGCAGCGTAAATGGATAGAGTACTTGAAGGACTACGACCTTACCCTCTCCTATCACCCGGAAAGGGCTAACACATGGCGGATGCTTTGAGCAGGCGAGTTCGCTTAAGTTCGTTAATGGTCAGAGAGTGGAGGTTGTTTGAGGACTTGTCTCAGGGAGTCTTCTACCCTTCGAGGTACAGAGATCGTACAGTGATGACTAGTTTTTTCAGTTTGCCCGTCAGTGTACCGTCAGGTGCTGAAGGCACAGCAGGCAGATTCAGAGTTGGCAGATATTTTACAGATGCTAGATGTTTGAGCTAGATGAGGACAGTGAGGTCAGATTTAGAGGAAGATTGTACGTTCCACGTGATGCACGGAAAGTGTTGTTGTCAGAGGCACATCGGTCGAGGTATGCTGTTCATCCTGGTTCCACCAAGATGTATCATAACCTGAAGAGGTTCTTCTAGTGGCCAGGGTTGAAGAGGGGCGTGGCAGAGTTTATCGCTTGTTGCCTTACCTGTCAGCAGGTGAAGGCAGAGCATCAATATCCTGGTGGTGAGCTGCAGCCGTTGCCCATCCCCGAGTGGAAGTGGGATGACATCACCATGGATTTTGTGGTTGGTTTGCCCCGTACTCCGCAGATGCATGATGGTATTTGGGTAATTGTGGACAGGTTGACCAAGTCAGCACACTTCCTTCCAGTCAGGATGTCTTGGTCAGTGGACAGGCTTGCCAGACTATACGTGGATCGAGTTATTTTGTTGCACGGGACCCCAGTTTACATTGTCTCCGACAGAGATCCGAGGTTTACTTCAGGGTTTTGGCACAGTTTGCATAGAGCCCTTGGCACAGAGTTGAGACTCAGTTCAGCGTACCACCCACAATCAGATGGTCAGTCAGAGAGGACTATACATACTTTGGAAGATATGTTGAGAGCTTGTTGCTTGGACTGGGGTGGCACTTGGGAGTCCCACCTTTTGATGGTAGAGTTTGCATACAACAACAGTTATCACTCGAGCATTGGAATGGCACCATACGAGGCTCTGTATGGTCGGTCGTGTAGGACACCACTTCACTGGTTCAAAGTGGTGAGAGGCAACTTTTAGGACCAGAGATGGTACAGCAATGTGCAGACACAGTCCCTTTAGTCAGGCAGAGGCTTCAGGCAGCACAGAGCAGGCAAAAGAGCTATGCAGATGTTCGCAGGAGGCCGTTACAGTTCAGCATGGGTGACCTTGTGTTCTTACGGGTCTCGCCGCCCAAGGGTGTCATGAGTTTGGAAAGAAGGGAAAGCTCAGTCCGAGGTATATTGGACCTTTCCCTATTATAGAGAGGATCGGCAAGGTCACATATAGGTTGAGTCTTCCAACAGAGTTAGCAGATGTGCACGAGGTTTTTCACATTTTGCAGCTGAGGAGGTACATTGCAGATCCGTCACACGTGTTATATTACTCGCAGTTAGAGGTTGTACCGAATTTGTCAGTACCAGAGCACCCAGTCAGAGTTGTGGACCGCAGAGTGCAGCAGTTGCACAGGAGGCAGATTTCACTGGTCATGGTTGTTTGGGAGAACCGCGTTGGTGGCGAGGCCACGTGGGAGCACGAGGATGAGATGAGAGAGCATTTCCCTTACTTTTTTGACTGATCGGTATGTTGTTTCTCCTTATGTTACTTCCTGTTGAAACTAAGTTTTCTTTTGATTTCAAGGACGAAATCCTTTTAAGGGGGTAGAATGTGAGACCCGGCCCTCTCAGGCCCTTAGCCCTGTCCTCAGGGTTGCAATGGACCCCTTGGTCGCGACATTGTCGCACTAGAGGAGCCAGTCGCGACATGGTTTTGGTCGCGGCACACCTGGTCGTCACGTTCTGGTCGCGACGGGGGTGGGCATCGCGTTCTTGTCACAGCGTCTAGAGGCGACGCAACTGCTTTTCATACCATTCTGACCGCTGTCCTTTCTGTCAGAACGGCCTTGTTGGGTGTCAGGTGCGTATAGTGTTAACGCGACCTGGCAGGCCGTCACGTTTTGGTTTTCCCAGTCTTCGAGGTTTGACCACTTTTGGTATCGCACCGGAGTGGGCGGTCATGATATGGTCGCGACCTGCAGGGCGGTCGTGACATGGTTGCGACCTGCAGGGCGGTCCCAATAAGGTCGTTGTCGCGCCGGCCCGACCCGTCACGTCTCTGGGCCCGTCGATTCAAAACCGAGGCAGGCGCCCATTTCTACCCCTCTCCTTCTTTTTCTTCTTTCTTTTTCTTCTTCTTCCTCTTCTTCTTCCCCCGAGCTCCTCTTGTGTTCTTGGCATGTTTGTGGTGCTTATGGTGGGGAGGTGACGTCTCCTGGTGTAGGCGACATCTGTGTGGTGCTAGGAGCGAGGAGGAGGTGGCCATTCCGACGTGAAGGCCCCAACGGGTCGGCTCTACTCCTTGAGGTAGGGACCCTTGTCATCCTCTCATTCTAGCATACTCCCTTCCCCTTGAGATTTCTTGTTTCTCTGTGGTTTTGGGGTTGTAGGGTGTGTGAGGTCCATGCTCGTGGTGAGTGAGGTTTCCCTCGAGTGTAGTTTTCCACGTAATGCATGATTCATGGGGTTGAGGGTGGTTTGGTTGTTTTACAAGCTCTCCCACATGTTTCCCATGCTCCCCTCCCCCTTGTGGATATGTTTGTGTGGTTTTTGGGATGGTCCTCGGAGGATAGTCCCGAGACCCCTCTCGACTGACGTCGCGACCGGTATAGGTGTCGCGATTATGTCGCGACCGCCATGGCCGTCGCGACATCATCGTGACATCCTAGGGCGTCGCAACATTGCCGCGACCAGCCTTGGCGTCACGATAGTGTCGCAACGGTCTATGGCATCGCGACAGCATCAGAGATAGGTAAGTCTTGCGGAGTTCTGTTTCTCGTGGAGTCTTCGCAGTCTCTGGTTCTTTCTGTACCCGTGGCACCAGTGCTAGTTTCCTAGTACGGTCCTACACTAGTCGTTCGCCCGGTGCTTGGTACCTGATGGCTTGTCTCGTGAGAGAGGTTTGTTACCGTTTACCCGGGACCCCCATCCTCGTGCCCCTTAGAGGGAGTGTTCGGGGCGACGAGCATACTCGAGTCACGGACTCTGGAGAAGAGGGGAAAATGGTGGTTAGGACAGTGGTGTCGAGTCGTTTGTAGAGCTCTCTTGGTTGGACTGGGACACCGAGTGTAACGTCGCGTGCTTTTCGGATCCATGCAGATCATGTGTGTAATGGTTGTGTTGGCCGTTGTGAGGCCAGTGTGAGTTGGTTGTGTGGAATTTGTGGTTTGGATGTGTGGTTTGCTCAGGTGAGGAGCAGGTTTGGTCCTGAAATAAAATAGAACCTGCTGCAGTTGAGTTGGAGTTGGCGGCCAGGGGTGGCCGTTGACTTGTTGGCGTCCAGGTAAGGTGTCGTTGACTGCATGAACTTGGCGGCATAAGATGTGGACGTTTATGGTGGCGGTTGCCCTAGGCGGCAGAGGGGTTGACGCCAACCTGTGAATTCTGCAGGTTATAGGGTCACCTGAGAGCAGGTTTTCCACCTGGTTCTCTCTTCCCCTTGCCCCAGCTTCATGCCCCAGTGTCCCTAAAGCTTCCAATAGGTACAGGAGAGTGGTTGGAGGATCGTGGGACGTGTGGCGTTGCCAAATCGGACGAGGAAACGCCGTGGCGTGGTGCAATTGCCGTGGGAGCTCGCGGAGGTTCGGTGTGAACCGGGAGAATTCGGGAGGTTAAAGCGTGTTCTGAGGTAGGGGACGAACCCTGTTAGCTCCGTAGGATCATTAAAATACGACGTAACCACTTAAATCAGCATGTTTAATGCATTTTCGGATTAAGTTGCACCATGCGGGGATAATGGGTGGTTTGAGTAATTTAGCAAATGAAGCATGTTGTTTTGGGTTGTGTGGGATTCTTGCCTGTCAGAGGAAGTGTTTCCTCTTATTCTCTCGATGGTTTTGGGATCAGAATGTATGTAGGATCAATTTAGGGTTTCTGCAGGAATAGAGGCTGAAGATATTGGCATCAACATTGTTTGTCGCCAAGATCATCAGCTGGGATACAGACGGCCATATCCCTTGCCGTCTACTTCCCATAAGCGGTAGTCGATATTGCCGCCAACCTGTGTATAAGCAGAAATGACCATTTATGGTGTTTATTAATAATGCATGGTGCGATGGCACCTGAGGTGCACTGAGTGCACGTGGTTTCTGTATTTAGCATACGGGGTATGCAGTTAGTTACTCACTTCGAGGCTGTGTGTTGTTCACGCGAGTCCAGTTGGGTTCACGGGTGTGGACCGTTGTTACTTGAGGTTTACGTGAGGTTTCAGTGTGAGTCGTGCACGTGGTTTTGTGTACGTGGCGAGTAGTACGACGCCTACCGTGGTTACCTCTCCAGTTGGGTGCCCCCAGGTTTCTTTGTGAGCCAGGCTGTTAGCTCGGGGCTTTGTCCCGGTACTTGTGTTGTACCGTCGAGGTCTGTGTCGTCTGACCTGGACACCCTCACTCTTGTGTTTGAGTTGCACGTCCGGCTGAGGGAAAGACGACAGTGGAACAGTGACACTTGTGTTTGTCTTTAGTCACTTGTAGCGCGCTCGTAGTTTGGGGTACGGACACCAGTAGACGTACGGACCCCAGCTAGTCCTTTTCCAGTGCCTCCACTCTAGAGAGTTTCAGGCCAGGATCTCTAGAGTTGTCAGCATGGGCCTGTGAGCATGTGGTCCGCAGGTGGTGGTGTTTGGTTGGTCTCCACAGTTGTTTGACTTTTCACGTGGAGCGAGCTGGATCTTTCGTCCGTGGCTGCGAGACTGAGAGGTAGACCTATGTTAGCTTGTCTGAGTCAGTTTCTGGTGTCGCGAACCAGTTCACGTGGCTCGTGTTTGGTTGTCTCTAGTTTAGCTTGTACACCTGTACTGGTTTTCCGTTTAATTATTATAGTTATTTTCGTAGTCGGCAGACGGTGAGTACTTTTACAGCTTTTATATCCTGCTTAGCTGTTCTATAAATTGTTGGTACTGTTTACTGCTTTGTACCTGTGGTTTTGGTTTGCTCGGTTTTGGGGAGTTCCACTGAGCTAGTGACTAGCGAGGCTCACCCCTACCCCCACAGGTGAGAGCGAGGGGACGTTTCACGACCGTCGTCCAGTTCAGAGCCGCGTCTTAGCGGTGCAGGGTCGGTACCGCTCCAGCTGTGTAGTAGCAGCTCCAGCAGTGTAGTGTAGTAGTTGTTTATTTTCTTCATTTGTACCTTGGGGTATGCCCCAGGCTCTTGTACTTCTTTTCAGTTTTGTGGAAATATGGTTATGTAACTTGTGATATATATATAAAATGTGGTATGTTCCTTTGTTTTACACGGACTGTGGTTGGTATCCCTTGCGAGGCTTCGGCCGTTCGCGGGAGGCGGACTCGATCAAGTCGTTATTGGTTTAACGGGCTTGGCGAGGCGTTCCGTCACAGTTGGTATCAGAGCATGGTCCATGTTAATATAAGGAACTAGAAAGATACATGGCCTTATTTCGGTCGTTGTACACTGTGGTAGGGACCCTGGTTTCTGATAATTTGTTGTTTTGATTTTTGCTTGGTGTTTTGTTATGTAGAAATTTCTGGAATGGCTGATAGAAGAGATTGGGGTGGTAGAGGAGATGATCCGGAGGAAAGTACTCAGCGTATGATTGAGAGGATTTGGGAAAGCCTTACGATATTCGGGCGAGGATGGATCAGCAGGCGCCAGTACCACCGGTTGCAGTGCCACCTGGGGATGGAGAGACTGTACCTGTTGCTCCAGTCCCGCCAAGAGTAGAGGTGCCTTTTGCAGCACCTGTGCCACCACCACCAGTGTTATTAGCAGAGGAACCAGTGATGCAGGTTGAAAAGTTTCTGAGATTGCAGCCACCTACTTATTCAGGAGGGCCGAATCCAGATACAGCGGAGCACTGGGTTCATGAGATCGAAAGAGTCTTTGCAACTATGAGGTGCCCAGCAGCAGATAAGTTGTGTTAGCTGCTTATCAGTTGAGAGGTTTGCTTTGGAATGGTGGCGACTGAAGATGCAACCACCTTTGGCAGCAGGATAGAAGAGCTATTACTTGGTCGGAATTTCTCGATGTATTTAACCGATACATTCTTTCCGATTCAAGTGCAGCAAGTGAAAAGAGAACAGTTTCGGACGCTCCAGCAAAGGTAACTCTTCAGTTTTAGAGTACCAGATGAGTTTTATGGCACTTAGCCGTTATGCACCTTATGTATTTTCAGATAATAAGTAGATGGTTGAGTATTTTATAGAGGTTGTGAGAGTGGAGTTGCAGGATGCAATAGTACCTCTCATGTGCAAGATAGTGGAAGAAGCACCCAGAGAGCAGCTACATTGGAGAGGTCTATTCGACTCATCAGGTGGGCGAGTCAGGCTCAGGTATTTTCGGCTACCGCAGCAGTCATTAGGTGCAAGTAAGTGTAAAGCACCAGCAGGACCTTCTTCATCAGGCTTTGGTAAATGGGGTCAGAAATTAATCAAGCATTTAAAGGCAAAGGAAGAGGATGGGGAGCTCGTCAGCACTTTCAGCAAGGCCGAGGTAGGCCTGAGGTGGAGGAGTCGCAGCAGAGTACTGCCAGGCAGCCTATTACTCCACCCGGATATAGATGCTATAATTGTAATCAGCCGGGGCATTTGATCCGCAATTTCCCCTATCCGAGAGAATATGGGTATGGAAGAGGTGTGCAGGAGCAGCAGTAGCACCACAGAGCCTCAGCAGTTTCAGCAGCCAAGGAGTCGTGGCAGAGGAGCACCGCAGCAGCGGGGAAAAGGCCGGTTATGGCTATCACTCGAGCCCAGGCGGAGGCATCGAATATGTATGATAGGTACTCTACCTCTTTATAATTATTCAGCAAGAGTCTATTTGATTCGGTGCCTCTCATTCTTTCATTTCCGAGAATTTCTGGATGTATAGCTCATCCTTTAGAGGAGAAGTCTTGTGAGTTAGTAGTGGAGGTTCCTTCGGGTGAGTTCCTACCACTTCGAGCTATATAGATGAAGCTCCTATTATGATTGAAGGGAACCAGATGCCGGGTCGGTTGTATGCCCTGCAGTTGTCAGATTATGATATTATTTTGGGTATGATTGGCTTGAGATGTAGGAGCAATGTTAGATTGCAGAAAGAAAAAGATCAGGTTTTGTCATCAATAGGCAGTCAGTATTTGAATATCAAGGATGCATTTCTATACCTCTAAGTTTCTATTTCTGCAATTAAAGCTAGAAGTTGATAAATGCTGGATGTGTGGCTTATTTAGCCTTGGTAAGTCTGGTAGAAGCTAGTCAGCCAGTGGAAGTAGTTCCCGTGGTTAGGGAATTTACTGATATTTTCCTGAGGATTTGCCTAGTTTAGCTCCACATAGAGAGGTGGACTTTACCATTGAGTTGCTGCCAGGTACCATGCCGATTTCTAAAGCTCCATATCGGATGGCACCAACAGAACTTAAAGAATTGAAAAAGCAGTTAAAAGAATTGTTGCATAAAGGGTTCATTAGACCGAGTCATTCCCCGTGGGGAGCGCCGTTTTTATTTGTGAAAAAGAAAGATGGAAGATTTCGGATGTGTATTGATTATAGAAAGTTGAATGATGTGACCATCAAGAATAAGTACCCGTTGCCGAGGATAGATGATCTGTTTGATCAATTGCAATCAGCAAAGGTATTTTCTAAAATTGATTTGAGGTCTGGATATCATCATTTGAGAATTAAAGAGGAGGATATAGATAAGACAGCTTTTAGAACCAGATATGGTCACTTTGAGTTTGTGGTTATGCCATTCGGGTTGACCAATGCTCCTGCAGGTTTTATGGATCTGATGAATAGAATTTTTCATCCATATTTAGACCAATTCATTGTGTCTTATTGATGACATTCTAATTTATTCAGCATCTGAAGAGGAGCATGCAGCTCATTTGAGGTTTACCCTGCAGTTGTTAAGAGATAACCAGTTGTTTGCTAAATTCAATAAGTGTGAATTTTGGTTGAAAAGAATTTCATTTTCTGGGTCATGTTATCTCAGCTAAAGGAATAGCAGTGGACCCAAGTAAAGTGGAAGCATGTGATGAGATGGGGAGTGCCTAAGACAATAATCGAGATTAGAAGTTTTCTGGGATTGGCAGGTTATTATAGGCACTTTATTCAAGATTTTTCTAAGATTGCAGCACCTTGACTAAATTGACCAGGAAAGGGTGCCATTTGTGTGGTCCGGTGAATGTCAGAAAAGTTTTTATGGAATTGAAGAAGAGACTTACATCAGCACCTATTTGACCATTACTGGTAGGGAGTGGTGGTTTTGTGTTGTATCTGATGCTTCAAGGAGAGGACTTGGTGCAGTGCTTATGCAGCATGGTAAAGTGATAGCTTATGCATCCAGCAATTGAAGCCAGCAGAGGAGAATTACCCCACTCATGATTTGGAATTGGCACAGTTGTGTTTGCCTTGAAAATGTGGAGGCATTCTGTATGGCGAGAGATTTGAGATCTTTACAGATCATAAAAGTTTGAAGTATATTTTCTCTCAGAAAGATTTGAACCTTCGCCAGTGCAGGGATTGATATTTAAAGGATTATGATTTCAGTTTTGGCTTACCATCCGGGTAAGGCAATGTTGTAGCTGATGCCTTGAGCAAAAAGGCATATATGAATCTAATGATGATTAAAGAATGGAAGTTGTATGAAGAGGTAGTGGAAATCCTTATATGTGCCCAGTAGTCAGCGACGGCAGTACTAGCTGCTAGTGCTGTAGAACTGTCTTTGTATTGGCAGATTGTTGAGGCTCAGAGAGCATATATAAGTTTAGCTGAAATTGTGAAAATGAAGGAGTTACCATTGATGATAATTGGTGGTCAGGATCAGGGGCAGGTTGTTTGTTCCAGCTGAAAGAGAGGTGAAGCAGCGAGTGTTGGAAGAGGCTCATAATCTAGGTAACCTATTCATCCAGGTAGTACTAAAATGTACCATGATTTGAGAAAGCATTTTGGTGGCCTCATACGAAGAAAGAAATAGCAGAGTTTGTTGCAAGATGCTATCTGTCAGCAAATTAAAGCAGAGCATCAGAAGCCTGGAGGTCTATTGTGCAACCATTGCCCATTCCACAGTGGAAATGGGATGATATTGCTATGAACTTTGTGGCAGGTTTACCAAGATCGAGTTTCTGGCATAATAGAATATGGGTATTTGTTGACAGATTAACCAAGGTGTGCAGATTAGTGCAGTAAGTATGTCTTGGACAGTGGACAGATTAGCAATATTATGTTGAAAGAATTGTTCCACTGGATGGTATTCCGAAGACTATTGTGTCTGATAGAGATCCAAGATTTACTTCTGGTTTTTGGAGAAGCCTGCAAAGAGTAATTGGTACTGAGCTGAGATAGCTCCGCTTATCATCCCCAGACAGATGGTCAGACAGAGAGAAACTATCCAGACGATTGAAGATATGTTGCGGGCTTGTGTTTAGTTTGGGAGGTAGCTGGGAGCATTATTTGGGAATGGTTGAGTTTGCCTATAATAGTTTTATCATACCAGTCTTGGGATGGCACCGTATGAAGCTTTATATGGAAGGCCATGTAGAACCCCATTGAACTGGCATGAAGTAGGAGAAAGGCAATTATGGGTCCTGAATTAATTCAGCAAACCATAGAATAGTGAAGCTTATAAAGAAAAATGCAGGCAGCTCAGAGCAGGCAAAAGAGTTATGCAGATATTCGGAGGAGACCACTTCATTTTGAGGTGGGAGATTTGTTTTTCTTGAGAGTTTCCCCCCGAGTAAGGTATTATGAGTTTGGTAAGACTGGAAAGTTGAGTCCAGGTATGTGGGACCCTTTCAAGTGCTAGAAAAGGATTGGGGAGACAGCTTATAGGCTGGATTTGCCAGCAAATTTTGCAGATGTTCATGATATATTTCATGTCTCCATGTTGAGAAAATGCATTGAAGATCCAGCTCAAATAATCAGATATCAAGGTGGTGACTGAGACCGACATGATATGCCTGAGTATCCAAGTGCAGATCACTGATCGAAAGATAAAGAAGCTGAGAAATAAAGAAATTGAGTTTAGTTAAAGTAAGATGGAAAAATAGGTTGGGTAGTGAGGATACCTGGGAGTTAGCCGAAGAAATGGCTAAAAGGGTATCCCTATCTGTTTGAATAAGCCTTTGTATTTCTTTTTTTGATGAGTGTACTTGTAAAGTGTGTATATTTAAGTTGTTTGTGTTTGAGTTGTGTTATGAATTTCGAGGTCGAAATTTCTTTTTAGATGATAGTAATGTAACGTCGCGTGCTTGTTCGATCCATGCGGATCATGTGTGTAATGGTTGTGTTGGCCGTTGTGAGGCCAGTGTGAGTTGTTGTGTGGATGTGTGGTTTGGAGTGGTTTGCTCAGGTGAGGAGCAGGTTTGTTCTAAAATAAAATAGGACCTGCTGCAGTTGAGTTGGAGTTGGCGGCCAGGGGGGCCGTTGACTTGTTCGTCCAGGTAAGGTGCAGTTGACTGCATGAACTGGCGGCATAAGATGTGGACGTTTATGGTGGCGGTTTGCCCTAGGCGGCAGAGGGGTTGACACAACCTGTGAATTCTGCAAGTTATAGGGTCACCCGAGAGCAGTTTTCCACCGGTACTCTCTTCCCCTTGCCCCAGCTTCATGCCCCGTGTCCTAAAGCTTCCAGCAGGTACAAGAGAGTGGTTGGAGGATCGTGGGACGTGTGGCGTTGCCGAATCGGACGAGGAAACGCCGTGGCGTAGTGCAATTACCGTGGGAGCTCGCGGAGGGTTCGGTGTGAACCGGGAGAATTCGGGAGGTTTAAGCGTGTTCTGAGGTAGGGGACGAACCCTGTTAGCTCTGTAGGATCATTAAAATACGACGTAACCACTTAAATCAGCATGTTTAATGCATTTTCGGATTAAGTTGCACCATGCGGGGATAATGGGTGGTTTGAGTAATTTAGCAAATGACGCATGTTGTTTTGGGTTGTGTGGGATTCTGTGCATGTCAGAGGAAGTGTTTCCTCTTATTCTCTCGATTTTTTTGGGATCAGAATGCATGTAGGATCGATTTAGGGTTTCTGCAGGAATAGAGGCTGAAATATGGCGTCAACATCTTTTTCACCAGATCATCAGCTGGATACGTGACGGCCATATCCCTTGCCGTCTACTTCCCATAAGCGGCAGTCGATATTGCCACCAACCGTGTATAAGAAGACATGACCGTTTATGTTGTTTATTAATAATGCATGGTGCGATGGCACCTGAGGTGCACTGAGTGCACGTGGTTTCTGTTTTAGCATACTGGTATGCAGTTATTTACTCACTTCGAGGCTGGCGTGGTGTTCACGCGAGTCCAGTTGGGTTCACGTGTATGGACCGTTGTTACTTGAGGTTTACGTGAGGTTTCACGTGGTTTGTGTGAGTCGTGCATGTGGTTTTGTATACGTGGCGAGTAGTACGACGCCTACCATGGTTACCTCTCCAGTTGGGTGCCCCAGGTTTCTTTGTGAGCCAGGCTGTTAGCTCGGGGCTTTGTCCCGGTACTGTGTTGTACCGTCGAGGTCTGTGTCGTCTGACCTGGACACCCTCACTCTTGTGTTTGAGTTGCACGTCTGGCTGAGGGAAAGACGACAGTGGGACAGTGACACTTGTGTTTGTCTTTAGTCACTTGTAGCGCGCTCGTAGTTGGGGGTACGGACACCAGTAGACGTACTGGACCCCAGCTAGTCCTTTTCCAGTGCCTCACTCTAGAGAGTTCCGGGCCAGGATCTTTAGAGGTGTCAGGCATGGGCCTGTGACCGTGTGGTCCGCAGGTGGTGGTGTTTGGTTGGTCTCTACAGTTGTTTGACTTTTCACGTAGAGCGGTAGCTGGACCTTTCGTACGTGGCTGCGAGACTGAGAGGTAGACCTGTGTTAGCTTGTCCGAGTCATTTTCTGGTGTCGCGAACCAGTTCACGTGGCTCGTGTTTGGCTGTCTCTACTTTAGCTTGTACACCTGTACTGGTTTTTCGTTTAATTATTATAGTTGTTTTCCGTAGTCGGCAGACGGTGAGTACTTTTACAGCTTTATTCTGCCTCTTAGTTGTTCTATAAATTGTGGTACTGTTTACTGCTTTTACCTGTGGTTTTGGTTTGCTCGGTTTTGGGGGAGTTCCCTACTAAGCCAGTGACTAGCGAGGCTCACCCCTACCCCTACAGGTGAGAGCGAGGAGGACGTTTCATGACCGTCGTCCAGTTCAGAGCCGCGCCGTAGCGGTGCAGGGTCGGTACCTCCAGCTGTGTAGTAGCAGCTCCAACAGTGTAGTGTAGTTAGTTGTTTATTTTCTTCAGTTGTACCTCGGGGTATGCCCCAGGCTCTTTTACTTCTTTTCAGTTTTGTGGAATATGGCTATGTAACTTATGATATATATATAAAATGTGGTGTGTTCCTTTGTGTTTACACGGACTGTGGTTTGGTATCCCTTGCGAGGCTTCGGCCCGTTCGCGGGAGGCGGACTCGGATCAAGTACGTTATTGGTTTAACGGGCTTGGCCGAGGCGTTCCGTCACACCGAGGATGGCCGGAGTTCTACCCGGTGCAGGCCAGCCAGTCCTTTTTCTCACTGCCTCTCTCTTTGTGGCCCTGGAACCACTTAGAGAGGCTAGGCGTGGGACCGTAGTCCGGCCAGACTACGGCGGTTACTCTTGCATTACTTGTGTTCCTGCCGCCACTCTGACGAGACGTGGAGGTTTGGACCTGAGTCGAGGGTAAGACGTTAGTGGACGCTCTTGACCGGTTGACTAGTGGTAGTGGTTTCCGTAGCTAGTGTCGCTTGTCCAGGCAGAGTTCCCTCTGTCTCTGTTTACAGCCATGTGGTGGTCACGACGTGCAGGTTGTACGGAGTTTCTGACCGCAGTGTCCTTCCGTACCGTCGCTAGTTAGCTAGCTTTGCTTCCGCACTTTCTTGAGTAGAGTAGAATATATATAGAACTGCTATCATTTACTTTATTTATATATTCTTTTCCACCTGTTAGGGCCAGTAGGAGATTGGTAGTCCCTACTGAGCTTCTGTTGTGAAGCTCATCCCTTCCTTTTCTAGGTAAGACTTCTCAGCAGCGACCGGGTGCGCGTCGGGCTGAGGAGGTGGGCCGGTAGTCATCCTCCCCGTAGCTAGAAGTGGTATCCCCCTTCAGTTGTACTTCACCCTCGAGGTATGCCCCTAAGGGCTCTGTCCTTCCCCTTTTTTGCTTGTACTAGTTGTGTGTGTGTTAGGACTGCACCTAGAGCGATACGCTGCGGTCTCGCTCTTCTTTCTGCCTCCACGTGTGTGCTCCTAGTTCAGTAGTTGACGTTTATTTCCTTTACATATTCTGTTAGACTTGTGTTATAGCCCTTCCGGGTCCCCGGATCCATGGGCGGCGATCACAAAAATCGGGTCCTCGACGGTGGCCGAGGGTCGTGTTGTCGGGGTTGTTACAGGTTCTCTTGTGACTTCTTCTGAATTTCCCTTTTTCAAATTGTCTGGAAAGATTCTTGATGCATCCCTTCAGCAGGAGATTCCTCTACACAAGTTTCTAATGCACTAGATGGTTCCTGCTCTGTAACAATCTCAAGAGTTCCTGCTCTGTTAAGTTCAATTAAGCCTTTCTCAAGAGTTCCTGCTCTATTAAGTTCAATTAAGCCTGATTATTCTAGAACTATCTGTTTTCCTCATATATCCCTTCAAGGGCTCTTATAGAGCTAGGGGATCCTTTCACATGGGTTGTCACGCCCTCAATTTAGTAATGGAATAAACCAGGAATGTGAGAATACGAATATCAAAGCAAACACTAAATTCCAATAGGCATCCATGAAAATAATATAAAAGTCTCAATTTAATAAATATCAGATCACTAAGCCTATTACAACCACTAATGCCATAGCCAAAATATAGGGCCTACAATTCAAATTACATTAGCATCTCAACAAAATAACCTATTATAGACTCAAAGACACTACTACTTGGCTAAGAACTCTCTAACATAGTCTTTAAAAATAACTGGGACACTCTTCACTCTTGTTTGTCCCGTTCAGTTTCAATGTCATCTTCTCCTTTACCTGAAAATGTTAAGTATCTGAATGAGCTTTCGCCCAATAAGATTTATATCTCAATGTGCGGATAATGATATAAGTGATTAACATATTAACAAGCAGATTCAAAGCAAACATGATTATCAAGCACATGGTGATGATGGACTATAATCAAAGAACAATAGACATAATTCCAATGGCAAAAGTATAAATAAAGAGACTCAATTCACATGATAGGAGAGAGGATCAAATGACAATATTCAATGGTTGTGAAACTGATCAAATATTCAATGGCGAATGGACATTATCCAGTTGACAAGGGTCTTTCATAGAATGGCAAGAGACGGAATCAAATTAGCATATGCCTCAACACATAAAAGATCTTATCTTAAGAGATAACAAGGATTCATCAAATGGCCATGTAGCATAACTTGCGTAAATAGCGTAACTTATCAATTACTCATACTATAGCTCATCAGATAGAGCTTATCACACATATCAGAACTCATTTGATATATCTTATCGATGCAATACCAAACACCACAAGTCAATTACTCCCGCGGTTCTAAGTACTTTGGGTGCTCCTCCAGTGACCAGACAAAACCCTTATATGCACATGCATTCTTATAAAATGATTTTTCATACTTTTGAAAATTTTGGACCAAATTCACTTGTAAAATTCCTTTCTTGCATTGAAAACACTTTTCATAACCATGGCCAAGAATTTCAAGAACAAGCACATAGTAACAAGAATACAATTTTCAATGGATTTTAAAGTTACATTGATAGCTCAAGAATATCATATGGTAAGAATATCAAGAGTTTAGTCAGACAGCATAACAGCATGATCGTTAATATCTTGACATGGTTTAGGACATATATCAAATCGTACACAGGACATAGTGCTCTCTATCTACAGGGAACTTCATGTACAACAAGCTCGGTCTCTATGAGGGAATCAATAGAGTACAAAGACTTACAGAGGTCTTAACAATGAGGTCCCTAGTCCACAGAAGGAATATCTGACAAGAGAAGTTCCAAATCATTAAGAAGGGGTTGCCTAACTTGTGCAAATGTATAGGTGTAACTTGTATTGAAAACTTGTCAAATCAAGTGTGCGATAGAATACCAAGGGAATTATGAAAAATAGGAAAGTAACTAATAAGGCTAGTTGAAAATCAGAAAAAGTCTTAAATAATGCAAGTATAAATTTAGGAAAGTCCAAATAAAGTAAGATCATCATGTAACATGTAGAATAAAAGGGTACTTAAAAGGCTATGCATGATTAAGGTCCTTTAAATGCCATTATCACTAAGACAATTTCATTCGAGGTTAAGTTATCATTTTCACATGAAGCTGAACATAAGAGAATGAGATAGAATAACTGCATGGTAAGAGAGAGATAAGCATATCGTTAGGAACATTATAATAAGATGCAAGTTATTAACTACATTACAAATGGGTTAAACAAATTTTATATTGTTAAGTATGAAAAATCAGGCTTAATCAACCTTAATTAGGCTTAATTATAGCTTAATATGACTTAATTAGGCTTAATTAAGACTTAATCGAGCTTAATTGAACTTAACAGGACTTATTCAAGCTTAATTATGCTTAATTAGACTTTATCTGACTTAATAAGGGTTTAATTTGATTTAATCAATCTTAATTAGACTTAATCAAGTTTAATCAAAGCTTAATCAAACTTAATCAGGGCTTAATAACACTTAATCAAACTTAATCAGGCTTTAAATAGACTTAATCTGACTTAATTAGATTTAAACTAGACTTAATCAGACTTAAAAAATGTTACTGGATAGCATGTTTCACTAAATAAATGACTTACAAAGGCTTCTATGCAAAACACCGATATTAAAAAAATGGTAAAACAAAATGATATATGGCTCAAAGGGGCACTCGATCTAATGCGCTGCCCAATGGGGCACGATAGTGGGCGCAGCGCACCTAGAAGAGGGGCTTTTGGCGGGAATTTAAATTTTGTAAGGGTTTGCACATTGGAAGGGCGCACAGCACCAAGAAGGTCATTCAGTAAAGAGGGCACGGTGTGCCCAATGAAGAACAAGTTAATGCAGAAAGCCGATTTCATAGTTATGCTTTAAAAATATGTTTCTAATCATTTTTAGGTAAAACCGTCAACATGAAACTTGTCATAAACAAGATGGGAAGGTCCTTATGCATTTTATTGTGATCAATTTAGCCTAGGGATACGTAAATATGTGTTTTATGACCAAAAAACCCTAATTCACAGCATGCTTACAAAACACTTAATATGATCACACTAATGCATAAAAATTGGAGATAATAGAGGTGAATCATTCCTAACATGTTGAAGAATCTTCAGTCAAAATTTCATGAAGTTTGGTTGAGAGATTTAAGAGATACAAGACTAAGAATATGCAACTCGTATGAATAGAAAAACTGAAACTTTGGGGCTTTAATTCTGTGTATGTATGATATAAATTGAGAAGAACTTACCAATATGCTTAGGTTATGGAGAGGTACCTATGGACAAGTTTAATTAGAATTTGGCCCGAGATTACCTATCTCTTGGATATCTCTTGCAAGGGTGAAGAAGAACGACGAGTTTTGATGAAGAACACTTCAAATCCTCACCTTAGAGATCTTCTTCTAGCTCCTAGACTTGCCTCCCATGTCCAACAATGTTTAGAGAGGGTTGGGGTCGGCCAAGAGGGGCTTATTAATGTATTTATAAAGCTAAGGTTGTGCAAAAATCAGTTAGAGTTTCCTAATCTTGATGTTAGCAATCCTCCAATAATTAGGGCTCATTTCTATAGCTATTTCCTTCTAATCCCAACCCAACTATGAGGGTAAGTGACAGAAAATTCGTGCTCCCCAATTGGGTTAGGGTTTAAACTTATTCCATGATCCATTTGACAAACTTTTGTGCTTAATCAACTCACGTTATGGATGGTTATTAGGTTAGTACGTAGTTTAAGTAATAACTTTGTTGTACTCTGTGGATTTTAATGATCACAAAAATATTATTTCTCAGTTATGTTGAAAATATCATAAAGCAACAATTGGTATTCATTTTAATGACCCAAGTATTTGATTTATTTGTATTTAATTTGAGTGTCAAATTTGTGTGTTAAGTGTGCAGCAAAATAGTCCAAAAGTCATGTTGAAGTGGACTTTGCAAGGTCTAGGTAAGTGCTTGTACTTTAGAATTCGGACTGACTTTTAATCTACACTTTTACAGGAAGTCAGTCGACTGATATAGGGGAATCGGATGACCGACCCTCCAAAGTCGGATAACCTACCTGAAGAAGTCAGACGACCGATGTAGCCAGTGCTGACAAACACTGGGTGTAACGCCCCTCTTAGACACTGTGCAGTTGTACCAACTCACATCGGATCCAAGGGTGGAGCTACAATAGAAACATCCAACATAATCAGTTCTGGTTAAGTTATATTCCCACATACAAGTTCCCTTAATCAACTCTAACAACAATGTAAGCCTCCACGTCCTCACGCTTGGAGTCAGTGTGAACTAACTCCTCAGTGTCAATGTCCTCAGCTTCTCCTGAAAGGTCAAACAAGTGTGAGCCTACAAGACTCAACAGGCAACAAGGAAAACTGTTCTAAGATCTATCATATAACTCCTTTAAAAATATGATATAGATATTCCAATTACTTAGCCTTTGTACAATATAGCTTCTTCCTATCAGTGTATTCTATCAATCATCAATTGCATTTCCAAAAATAGTAGTACAAGATGATCACTTAACAAGTAAAGGAAGCATTCATAACTAAATCATATGTCCAACATTCTTGTGAATTTACCCACGTATAGCAAATTAATAGTACAGAAATAAAGACATCTATAATGGAATCATTGTCATATGGCATTCTCGATTCATGTACATTTATTATTTCATGAGGGTACTATCATATAACATATAAACAATTCATATGGTATGTAAAAAATGGCATATAACATGTAGACCATATCATGTAGTATGTAAACATGGTCATGTAGCATGTAGACATTATCATGTAGCATGTAGACATTAACATGTAGCATGTATAGTTGCCAAGACATATCCCCACTATTAATAGAAATCAAGTAGTCATGTAGCATTCACTTATCACCTAGGCAAAACAGTGATGAAGTCTTAGTCATTGCGCAATATCGGGAGAAGTCCTCACTACCATTTCCAGTAGAACATGTCTACCTCCAGAATTTCATTCGTTGCCCACGGATTCATGTAGTCAATTTCATGTAGGTGAACCATAACCATAGGGGCATTTTAGGGTGTAGTTCCATGTAGGAATCTCTATAATAGCAATGTTTTATTGACCATATCATTTTATAAATCTTATGACATGTATTCATGCAATCAACATGTATATACATATACATTCTAGCATGCTTTCCACAAATCATGCATATGTACTAATTTACTTAAGAAGGTAATAACATATGTTCATGTAAACCATTACCATCATTTCTGAAATCATCATCTCTACTGTACATCAGTCGTCTATCATGATACTACTGTGATTATCTAAATCAAAACTCAACATTCATGTATTCCTTTTTGCATCTAACAATTTCCATGTATTCCTTTATATGTTCAGAAAATTATAGCAGTAAGTACGGTACATAGAAATCCTTTAAAATTTGACAGCAACTCTCTTCCTAGATATGATCTTCTATACAAAATTTTGTATTTTTTTGGATCAAGCATCATTTCCTATGGTTATTTATCATCAACCTTGGATTAATTAGCATGATACAAAAATTTAACTAAAGCATACATTTATTGTGCAAAAATTGACTATGATGAATCTGTATTTTCCACTCTAACAGTAGTGAGAATTTCAAAGCACGATCTCATAATGTGGAATAAACACCCCATTTATTTTTCTTTCTTCTTACATTATCAAAATCCTTAAAAACATTATGTATAGACCATATAACATTGTCATAGCATTTCTATTGTATAACAAGACTTATTTACACAAAACGAAGTATAACGGAAACCATGTACAATCATCAACCACGACTTATAAACATTTAAACAGATTTGTAGAAAAACTGCACAGATGAACTTAACGGCAGTGTAGGTTGTCGTTTACATAGGTTAACGGCAATCAACACTGTCGTTAAGATCAGTTGACGGTGGCACATAACGCTGTTAATATACATAGACGTCCAGTGTTTCGTTGTTTACATGAAGTAGACGGCGATCGAGGGTGACGTTAAGTTCATATAGTCAAAACCCATAAAACTCACATGAATATCGAAACTTTAACTCCTTAATACAATCTTAATCATGGATTTAAAAATCAGTAAAAATGGTAGATCTATAGAGTCTAGGATCCTAAACCATTCCCCCATGTTACTTGCCTCTAACCCTCCTTCTATAGTAGCGAATAAAGAGTTGAAGACACCCATAGTCCTCCTTCGTCGCCTTGATCCGCCCATCTAACCTCCAACACGATGTCCTAGGTCAGAGATCCTTCCGAGCACGATCCTCCAAGTCACCTCTGTACTTAGCTCGCCTCAATCTGCATGGATCGCCGCACAACAACCCTTCTCTCGGCCCTCTATTCTCACTACCAAACCAATGAAAATCCCCCTTCCTAAAAGCCGAATCGTATAAAGGCCATCTTCGGTTACCCAAATCTAATTCTGACCTTTAAACTGAAAACACCACGATCTATCGGATAAACATCAAAGAAACGGCTGGTTGTTTCATTCCAGAACAATAGCTGCAAAATCTGGCAAGTCAGGTTAACATCAATATCGGTTGTCGCTTACCATGAGGTAAACAGCATTCTATCATGACGTTAATCTGTCTAACTGAAAAACTTAATAATTAACAAAATATTAACGACACACTCCATCGCCGTCTATAGTAAGTAAATGGCACTCTATGTTGTCGTCTACTTAAGTGGATAGCAGTGAAATGTAACGTCAAGTTCATAAAATTCACAGTCCCACACAAATGCTGAATAACACACATAATTATGAAAAATAAGCAAACAAAAATTCTAGGTCACTACACCCTCTCCCCCTTAAAATAATCTTTGTCCTCGAAGATTGAATTAAGATACTTACCAAAAAAATGTCAGGTGTTTCTTCTTCATCACTTCTTCTTCTAGTTCCCAGTTGCCTCATCTCTTGAGAAATTCATCCACAAAACTTTCACAAAAAGAATAGACTTTGACCTCAACTCTTGAACTTTCCAATCTAGAATCTCTATCAGTTGCTCTTCATAGGACAAATTTGGCTGAAACTGCACTGGTTCAAAGCTGATCACATGCGATGGATCACGAACATACTTCCTTAACATGGATACATGAAAAGCTGGAAGTACTCCTGCCAAGGACGGTGGCAAAGCTAACTGATATGCCACGTTCCCCATCTTTTTCAACACCTCAAAAGGACCTATAAATCTGGGATTCAGCTTGCCCTACTTCCCAAATCTCACAACACCATTGGTTGGTGAAACCTTGAGAAAAATGTAACCTCCTACCTCGAAAGCCAAATCCTTCCTCCTAGTGTCGGCATAGCTCTTCTGATGATCTTGCTTTGCTTTCAACCTCTGCACAATCAATTGGATCTTCATTGAAATCTCTTGCACTAATTCTAGCTCGACAAGATGTCGGTCTCCTGACTCCTCCCAAAATAATGGGGATCTACATGGCCTCCCATACAAATCCTCGAATGGCGCCATGCCTATACTCGAATGGAAACTATTATTATAAGCAAATTCCACAAGAGCTAGGTGGCATTCCCAATCACCTCTTCAGTCAAGTACACAAGCCCTAAGCATATCCTCCAACGTCTGAATAGTTCTCTCAGACTGTCCATCTGTTTGTGGATGAAATGCTGAACTCATGTAGGGCCCTCGAATTTTACCCTTTTATTTAGTTGTTTTAGTTGCTTTGTGTATATATGTACGTGTATTTACATGTATATGTAACTATTCTGTACATATTGTATTATTATGATGTTATATGAGTTTACTATGTACATATTGTTTTATTCATATTGGATATATGGTGTGTAAGATATGCAATATGTATTGCATGTATATGTATATAGTGTATGTAAGTTTTGGGCATTTCTGTGTTCAGGCCGAAGTGCATGTTAACGTCAACATGCATGGACGTTTAGGGGAGAGTCGACGTTCAGATCGATGGACGCCAACTCCCAGTAGACGTCCAGAAATGTGGACGTCTATTTCCCCAAAATCTGTGCGTTTCAAATCTGGAAACGGATGCGATTTCTTCGGTTCTTGTTTTGGAAACCGTCACCCAACAGTAGAAAATCCTATCTACGCATACCCCAAACCCCTTGGCTCTATAAAAACACCCGTTTAGGGCGAAATAGGTTCCTTTGGCTCTTTGAGAAAACCCTAGAAAACTTTGTGCGAAACCTGAACTTTGGGTGGCTTGATCTTGCATTGTGGCGTGTTTTCCGGTGATCCTCTTCGACTGAAAGGAGCTCTGAACATAGAGGAAGGCTTCCCCGACCTTGGTTGCAGTCTACATCAACACAAAACTGGTTCGGGAGAAGATTTGGGGCGCTTCTTGGCTTGGCCGAGGAGAGCTTCTCCGGAAAATAATTTCATTTAGCAAGTTTTTAAGAGGCAAGTAACCCTTGGACATCGTCCATACCCATGTCTAGTAGGTCTCAGGAATTTTTGGGAATTTATCTCGTATCTTGGAACCCCTATTCACTGTGTTTTGTGCGTTCAGTCTGCATTTCTGCAAATATGAACTTAACGGCAACATTTGCTGCCATTAAGATCCTGTGTTGGTGGCAACAGATGGTGTCGTTAACCCCTGTTGGCGGCAACATGTGTGACACCAAGTTTGTCTGGGTTTTATAGAACCCTAGTTTCACATCTGTATGGTCATATTCGGACTTGTAGTTGTCTGTGTTTCCTGTAGAAATTATGTTGAGTTCAGTACAGGCAGTAGGTAATATCATGAGGAGGTACTGAATTTCTGTGATTTGTGTTATTTATTAAAATTTCTGTAATTGAACTGTGAGCTGAAAATGACCATGTTTAATCTTGTATAAATAAATCAGTTGTGAGTTAGAATTTTATAATTTTTACATGACAGCATGATGACTATTTTTAAATTTCTGAACTACTAGAACTGACTGTATGAATGTAAACCATGCTAAATGAATTTCTTGATGGGAAATGCATGATATTTGTTTTAATTATCATAATTATTATATAAGTCCAAAAAATCTAAAAATTGAGCATATAATGTGTTATCTGTCTTCAACTTGTGATAAATAATTCGTCCTGTTTGGGTGACATTAGGTGTGGTTGTTAATTTAATAGTAAATATTTGCCAAGCGAACATGTTAATTTAATTCTTGTATAATGCAATGATTACAACATGATTGAGACTGTGGTATGAGTTGTTAAGTACGGGGAACAGTAGCATCATGTTAGGAAAAACTGAAGCATGCGTGTGTATTTAAGTACATGAGCATGAAATGATTAGTGCATGTGATTAATGTAAGTAAATATGTGACTTAAGTGAAATGTGCTAAAATGTGCCGTGTGTAACACTGCTACCATAGAGGGCTGTGGAACTGTATCGTAGTAAGGTCCCTACGGGAAGGTTCAATGTGTGTGATATCCTATGGGCAATTAGGATGAAATCCTGGAGGTGGACAAGTACCACTGGTTAGGGTGAAGAGTACTTCTCCCAGTTCTGCGCAGTTAACCAAGATCTATCACTATGTTGCCTAGGTGGTAGGTATGTGAATGTGAATAGGACTATGTGTCACAGCAGCTAAATGTAAAATGTGAATATGTGTATATGATTATGTGAAATGTGAAAGATGTGGAATGTGAAATTGTCAAATGAATGTGTTAGTACATGAATAAGTGTAAACCCATATGAATAGGTTCAATTCATGTCAAAACAGCAAGCAAAAGGTATGTATGTTGGTGTTAAATGCATATGAAAATGATTAGAATCCATGCTAGGTTGCTAATTACCATATGCTTAATTCCATGTTCTAGATAGGTAGAGTTGTACCATAATATGGATAATATTGAATTGTTAAATCATGTTACATGTATTCGTAGTAAGCATGTGTAGGAATGTGAGTGATACTATTTAATGTTATAAGCATGTACGATGTGTTCTATTGCTATAAGTTTTTCCATGTATAGTAGTTTAGATTGTATAAAGCATGTAACATGTGTTACTCCTTGTCTTTAAAAGTCAGCATGTGCATATGATATGTGTATGGATGTTGTACATGGATTGCTTGCTGAGTCTATGTAGACTCATACTTGCTTCGGCGTACAGGTGTGACAGGTGTCTCCACATCCGAGGAGGATATAGGTAGGAGCGACTCCGAGCTCGAGGAGTAGCTATTTTGTGGAGATCTCTACGTTATATATTTCATTTCATAGTATGTAATTTGGAATTGTGTCATTAAGGATGGACAATGTATTTATTTAAAAGTTGTATAAATGTGGACTTTAGTGTTTTCTTTCATCTTATGTTATACAGACTGTGGATATTGATGATGATGATGGAATGGAATGAAATTGTTACTTTATGTCCACTGTACTCTTTACTATTCATATACATATCAACCTATCGTTTAGTGTTGGGTCAATGTCCCACTGTGATGGCGTTCTCTATACCGATGTGGATTGGTAACATATTGGTATCAGAGCGACAAGGTTGAGATTGTACATGAGTATACCATCATCTTCAAAATATGCTAAGTCTTTATAGAATAGTCCACATGTGTAGAAATGGTTAATAATGAATGAAAGATAGTTAAGAACATGGTTAGGGCTAAATAACTTAGTTTCTAATTATGATTAATTTGTTTTTCAGGCTATGGCTTCTCGTGGTAGGCATGGTGCCCATGCTCTTGAGGATTAGCAGAGGCGAGAGGAGAGGGATGAGCAGCAGGCCCCGGCACCCCAGGGTCCTACAGTTCTTCCTCCACCACCGCCTGTGGATTATGGAGTGTTCATGCAAGGCCTGGTGCAGGCTATGCAAACACAGGCGCATACCCAGGCTGCACTCCAGACTCAACTGGAGGCTCAAGTTAGAAATGCTAGATAGAAGTAGTCTGTTTTTAATTAATGTATGATTGTTATGTGCTTATGTGTTATTTATATTGCTTGTTGTAGCAGGCTCAGGCTCCATCTCCAGTTTTCCAGGAGCTTGGCCATGGTGGTCCTTCCATCATGGAGCGATTCAAGAAGATGGCTCCACCCTCTTTTAAGGGGGAGAGTCAGCCATTACTAGCGGAGAGCTGGATGAGGGAGATCGAGAAGATCTTCCGTGCCATTAGGTGTGCCGAGGAGGACAAGGTCAGCTTTGCCACCTATATGCTACAGGTATGTGTTAGTTAATTATGCATGAATTTGTATTAAGTTTAGATTTGTCTAGATTGGTCCTTATGGGTGGTTTGTTGCAGGAGAGAGCCGATTATGGTGGTCCTCTTTACTGCGTACCCGGTTTGAGGACGGCGCTATCGAGGTGGCATGGGATGAGTTCGTGAGGCTCTTTCGGGCCAAGTTCATCCCAGAGCATATCCAGGACAAAATGGAGCAGAAGTTTCTTACTCTTACCCAGGGCTCTATGATCGTACTTGAGTACGAGGCCAGGTTTGCAGAATTGTCTAAGTATGCACCTCATATCGTTGCTAATGAGCGCAGAAAAGCGAAGAAGTTCGTGATGGGCCTTAAGCCATCACTGAGGTCGAGGCTAGTGGCATTTGATCATCGTACCCTAGATGAGGCCCTTAGCACTGCATGTAGGCAGAAGGGCGAGATGGAGCAATACCTAGGGTAGAAGAAGGCGTCGCAGAAGAGATCTGCACCTCCTTTCCAGCGGCAGGATAGGAAGAAGGTGGCGTACCAGTCACCGCAGCGTCCCGTGGCAGCGAGTAGTCAGCAGGCAGCTTCACCGCGATCCCCCGGTGTTAGGCCCAGCGGCAACAAGGAGTGTCCTCACTGTGGAAGGACACATGGAGGTACAGAGTGCTGGAAGTTAGCGGGAAAGTATTTAAAGTGCGGGAGCAGTGAGCATCAGATCCGAGATTGTCCCAGACTTCAGCAAGGATTCCAGCGTGGAGCGCAAGCCCCAGCAGCGCCAGCTACAGTAAGACTAGGAAGGCCTCGAGCCCAAGCTCGAGTGTTTGCATTAGCGCGTGAGGATGCCGAGCAGGCAGAGCATGTCACTGAAGGTACGGTTCTTTTCATGGGTGTGCACGCTCGGGTTTTGTTTGATACGGGTGCCACTCACTCGTTCATTTCTGAGCAGTTAGCTGTAGAGTCAGGATTAGAGGCTGAGAAGTTAGAGGTCCCTTTGTCTGTGCACACACCTGCGGGAATGGTATCAACTAGGAAGTGTATTCCGTCGTTACCGGTGTGCATTGAGGATCGAGTCTTAGATGGGTGCTTCTTTTTGCTAAAGATGAAGGACTATGATGCAATTCTTGGTCTGGATTGGCTAGAGGAGCATTATGCTTTAGTAGATTGTCATGGGAAGAAGATCATTTTCTGTATTCCTGGTGAGGATGAGTTTTCACATCCATTGCCAAGGAACTTTGCGGGAAAGTTTGTTATCTCCACCATGAAGGCGATGAGAATGGTGAACAAGGGATGTGACGCTTTTCTTGCCAGCGTGGTATTAGTACCAAAGGCTGATGAGTCACCTACCCTTGAGGAGATTGGTGTAGTGCGGGAGTTTCCAGACGTTTTTCCCGATGATTTGTCTGGATTGCCACCGATTAGGAAGATAGACTTTACTATAGAGTTGGTTCTAGGCACCTCTCCTATCTCAAAGGCTCCATATCGGATGGCACCTACGGAATTGGCTGAGTTAAGGAAGCAGTTGTAGGATTTGCTAGATCAGGGATTTATTCACCCTAGTGTATCTCCTTGGGGCGCACCTGTATTATTTGTAAAGAAGAAAGATGGTTCACTTAGGTTGTGCATCGATTATAGAAAGCTTAACTAGGTAACTATAAAGAACAGGTATCCCTTGCCACGGATTGATGATCTATTTGACCAGCTGCAGAATGCATCGGCCTTTTCCAAGATTGATTTGCGGTCTGGCTATCATCAGTTGACGATTAGGAGTGAAGATGTGTCCAAGACGGCCTTTCGGACTCGTTATGGACAATATGAGTTTTTGGTTCTTCCGTTTGGTCCAACCAACGCCCCTGCAGCGTTCAAGGATCTCATGAACAGGGTGTTTAGACCTTATCTAGATAGTTTTGTAGTAGTGTTTATCGACGATGTGTTGGTCTATTCTCCGGATGAGGCTACACACCGTCAGCATTTGAGAGTTGTGTTAGAAGTTCTCCGAGAGCACAAGCTGTATGTAAAATTCAGCAAGTGCGATTTTTGGATGCGCGATGTTCATTTCCTTGGGCATGTTATCTCTGGTGCTGGTGTAGCAGTTGATCCAGCGAAGGTCCAGGCTGTATTAGATTGGGAGATTCCCAGGACCCCATCGGAGATTCGGAGTTTCCTTGGTTTAGCGGGTTATTATCGGAGATTCATTGAGGGATTTGCATCTATCGCCGCCTCTTTAACTAAGATAACCAGGAAGGGTGTGAAGTTTGTCTGGTCCGAGGAGTGTGAGAGTAGCTTTCAATTGTTGAAGGCTAAGCTTACTTCTGCACAGGTGTTGATTTTTTTGAGTGGTGTAGAGGGTTTTGCCATCTATTCGGATGCATCCCGGATTGCTTTAGGTTGTGTCTTGATGCAGCAGAGAAGGGTAGTGGTGTATGCTTCTCGTCAGTTGAAGGAGCATGAGCTTAACTATCCAACTCATGATTTGGAGCTTGCGTGTCACGCCCCGACGCGGAATATCGGAGCGCGAAGGCAGTTGCAAGAATAGGGTATAGAGTGAGTAGTAGACATCAAACCATTGCACCTTGAATAACACTAAAGAAAATCTTTCTCATTAATAACTTTTCAAATGTCTAGTTACAACCACTAATATCAGAGCCATTCTATAGGGCCCAATTACATTGCAATAAAAGGAAATAACAACTACAACTCTAAGATAACATAATGACTCGAGGGTACTCCTGGATTCACTCTTGGTCATTCCCTTCCTCGTGAGTGTATGTGTCATCCTCGGTCTCACCTGAGAACACAACATCAAATAACGTAGGGTGAGCGATAACGCCCAGTAGGACTTAAATCTTAGGCTCAAGCAAGCTTAAAATAATTAACGCATTTAATGGCAGAGTATCTAAAGATAGCAGGTACAAGAGAGTTAAAATATAGCAAGGGATAGCACAACAGGTAACAGGATAGCACAATAGCATGAGATCGAGTATAGTTTCCAAAAATAGTACAAGTATCGAGTATAGCACGAATAGCAGGATGGCCATAGCACAACTAGCACAAGTATAATAATAGCATGACGAGTATAGCACTTGTTTGTCATTCTAGACATCAAGAGAGTATAGCACATTTTGTGTTTTGATTGTCATATAGATAGTCGAGATAGATAGCACTTAAGTGTAATGCCAAACACTCTGATCATTTAACTCCCATGGGCACTAGCACTTTCGGGCGCACATCCCAAGACCAGATCGGGCCCTTTATATATTGCCAGGCATTGGTTATATTGTATCTTTAGACAATCAGTCAATGGCCGATACAGAGTACCAAGAATAGTTGAGAGCACTAGATGAATAGACGAGATAGTAGAGAGAACGTGAATAGATGAGAGAGTAGAGTATAGATGAGAGCTAATGGACATTGCACGTAATGCGACGAGTAACAGGCGATAGTAACAGTTGCACAACACGCACGTTGTATTGGCAGTCAGGTGGAATTCACGATCTTCCCGCTGGCCATGTTATGCACAAGTCCAGAGGTCCAACGTGATTCAAGGTAAGAGCGAACTTCTAATAGCCGTTTGGATCATATCGATCCCTAAAGGTGTAATGGGTGTTAGGGTACAACCGGCTCGTCGACTATGTGGGAATCCATGATCAGAGGAGACTTACGGAGGCCTTGTGCAAGGGTTCACTAGTCCGGCGAAAGGAATATCCAACGGAGAGTTCACCACAAGCCAAGTGTGTATATAAAACAGGTGCTCGACGTTCTAGAGGAATTCTAGAACAGTGGAGCGTCGATATCGGTATATAAACCACGCAAGAAACGAATACAAGTCCTTTAAAATAGGGCTATTAATATACTTTATTGTAATAAATTACCAGATACATTATGAGATATTTTATGCTAGATTTCATCCATATATGGACGGTTCATGTGTGTGCACGTGTAAGAGAAATCATAGATAGAAAAGAAGTCGTGAATATGTATTTTAAAGCATTCAATATGGCTCCATTTTAAAACAGGTGTTTTTACTACGTGTGTGACTGATAAAAAGGCGTAAGAATATTTTAGAAAGTGAGAGCAATAAATTTTATGGGTTTTCATGCAAAATTCTGTGATCGCGATGTACCCATGTAAGGGTCGCGACAGGGTCATGATAGAACGCGACAGGGTCCTGTACGGGTCGCGACAGGGCTGCCAGAACAGAAGGCCAGAACGCGACGTAGGTACTGTCGCGTTCAGAACGCGACAAGCAAAGGCATCGCGACGGGCTTGAGAATGCGACCTGTCGAGCCGTCGCGTTCTCAGGTCCGTGGACTGAGTCTGACAGAGTTCTGCTCTGTCTTGGATTACGGTCCAGAATATTAGATTTTGATACATGGTCGTTCAGAAAATCATAAGTAATTGTATACACGATGAAAAATCATGAAACTAGTGGCAAATGAAACTAGACATGTGAGAGTACTTCCAGTAAATAGGAATTAGAGAGAGAGCATGGATTGAACATGGTTTGATCATGAACAATAACGAGTAACATAGAATATGATACACAGAGAAAGATTGATTTAATTCGAGCAACATGCTCAACAAAAATTAGGGCTTTCCAGGGCAAAAGATCTCTAACAACATGAAGTGTCTACAGTAAAAAGTTTCGTAGCATGGGATCAAGTGTACATGGAGATATGATTCAAACATGATGACTTGGGGTTATCATGTTTGCAGAACTTCTAAAATCAAGAACAAAATATTGGCTCGATGAAAAATTATGAAACAAGAGGGCTTTTGTTCCTGGTGATTGGAACTACCTACATACGAGTTTAATTTAATTTTGCTCGTGAGAATGCCTACCTTTGACTCGATTTATCTTCTAGGGCTTAGAACTCCAAGAACGAAGGAAGAAGCTTGATGGATCTTCCTCTCCTCGATTTCTCCTCCTCCTTGGCCTCTTCTCTACGTCCAAGAACCCCTTTGCACGAGCTAGGGCCGGCCATGAGGGTTTAAGAGGTGTATTTATATAAATACAAGTTCATATTCCTACTACTACTCAAATTCCTCTTCATTACGAGATTTCCTAACTCCACCTTTCCTCTCTTGCTTTCCAATCTCTAATTGGGTTAGGATAGTATCTAAATTCGTGCTAGACTATATGGGGTAGGTCTAGGAATCCAATTCCAACTCTAATTGCCACTTTTATTGCTTTAATAACCCCTTTCCAATTAGGATATAATAAAACTCCGAATTTAGGGTATTTTCTTATTATTCTCCCTTTGTAAATTCATATTTTTGACCCAATAAATTCTAGAGGATCCATTAAGCAAAGCCCATTACTCTTTTCCATTTAATGGGTTTTATTTATGCTCTTTTCATTTAAATATCCATTTAGCTAGGTTTTAATTCTTTATTTAAATTTTTATTTTTTCACAAAAAATCAGGTTGCTACATTGCGGCAGTGGTTCATGCACTAAAGATCTGGAGGCACTATCTTTATGGTGTCAAATTTGAGGTGTTCACTGACCATAAGAGCTTGAGGTATCTCTTCTCTCAAAAGGAATTAAACCTGCATCAAAGGAGATGGATTGAGTTCCTCAAGGACTACGACTTCGATCTTTAGTATCATCCAGGAAAGGCGAATGTCGTAGCGGATGCTCTTAGTAGGAAGAGATCCTTACTCTAGCAGGACTGGAAGATGTTGGAGGATGTTGCATGTGCGATGACCGAGTTAGAGCCATTATTATGTCAGGCTTTTGTAGCTCAGTTGTCCATTCGGTCTACTGTGCTTGATGAGGTGATTGAGCAACAGAAGGCTGATCCTAGGCTTCAGAAATTAGTAGGCAAGGCGGGAATTGCTCGTGATGAGGATGGTGTGATTAGATTTCATCACCGAGTTTGTGTTCTCGATGTGGTAGATGTCCGTGTGCATGTTCTAGCAGAAGCTCATAGGTCGAGGTTCTCTATTCATCCAGGTAACACTAAGATGTACCAGGACTTAAAGAGATCATTTTGGTGGTCTGGCATGAAGAAGGATGTGGCGGATTTTGTATCCAGGTGTTTAGTATGCCAGCAAGTGAAGGCCGAGCGTCAGTGACCATCTGGTCTTATGCAGAAGATGGAGATTTCAGTATGGAAGTGGGAGGCCATCACTATAGATTTTGTAACGGGCTTGCCCAGATCAGTGAAGGGTAATGACTCGATTTGGGTGATTGTAGATAGATTCTCTAAGACTATGCATTTCTTGCCTATGAAGAAGAAGCAGTCGGTTGAGAGTTTGGCTAGATTGTATGTTAGTAGCATTGTTAGGTTGCATAGTGTACCGAAGTCGATCATTTTAGATCGAGATCCGAGATTTACTTCGAGGCTGTAGAAGGGTCTTCATGATGCTTTGGGTTCCGAATTGAAGTTTAGTTCGGCGTTCCATCCTCAGGCAGATGGACAGTCCGAGAAGACTATCCAGACGCTCGAGGATATGTTGAGAGCGTGTGTGATGGATTGGAAGGGTGATTGGGAGTGTCATTTACCTCTTGTGGAGTTTGCATATAACAACAGTTTTCATGCGAGTATTGGTATGGCTCCATTTGAGGCATTGTATGGTCAGCCTTGTAGATCTCCTTTATGTTGGGAGGAGACTGGTGATAGGCAGTTGATTGGTCCAGAGTTAGTGCAGGAGACTTCAGATAAGATCCAGCTTATCAGAAAGAGGCTTATTGTGGCGCAGGATAGGCAGAAGAGTTACGCCGACAATAGAAGGAAGGATTTAGAGTTCGAGGTTGGCGAGCATATTTTTCTAAAGATTTTGCCTACTCGAGGTGTTGTCATATTTGGCAGGCATAGTAAGTGAAGTCCTAGATTCATTGGCCCGTATGAGATTCTCAGACGTTTGGGCAGCGTGGCATATGAGCTAGCTTTACCACCAACGTTAGCTAGTGTTCATCTTGTTTTCCACGTATCCATGCTCAGGAGATATGTTCGAGATCCATCTCATGTCATTAGTCATGAGCCAGTGGAGATCCAGCCAGATCTGTCATATGTTGAGCAACCAGTAGCTATTCTTGATCGGAAGGTTCAGCACCTCAGGAACAAGAGCATTGTGTCCGTGAAGGTGCTATGGCGGAATTTCTCGAGAGAGGAGGCTACTTGGGAGCTTGAGGATGCTATGATGAAGAAGTATCCCCAATTGTTTGAGTAGTGTCGTTCTAACTTCGAGGACGAAGTTTTCTTTAAGGGGGAGAGGGTGTAAGGCCCTCGAATTTTACCCTTTTATTTAGTTGTTTTTGTTGCTTTGTGTACATGTACGTGTATTTACATGTATATGTAATTATTCTGTACATATTGTATTATTATGATGTTATATGAGTTTACTATGTACATATTGTTTTATTCATATTGGATATATGGTGTGTAAGATATACAATATGTATTGCATGTATATGTATATAGTGTATGTAAGTTTTGGGCATTTCTGTGTTCAGGCCGAAGTGCATGTTAACGTCAACATGCATGGACGTTTAGGGGAGAGTCGACGTCCAGATCGATGGACGCCAACTCCCAGTAGACGGCCAAAAATGTGGATGTCTATTTCCCTAAAATCTATGCATTTCAGATCTGGAAACGGCCGCGATTTCTTCGGTTCTTGTTTTGGAAACCGTCACTCAACGGTAGGAAATCCTGTCTACGCATACCCCAAACCCCTTGGCTCTATAAAAACACCCGTTTAGGGTGAAATAGTTCCTTTGGCTCTTTGAGAAAACCCTAGAAATCTCTGTGCGAAACCTGAACTTTGGGTGGCTTGATCTTGTGTTGTGGTGTGTTTTCCGGTGATCCTCTTCGACTGGAAGGAGCTCTGAACATAGAGGAAGGCTTCCCCGACCTTGGTGTTCAGTCTACATCAACACAGAACCAGTACAGGAGAAGATTTGGGGTGCTTCTTGGCTTGGCCGAGGAGAGCTTCTCCGACAAATAATTCCATTTAGAAAATTTTTAAGAGGCAAGTAACCCTTGGACATCGTCCATACCCATGTCTAGTAGGTCTCAGGAATTTTTGGGAATTTATCTCGTATCTTGGAACCCCCATTCACTGTGTTTTGTGCGTTCAGTCTGCATTTCTGCAGATATGAACTTAACGGCAACATTTGCTGCCATTAAGATCCTGTGTTGGCGGCAACAGATGGTGTCGTTAACCCCTGTTGGCGGCAACATGTGTGACGCCAAGTTCGTCTGGGTTTTACAGAACCCTAGTTTCACATCTGTATGATCATATTCTAACTTATGGTTGTCTGTGTTTCCTGTAGAAATTATGTTGAGTTCAGTACAGGCAAGAGGTCATATCATGAGGAGGTACTGAATTTCTGTGATTTATGTTATTTATTAAAATTTCTGTAATTGAACTGTGAGCTGAAAATGACCATGTTTAATCTTGTATAAATAAATCGATTGTGAGTTAGAATTTTATAATTTTTACATGACAGCATGATGACTTCTTTCAGATTTTTGAACTGCTAGAACCAACTGTATGAATGTAAACCATGCTAAATGAATTTCTTGATGGGAAATGCATGATATCTGTTTTAATTATCATAATTAGTATATAAGTCCAAAAAATCTAAAAAATTGAGCATATAATGTGTTATCTGTCTTCAACTTGTGATAAATAATTCGTCCTGTTTGGGTGACTGTAGGTGTGGTTGTTAATTTAACAGTGAATATTTGCCAAGTCAACATGTTAATTTAGTTCTTGTATAATGCAATGATTACAGCATGATTAAGACTGTGGTATGCGTTGTTAAGTACGGGGACCAGTAGCATCATGTTAGGAAAAACTGAAGCATGCATGTGTATTTAAGTACATGAGCATGAAATGATTAGTGCATATGATTAATGTAAGTAAATATGTGACTTAAGTGAAATGTGCTAAAATGTGCCGTGTGTGACACTGCTACCATAGAGGGCTATGGAACTGTACTGTAGTAAAGTCCCTACGGGAAGGTTCAATGTGTGTGATATCCTATGGGCAATTAGGATGAAATCCTGGAGGTGGACAAGTACCACTGGTTATGGTGGAGAGTGCTTCTCCTGGTTCTGCGCAGTTAACCAAGATCTATCACTATGTTGCCTAGGTGATAGATATGTGAATGTGAATATGTGTGTCCTTCTAGTGGTGGTTTGGACTATGTGTCACGGCAACTAAGTGTAAAATGTAAATATGTGTATATGATTATGTGAAATGTGAAAGGTGTGGAATGTGAAATTGTCAAATGAATGTGTTAGTACATGAATAAGTGTAAACCCATATGAATATGTTCAATTCATGTCAAAACAGCAAGCAAAAGGTATGTATGTTGGTGTTAAATGCATATGAAAATGATTAGAATCCATGCTAGGTTGCTAATTACCTTATGCTTAATTCCATGTTCTAGATAGGTAGAGTTGTACCATAATATGGATAATATTGAATTGTTAAATCATGTTACATGTATTCATAGTAAGCATGTGTAGGAATGTGAGTGATACTACTTAATGTTATAAGTAGGGGTGTTCATGGTTTGGTTTGGTTTGGTTTATAGGAGATTTTTAGGAAACCAAATCAAACCAAATTCGGACTCAAACTGAACCAAACCAAACTGAAGTCCCTTGAAACCAAACCAAACCAAACCGAATTAAATTTGGTTTGGTTCGATTTGGTTCGGCTTAACTTGAAAATAAATGGGCCTTTAGATTCTCTTAGTCTTAAATAAAATTTTAATCACTTATTTCCCTAATAAATCACTATCAAATAATATTTAAAATGAATTATTAAATGTTGATGACCATATTAACTTCCATAATATGTATTTTTATGTAAATATATTGAAAAAACTTGATAGATATATACAAATAAAAATTTATTATTGTAATTCGATTAAATCGGTTTGGTTTGGTTTCTAGAGGTTAGAAACCGAACCAAACCGAATTTTCTTTTTCAGTTTGGATTAGAACCAAACCAAATTTTTTCCATGTTCAAACCGAATCGCTCGATTCGGTTTGATTTTTTGGTTTGAACTGAATAATGAACACCCCTAGTTATAAGCATGTATCATGTGTTCTATTGCTATAAGTTTTTCCATGTATAGTAGTTTAGATTTTATAAAGCATGCAACATGTGTTACTCCTTATCTTTAAAAGTCAGCATGTGCATATGATATGTGTATGGATGTTGTACATGGATTGCTTGCTGAGTCTATGTAGACTCATACTTGCTTCGGCGTACAGGTGTGACAAGTGTCTCCACATCCGAGGAGGATATAGTTAGGAGCGACTCCGAGCGCGAGGAGTAGCTATTTTGTGGAGATCTCTACGTTATATATTTCATTTCATAGTATGTAATTTGGAATTGTGTAATTAAGGATGGACAATGTATTCATTTGAAAGTTGTATAAATGTGGACTTTAGTGTTTTCTTTCATCTTATGTTATACAGACTGTGGATATTGATGATGATGATGGAATGGAATGAAATTGTTACTTTATTTTTGTTGTACTCTTTACTATTCATGTACATATCAACCTATCATTTAGTGTTGGGTCAATGTCCCACTGTGACGGCGTTCTCTATACCGATGTGGATTGGTATAATCGTACCGGTATAAAGAGGGTCGTTACAACTCAGCTTCAGTTGACTACCAAAAGCTTGTAGCAAACCTTTTCAGAATCGAGAGATAAACCTCATATCACAATTAGAGATGATCAACTTTGGAATACCATGCAATTTAACAATACTATCAATGTACAGTCTGGTCAAGCTCTCCACGAACTGCCTCTTCTTCATGGCGAAAAAGTGAGCATTTTTTGAAAATCGATCAACAATCACCCAGATAGAGTCGTTCCCTCTAACCGATCTAGGTAAATCAATCACAAAATCCATCGTGATCTACTTCCACTTCCATTGAGGAATATCCAACTTCTGCATCAATTCTGTCTAGATCTTTAAAGCAGGCACTCATTATAATCACCTATCATGCTAAATAATCTTGGACTTGTCCTCTATACAGACTTAGGGATATGAATACATTGTTGACAATTCATTTATAGCTCAACCTGGAAATAGCTCTGAGACCAATCTCTGTAATGCCCCTCTTAGACATGGTACAGTTGTACCAACTCACATCGGATCCAAGGGTGGCTCCACAGTGGAAACATCCAACATAATTGGTTCAAGTTGAGCTACACACAAATGACGAGCTATATAACAACAATCATAGCAGCGGAATGAAATTTTCCATTAACGGATGTATTCAAATACAAAGTCTAAAGCATAAAGAGAGCAAACTAATATAGTCCACTAATAACAAGTCTGCAAGTCCATAAAATAATACATTGTTCAAATTACAAATTATTCCCACATACAAGTTCACTCAATCAACTCTAACAACAATCTAAGCCTCCACATCCTCACACTCGGAGTCAGTGTGAACTAACTCCTCAGTGCCAATGTCCTCAACTTCTCCTGAAAGGTTAATCAAGTGTGAGGCTACAAGTCTCAGTAGACAACAAGGAAAACAGTTCTAATATCTATCATATAGCAACTTTTAACACATGATATACATATTCCAATTACTTAGCCTTTGTATAATATACTTTCTTCCTATCAGTGTATTTTATCAATCATCAATCACATTTCCAAAAATAGTAGCAGAAGATGATCACTTCACAAGTAAAGGAAGCATTCATAACTAAATCATATGTCCAACATTCTTGTGAATTTACCCACGTATAGCATGTTAATAGTGCAGAAATAAAGACATCTATAATGGAATCATTGTCATATGGCATTCTCAATTCATGTACATTTATTACTCCATGAGGGTACTATCATATAACATATAAACAATTCATATGGTATGTAAAAAATGGCATACAACATGTAGGCAATATCATGTAGTATGTAAACATGGTCATGTAGAATGTAGACATTATCATGTAGCATGTAGACATTAACATGTAGCATGTATAGTTTCCAAGACATAGCTCCACTATTAATAGAGATCATGTAGTCATGTAGCATTCACTTATCACCTAAGAAAAACAGTGATGAAGTCTTGGTCATTGCGCAATACCTGGGGAAGTCCTCCCCACCATTTCCAGTAGAACATATCTACCTCCAGGATTTCATCCGTTGCCCACAGATTCATGTAGTCAATTTCATGTAGGTGAACCATAACCATAGGGGCATTCTATGGCGTAGTTCCACATAGGAATCTCTATAATAGCAATGTCTTATTGGCCATATCATTTTAGAAATATTATGACAAGTATTCATGCAATCAACATGTATATACATATACATTATAGCATGCTTTCCACAAATCATGCATATGTACTAATTTACTTAAGAAGACAATAGCCTATGTTCATGTAACCCATTACCATCATTTCTAAAATCATCATCTCTACTGTACGTTAGTCATTTATCATGATACTAATGTGATTATCTAAATTCTTGTATTCCTTTTTGCATCTAACAATTTCCATGTATTCCTTTATAAATTCAGAAAATTATAGCAGCAAGTATAGTACACAAAAATCTTTGAAAATTTGATAGTAACTCTCTTCCTAGATATGCATCTTCTATACAAAATTTCATATTTTTCTGGATCAAGCATCATTTCCTATGGTTATTTATCATCAAACTTGGATTAATTAGCATGATACGAAAGTTTAACTAAAGCATACATTTACTATGCAAAAACTGAGTATGATGAATCTTTATTTTTCAGTCTAACAGTAGTAAGAATTTCAAAGCACGATATCATAATGTGGAATAAACATCCCATTTATTTTTCTTTCTTCTTACATTATCAAAATCCTTAAAAACATTATGTATAGGCCATATAACATTGTCATAGCATTTTGCTGTATAACCGGACTTATTTACACAAAATGAAGTGTAACGGAAACCCTGTACAATCATCAACCATGACTTATAAACATTTAAACAGATTTGTAAAAAAACTGCACAAATGTACTTAACGGCAGTGTAGGTTGTCGTTTACATAGGTTAACAGCAATCAACACTATCACTAAGATTAATTGACAGCGACACATAGCGCCGTCAATATACATAGACATCCAATATTCCATCGTTTACATCAAGTAGATGGCAGTCGAGGGTGACGTTAAGTTCATACAGTCAAAACCCAAAAACTCACATGAAATACTTGTTGCCCAGTTGACGAGCCCAGAGGGGGGTGAATGGGTCTTTTTAAAATTAATCTAGAAGATACCTGTAACTCAAAACAATCACACAAACGTTCTTCGAACTATGTTAGTTACAGTTAGTTTAAATAACAATCACACAAGGAAGACAGTCACACAACACAAGGATTATCCTGGTTCGGACTTCCTTTCCTTAGGAGTCCTACGTCCAGTCCCTGAGCAACAACTCAGGATTTCACTAACTAGGGAACAGTCCCCCTAAGGACGCTACAACACCCAGCTCAGCTGGTCTTCCTTCACACTCGAAGGGAACAACACCCTGGATACCACTAGGTCTTCCTTCACACCCGAAGGGAACAACACCCTGGATATCACCAGGTCTTCCTTCACACCAGAAGGGAACAGCACAGAGAAGAATGTATGACTTTCAAGCCCCTAGATCCAGCTTTTGATAAGCGAGGATCTGAAGCAACTAGAACTGAGAGCAAAGAGATTATAAACAATTCACACTCTCAGAACTATACAGGCTCTCTCAAGATTTTCACAAACTAGTGGAGAGCAAAAGAGCAAAAGCTAAGAGGAGTGAAGGATCTTGGCTCTCGACTTTCTTCAGAAGAATTTGAATGCTTGAATATCCAATGTTGTCTATACTTCTGACTTGGATTTATAACTTCAATTTGAAATCTAAACGTTGAAGTGTCCGTTGTCTCTCTTTTGAGTAGTCGTTAGACTGAATGACATCTGGAGTCTTGGAAGCTTCCTGTCAACAGTCTTTTGATTACTTGAGCACGCAAAGAGATGAGATCTTCAAAGATATCCGATGGCTTCTATTTGTTTAACGTTGTACCATGAAGCTAGTTCAGAGGTCTGCACAGATGTCAATCTTAAATAGCAGACAGATAAGCTATCTCTGATGTCAGTCAACGTCAGTAGCAATAGTCAATAGTAATGCCAAATAGCTTTAGTCTAAAGGACGTTATCAGAGTAGGCACGAGAAAGGATGATATGGCCTGCATGCATGCAGAGATATGTTTAGATCTCATAAATGCAAAAGCGTCAGAGAGATGTCTACGTGGGCTTTGACTGGTCAATGCTTTAAGATGAATAGGATATCAATATATGAAATCGATGACTGAATGACTTATGAAATCGTTATGAACACTAATAAGTCATTATAGAGAGCAAATCGTTATGAATACTTATCAAGTCGTTATGAACTCTAAAGAAATCGTTATGCTAACTTATGAAATCGTTACAACAAGCAAGTTGCGAGTTCTAAAGAAATCACTTAGAAGTCGTTGCGAGTTCTAAAGAAATCGTTATGATAACTTATGAAGTCGTTCGTTGCGAGTTCTAAAGAAATCGTTATGATAACTTATGAAGTCGTTACAACAAGCAAGTCGTTGCGAGTTCTAAAGAAATCGTTATGATAACTTATGAAGTCGTTACAACAAGCAAGTCGTTGCGAGTTCTAAAGAAATCGTTATGATAACTTATGAAGTCGTTACAACAAGCAAGTCGTTGCGAGTTCTAAAGAAATCGTTATGATAACTTATAGAATCGTTACGACATCGATTGTTTGAAACAACATGACTTTTCAGTTTTATAAGAAAATCGTTGCGATCACTTATAGAATCGTTACGACATCGATTTGTTTGAAACAACATGACTTTTCAGTCTTATAAGAAAATCGTTATGAACTTCAACAAAATCGATATGGATTTAGAGAAATATCATGTTGAAAAGATTGAAGCTTCAGAGTAGTAATGCATACCTTTATTGGCTTGTTTGACCTCGGTATTTTTCCTGTACTTAAGACTTATGAAATATTCATCAAAATATGTATATATATATATATAATTAATTGATAAATTCTTGTTTGGTTTTGTTAATCATCAAAATATGTATATATATATATAATTAATTAAAATTGCATGGGGACAGACTGATCATCAATCTCCCCCTTTTTGGTGATGACAAAACTGAACAATAAGCATGGATAAAAGTATCTGAATTTGTTGTAAAGAGAAGATATGCTAAGATTCTAAGCAAAATTAAAATTTCAGACATGCGTACTTTTCTCCCCCTTTTTGTCATTAAGCAAAAAGATAAACTTTGACAAAGAAAGAAGAGAGAAAGAAAAAATAGAGAATACACAGAGGGTCATGTCATTTACTGTGGAGGTACAGGTAAATAGAAGGCAGGAGACAACAGAGAGGAAAAATGGGAGATGGATGCCTGAACTTCCTGCTCTTCAAAAAGATTTTTAAAAGCTTTAAAAGACACAGAGTAAGATGGTCCCATGGTGGGAGCCATCCGTTTGAGATGAAGATCTAGATGCTGATAGAGAAGATCATCATATGCATCCTTGTCCATGTTCATCTTGAGAAAACGAGGAGTGCCAAAGCTGGCACAGGAGAGGAACTGGTCCATGGTGACAGGGTAGTGATTGTGGTTAGCTTTGAGAGCTTGGTGCAGAGCCACATACACTTTGTATCTTTCTTCCCAGACCTTGAAGGGGTCATCAACAAGATTAATGGAGTTCATATCTAGGAAAGTGGCTGGAGAAATAGCTGGTTTGCCTTCCCTGGCCTGAGCTTCATTGAGTTCAGACAGCTGCTGAGCTGACAGGGGGTAGAACTTGGACCATTCAGAAGATGTGAGCCTTTCACATTCAGACAGGATAGGGGAGAGAACTTCAGCCTTTACATGGCCCTGGTGATATTCCCTGAATAGGAATCTAGAAAAGGAAACCAGGTAGCCTTTCTGCACTTTAATTCTGCCCAAGACTCTGGCAAAACGCTCAAAGATGATGGATCCTACAGAGGATTCCATAACTAGAAAGTGAATTTGAGGAAGGGCTATCTCCTCAGGTATTTGAAGTGTAGCAAAATCTACCTGAATATCTGAAGTGTGAGAGATAACTGGAGACAAGGCTGAAAGTGCCTTCCTGAACTGACAGAGCTGAACTTCTGGAAGTCTATGAATATATCTGTAGTTGTTGAATAGCATGAAATGCCTGATCATCTTTATTTCCGATTGAATGTAGGGTGCCCAGAGTTCTTGGTGGTACATCCTGAACCACTCAGATAGAGTCAAGGAGTGGTCCCTTGGAGGAAATCTGGCAGATTTGGCAAGAATGAACTTCTTGAGAAGATCCTTGTGACCTTTGCCCCACTGCTCTTCAGATTTGGAGTGAGCAAGAGAGAAAATTTTGGATTTTTCGGTTTTTGAAAGAGAAGTATAGGGGAAAATGGTGTGCAAATGATCTGTAAGGTTTTGAAAGGGAAGGTTGATGATGGTGGCATAAGCAACTTTGGAAAGGTATTCCCTATACAGTGGGTTATGTTTGTTGTCCACTGTGAGAGAAAACCACAAAGGAGGGTATTTGGGTTCAGAGGAAGAGGAAGAGGTAGAAGTAAGTTTCCTCTTCTTGGAGGCAGGATTAGAAGGATCTGCCCTGTGAACATGTTCTCCCACTTTCAACACAGACCTGAGGATCCCTTCCTCAAATTCATCCTTTATCTTTTCAATAAAGGGAGAATTGAGTTGAGCATGTTCAGGTATGATAGTGATGAAAGATGGTGGAGGAGTAGGATGAAGAAAAGAGTGTGAAGTAGTGTGGAGATCATCAGTTGGTCCAAGGGAGGGACCAGAGGAGGAAGAGGATGCTCCAGCTGAGGATGCTGGAGGGGCCTCAAATATAGGAGAAGGAGAAGGAATGGTGGACTGAAATGGTGTAGGAGAGAAATTGGTCTAGATTGAGGCTTCTTGAATGTTTGAGGAGCAGGAGGTGCTGTAGGAGCTGATGGTGGAGTTGGAGGAATAGGTGTGTGAGAGGGGGAAGAGGGAGCTGGGGGCTTGGGTGCCAAGAGCTCTTCTGCCTCTATCTGCACAGACTCACTCTCCAATGGTCCTGATCCTTGCTCAGATGGCCCTGTTGGCCCTGCATCCTGATCAGCTGGCCCTGTTGGCTCTACCTCTTTTGGTGCTGCTGCTGCTTCTGGAGGAGGAGGAGCTTGAGCTCCAACTGCCTTGATAATATCTGAGAGCATGCCTTTCATGCTGCTCATTTCCTTGTTAAACCATTTCATAGCATTTCTGATTTGGGCCAACTCTTTGTTGGCTGAAGCTTGACTCAGAAATATAGAGTTGACATCTGACTGGAGAGAACATAATAGTTCACCTTGAACATTCAGCCTTTCAATCACTGGCTTCAAGTTTATGACAATTTTCTGCTTAACCTGCCTCTCAAATGGAGAATCAGCCAGGAGAGGAACTCCAGAGGCAACCTCTTTTCCTTTCTTCTTGCCTTCATTTTCTGGAGGAGGTTGATCATCATCTGAGCTCGAAGAGCTTGCAGTCTCCCCTTCTCTGTCATCCAAATTTGAAGAATCTCCATGCTTTTCATCCTTATCAACATCTGGAGTTGCGTCTACTGAACCTTCTTTTGATAGCTCCCCCTCAATAGGAGCATCTTCTTCATCTGATACTTGCTCCCCCTGACTGGGAGCAGATTCCAACACAGAGTCACCTTGGGCAGCTAGGTGCTCTACCTCTACTGGAACATCTTCCATTGGTTCATCAATGTGGCCTGATGCCACAGTCTCTTCTGCAACTCTGCTACTTGTTTCTGGAGCACTTGAGATAAAAGGAATCGAATCTATGATGTCTGCCAGAATCGATGCAACTACAGTTGAGGGAAGTGGGTCCTCAACTGGAATAATGTCCTCTGGGAGGAGATCCTCAATTCTCCTTTCTGCAAAAGTTTGAACTGATTCTTCTGGAAATCCTGAAGCTTCTACAGACGCCCTTTCTTCTTCTACTGCACTTTCAGACTGAACTTCTGCAATGGAGGGCCGTGAAGATTCTGCTGCTTCAACTGCTGGAGCTAAAATTGACTCCACTGGCAATTCTGGAGTCATATCCGCTGATCCCATCTCCGGATGAACAACTGAGGTGTCGATAATGATGGCTTCGCCTTCAGCAACTGAAGCCTTGAACCAGACACCACTTTCCACAGAGAAGCCACTCTTCTTCAGGTTCCTGGACCTGATTGCTTGGCCCATTTTCTCTACAACTGCCCCAGAAAGATCAACACCGAAGTGTTTGAAGATCTTGGTGAGTAGGTGGGCATAAGGCAGGGACACATTGAACTTACTCTTGGTGTCCCAAATCTGATCTCTTGCAAACTTCATTCTTTCCATTATCACTGCAGCCATATTTATCTCCTTATTCTGAATGGCCCAGTACATCATGTCCGAATCGGCCTTTGTGCAAGATGAAAACGTTGCACTTCTGGGAACTAAGATTTGACAGACAATAAAATGGAGAAGACGATTGAAGGCGGATAGTTGATTTATGTCGATCTTGCCGTCTCTCAGCTTGAATCCTGGCCCGATAATTCCCAAACCTTTCACTTGGGCATCCACAGTGTGAACCCCACTAAATCCGGAAGTCTTTACATTGAACAACATTTTCAGCAACTCAGGGTCTATTCTAATCATTGTTCCCTTTACTGAAGAAACTAGAGACCCATCTTCCTCTGTTCTCATACACACAAAAAAGGCTTTTACCAAGTCCGGATAACTGACCTCTGAAAAGGTGGAAATTTCTGTCCACTGCATCTGATTGATCAAATCTACTACGCTGCTCATTCCACTTTTCCTCAGATTAGCGACATCTACTTCTTTGTTGCCACAGAGCTTTGTCTTCACAAAGGTAAATCTCTCCTGCTGCTCAGGAGTGAGGAACTCGGCGCTGTAGCCACCCAAACTGCCGGCGATGATAGGTGCGGCCATAGATTCAGGTGGGAAAGGCAACGGAGGGTGGAGACGGAAGGTGAGGAGAAAGAATCCTCAAGAAATTTTGCGGGAAGTAGGAGGAAGATTCAAATTTGCAGAGGATTGAGATGGAGTTGTTAGGGCATCGGCTCAAGCGGCAGGATAAAAGAGGGGAAAAGGTAGACGATGAGACACGAATCGTTCTGTCATCGATTTTATGAATAAATTAATGCTACGTGGAAAGTGAGGCGCCAAGCGGCGGAGAAAACGACAAAAGGTTTTGACTATTCAAACGGACTTCAATGAGAGAGCGTTTACTACAATACAATTTGAATTTCTTTTGCTTATTGCCATGGAGGGAAAAATTACTTTAATTCTAAGAATTTAATGTGCCACTTGTAAGCAAACTTTTATCACAAATTGCACATGCCTAATTCCCTTCTAAGAGATGTAAATCTCTCTTCAGGTAAGGCTTTTGTGAAAATGTCTGCTAATTGGCCATTTGTATCAATAAAGGATATTTCAATATTTCCATTTGCAACATGATCACGAATAAAATGATATCTAACCTCAATATGTTTGGTCCTTGAGTGCTGAACTGGATTCTTGGTGAGATTAATGGCACTGGTGTTGTCACACAGCAACGGGATTGATTTGATATTTAATCCAAAGTCCTCAAGCTGTTGCTTTATCCATAAGAGTTGTGTGCAGCAACTTCCAGCAGCCACGTACTCAGCTTCAGCTGTAGAGAGTGCTACTGAATTTTGTTTCTTTGAGGACCAAGATATCAAACACCCTGCAAGGAACTGACAACAACCACTGGTGCTCTTTCTATCTAATTTACATCCAGCATAGTCAGCATCAGAGTAACCTACTAGGCTAATTTCACATTGTTTTGGATACCATAGACCTAAGTCATGAGATCTTGCTAGATATCTAAATATTCTTTTCACAGAAATTAAATGTGATTCTTTAGGATCTGCCTGATATCGAGCACACATGCATACACTAAATAAAATATCAGGTCTACTAGCTGTTAAATAAAGGAGTGAACCTATCATACCTCTGTAGATCTTTTGATCTACTTTCTTACCATCTTTGTCACTGTCCATTCTTGTTGATGTACTCATTGGTGTCGACAGTGGCTTGGTATTTTCGAATCCAAATTTCTTCAATAGTTCTTTTGTGTACTTAGCTTGACTGATGTGAGTTCCTTCCTTTCCTTGTTTGATTTGAAGTCCAAGGAAATAGTTGAGTTCTCCCATCATACTCATTTCAAATTCTCCCTGCATTAACTTTTCAAAATACTTGCAAAGAGACTCATCAGTAGAACCAAAAATGATATCATCTACATAGATTTGAACCAATAGGATGTGTTTGACTTTTGACTTTATAAAAAGAGTACTATCTACCTGACCTCTACTGAAACCATGATTTAGAAGGAAAGAGCTAAGCCTTTCATACCAGGCTCTAGGTGCTTGCTTTAAACCATATAATGCCTTGTGAAGTTTGAAAACATGATTAGGAAATTCTGTGTCATCAAAGCCCGGAGGTTGTTCCACATAAACTTCCTCTTTTATGAAACCATTTAAGAATGCGGATTTAACATCCATTTGAAATAGTGTCAAGTTTAAAGCAGATGCATATGCAAGTAATATTCTAATGGCCTCAAGTCTAGCTACAGGTGCATAGGTTTCATCGAAATCTATGCCTTCCTCTTGAGAATAGCCTTGAGCTACCAATCTGGCCTTGTTTCTTAAGATTGCACCAGTTTCATCCAGTTTATTTCTGAACACCCATTTGGTGCCAATGACTGGATGGTCTGATGGTCTAGGAACAAGTGACCATACTTGGTTTCTCTTGAATTGATTTAATTCATCTTGCATGGCTACTATCCAAGATTCATCAGAAAGAGCTTCATTGACTGTCCTAGGCTCTATCTGAGAAACAAAGGCTAAATAATCACAAGGAATAACATTACCTCTTGTTCTTACCCCAATGGATGGATCACCAATGATATTTTCAAGTGGGTGATCTTTCTTGTATCTCCACTCCTTTGGAAGGTTTTCATGAGTAACTTCTTCTTGTTGTAATTCTTCCAGAGGTGGATCATCCTTGTCCTCAATTGATGCATCTTTTAGTTTCTTGGATAGTTCTTCTGCATCATCATCGTCACTATCTACTCCCTTTCTCAAGGAAGGGTTAGTTTCATCAAAAATAATGTGCACAGATTGTTCAATCAACAAGGTACGTTTATTAAATACTCTATAGCCTTTAGGTTTAGACGTGTACCCCATGAAGATGCCTTCATCTGATTTGGCATCCAGCTTACCAATGTCCCTTTTTCCATTGTTGTGAATGAAGCAAGGGCACCCAAAGGTTCTGAAGTGGCTGATCTGAGGCTTCTTCCCTTTGAATAGTTCATATGCAGTCTTCTTCAGGATTGGCCTGATCATTACTCGGTTGATAATGTAGCTTGCTGTATTGACTGCTTCAGCCCAAAAGTATCTAGGCAGATCATATTCTGAGAGCATAGTTCTTGCCATGTCCAATAGGGTTCTGTTCTTCCTCTCAGCGATGCCATTCTGTTGAGGTGTCCTTGGTGCTGAGAAATTGTGCTCAATTCCCTGATCATCACAAAATCTAGAAAATTTTTCATTTTGAAATTCACCACCATGATCTGATCTGATAGACACAATGCTGAACTTCTGAACTTTCTTACTGAAGCTGACGAAACTTTCAAAAGTATCATCTTTATGTTCTAGGAATGATACCCATGTAAATCTTGAGTAGTCATCAACTATGACAAATCCAAAATTCTTTCCTCCAAGACTGGTAGTCCTCATTGGCCCAAATAGATCCATATGAAGGAGCTCCAAGGGTTTTGAGGTGGTCACCATCGTCTTTGACTTGAAGGAGACTTTGGTGTGCTTTCCCTTAGCACAAGGTTTACATACACCTTCCAACTTTGTACTGACCTTAGGTAGACCTTGCACAAGATTCTTCTTTAGCAATTTTCTCATGCCATCTATGCTGCAATGTCCAAGTCGTCTGTGCCATAATTCTGTGGATTTATTTTTATTTGCTGCCAGGCAAACATTTTGAACCTTGAGTTCTTCAAGATAGAGCACATACAAATTCTTTTCTCTATTAGCTTCAAAGATGACTGTTCCATCCTTCAGTATACTGCACTTTGACTCTTGAAACTTGATCTGATGGCCTCTGTCGCACAGCTGGCTAATGCTGATGAGATTGTGCTTCAATCCCTTGACTAGTAGCACATCTTCTATGACTGTTTTTCCTTTGTTATTCACAGAGCCACTGCCTATTACGATTCCTTTCCCATTATCTCCATAGGTAACTGTTCCATCTTCAGCTTGGAGATGAGAGAACAACTTCTGGTTTCCTGTCATGTGTCTTGAGCACCCACTATCCAAATACCATTTGGATGCTCGAGGGTTAACCTGAAATAAAGACATCAAGCTTTAGGTACCCAAATTCTTTTGGGTCCTGATTGGTTAGTATCATTAATTTTACCTTTTAATATCCATTTTTTATGTCTTGTTGGGCATGTAGTTATAATATGTCCTAACTTATTGCAGTGACTACAGCAGGATAACTTAGTCACTTTTTCTATGTATTTAAAATCAGCTTTGTATGCTACATCTTGTTCGGGTACAAATTTTGGTGTTGGATATGTTTTAGGATAGACCTTGGTTTCTTCATTATCTGGGGGTGTATATCCTAACCCATTTTTCTTCTTACCTGATCTCCTAGCACCTTTTAATATTAGAGAGTTTTTACCATTAGTAAATTTTTCTAGTGTGCTTGATAGTTTATCATTTTCTTCATTTAAGTTTTTAATTTCTTTCCTTAATTCATCTGTACTTTCCTGTTTTTCTAGTTTAGTTATTTGTTCATTTTTAACTTTTAGGTCTTCACATAACAGTTCATTTCTTCGTTTAAGTTCAATTATTTGACTTTCTAATTGTTCATTTTCTGATTTTAGATCTGAGTTTGTATTTTCTATACAGACTATGTTTTTCTTACTTACTTTTAATAGTTTAGTTACTTCTTTATATTTTTCATAAAGTTCGTTGAAAGCCTCTTCTAAACTATCGGAGTCTGAACCATTGCATGAATCAAAAGATGAGTCAGAAGTTACCTTTTCTTCAGTGTTTGCCATGAAGCCAAGTGGGCTTTTTCTTCATCGCTGCAGGAGCTTGACTCACTATCTGAGTCGCTACTGTTTTCCCATGCTGCTGCCATTGCTTTCTTTTTGTACTTTCTAAACTTCTTGGAACTGTCCTTCTTCCTGAACTCTGGCTTCTTTAACTTAGGACACTCAGTCTTAATGTGTCCTGGCTTCTTACATTCATAGCAGATGGGTTCTCCTTTCTTCATTTCTTTTCCATCTGGCTTCTTGAAATCCTTATTCTTTTTGAAATACCTTCTACCAGATTGAGATTTCTTCTTTTTAGCCAAAATTCGTTGTAACCTTCTAGATAACATAGCTTCCTCATTCTCGCTGTCTGCATCACTTTCGCTTTCAGCTGAGCTTGCATCTGGTGAATCTTCTTCAGCTTTTAAGGCGTTGGAGTGCTTCTTTCTGCTAGAGGACTCTCCTAGCCTTTCCATATTGATTTCATGGGCCATGAGGGACCCAATGAGCTTTTCTACAGACATTCTCTTCAGATCATTAGCTTCTTCTATTGCTGTGACTTTTGGAGTCCATGAGGACGGTAAGGATCTAAGTATCTTTCTTACCATATCTCCCATCTCATAGACTTTCCCCAGGCTAGCCAGTCCATTTGTGATGTCAGTGAACCGGCTGAACATTTGAGTTATGGACTCACTTGATTGCATCTGAAATCTTTCATATTGAGTGACAAGAATATCGATTCTTGTTTCCTTCACTTTGTCTGTGCCTTCATAAGTAATCCTGAGCTTTTCCCACATTTCCATTGATGATTTGCAGGCTGAAACTCTGTTGAATTCCTTCTTACTTAGAGCACAGCATAGGATACTCTTTGCTTTGCAATTCAGGGAAATCTTCTTCCTGTCATCATCTGTCCATTGTGCTTTCTCATTTGTGACTAACAGATCACCTTCTTCTACTATGGACCAAATTTGATAGTCGTGTCCTTGTAAAAAGTATTCCATTCTGGTCTTCCAGTAAGGATAATCTTCACCATCGAAGAGAGGGGGTCGGTTGACGGACTGACCTTCAAAGTTACCTTGGGCTGCCATGGATCTTTACTCTTCAGATCGTTGGATCCTTTCTTTGTCGAAGAGACTTGCTCTGATACCACTTGTTGCCCAGTTGACGAGCCCAGAGGGGGGTGAATGGGTCTTTTTAAAATTAATCTAGAAGATACCTGTAACTCAAAACAATCACACAAACGTTCTTCGAACTATGTTAGTTACAGTTAGTTTAAATAACAATCACACAAGGAAGACAGTCACACAACACAAGGATTATCCTGGTTCGGACTTCCTTTCCTTAGGAGTCCTACGTCCAGTCCCTGAGCAACAACTCAGGATTTCACTAACTAGGGAACAGTCCCCCTAAGGACGCTACAACACCCAGCTCAGCTGGTCTTCCTTCACACTCGAAGGGAACAACACCCTGGATACCACCAGGTCTTCCTTCACACCCGAAGGGAACAACACCCTGGATACCACCAGGTCTTCCTTCACACCGAAGGGAACAGCACAGAGAAGAATGTATGACTTTCAAGCCCCTAGATCCAGCTTTTGATAAGCGAGGATCTGAAGCAACTAGAACTGAGAGCAAAGAGATTATAAACAATTCACACTCTCAGAACTATACAGGCTCTCTCAAGATTTTCACAAACTAGTGGAGAGCAAAAGAGCAAAAGCTAAGAGGAGTGAAGGATCTTGGCTCTCGACTTTCTTCAGAAGAATTTGAATGCTTGAATATCCAATGTTGTCTATACTTCTGACTTGGATTTATAACTTCAATTTGAAATCTAACGTTGAAGTGTCCGTTGTCTCTCTTTTGAGTAGTCGTTAGACTGAATGACATCTGGAGTCTTGGAAGCTTCCTGTCACAGTCTTTTGATCACTTGAGCACGCAAAGAGATGAGATCTTCAAAGATATCCGATGGCTTCTATTTGTTTAACGTTGTACCATGAAGCTAGTTCAGAGGTCTGCACAGATGTCAATCTTAAATAGCAGACAGATAAGCTGTCTCTGATGTCAGTCAACGTCAGTAGCAATAGTCAAGAAAATAGTAATGCCAAATAGCTTTAGTCTAAAGGACGTTATCAGAGTAGGCACGATAAAGGATGATATGGTCTGCATGCATGCAGAGATATGTTCAGATCTCATAAATGCAAAAGCGTCAGAGAGATGTCTACGTGGGCTTTGACTGGTCAATGCTTTAAGATGAATAGGATATCAATATATGAAATCGATGACTGAATGACTTATGAAATCGTTATGAACACTAATAAGTCATTATAGAGAGCAAATCGTTATGAATACTTATCAAGTCGTTATGAACTCTAAAGAAATCGTTATGCTAACTTATGAAATCGTTACAACAAGCAAGTCGTTGCGAGTTCGATAACTTATGAAGTCGCGAGTTCTAAAGAAATCGTTATGATAACTTATGAAGTCGTTACAACAAGCAAGTCGTTGCGAGTTCTAAAGAAATCGTTATGATAACTTATGAAGTCGTTACAACAAGCAAGTCGTTGCGAGTTCTAAAGAAATCGTTATGATAACTTATGAAGTCGTTACAACAAGCAAGTCGTTGCGAGTTCTAAAGAAATCGTTATGATAACTTATGAAGTCGTTACAACAAGCAAGTCGTTGCGAGTTCTAAAGAAATCGTTATGATAACTTATAGAATCGTTACGACATCGAGTGTTTGAAACAACATGACTTTTCAGTTTATAAGAAAATCGTTGCGATCACTTATAGAATCGTTACGACATCGATTTGTTTGAAACAACATGACTTTTCAGTCTTATAAGAAAATCGTTATGAACTTCAACAGAAATCGATATGGATTTAGAGAAATATCATGTTGAAAAGATTAAAGCTTCAGAGTAGTAATGCATACCTTTATTGGCTTGTTTGACCTCGGTATTTTTCCTGTACTTAAGACTTATGAAATATCAAATATGTATATATATATAATTGATAAATTCTTGTTTGGTTTTGTTAATCATCAAAATATGTATATATATATATATAATTAATTAAAATTGCATGGGGACAGACTGATCATCAATTCCCCCTTTTTGGTGATGACAAAACTGAACAATAAGCATGGATAAAAGTATCTGAATTTGTTGTAAAGAGAAGATATGCTAAGATTCTAAGCAAAATTAAATTTCAGACATGCGTACTTTTCTCCCCCTTTTTGTCATTAAGCAAAAAGATAAACTTTGACAAAGAAAGAAGAGAGAAAGAAAAATAGAGAATACACAGAGGGTCATGTCATTTACTGTGGAGGTACAGGTAAATAGAAGGCAGGAGACAACAGAGAGGCAAAATGGGAGATGGTTTCCCATGCCTGAACTTCCTGCTCTTCAAAAAGATTTTTAAAAGCTCCAAAAGACACAGAGTAAGATGGTCCCATGGTGGGAGCCATCCGTTTGAGATGAAGATCTAGATGCTGATAGAGAAGATCATCATATGCATCCTTGTCCATGTTCATCTTGAGAAAACGAGGAGTGCCAAAGCTGGCACAGGAGAGGAACTGGTCCATGGTGACAGGGTAGTGATTGTGGTTAGCTCTGAGAGCTTGGTGCAGAGCCACATACACTTTGTATCTTTCTTCCCAGACCTTGAAGGGGTCATCAACAAGATTAATGGAGTTCATATCTAGGAAAGTGGCTGGAGAAATAGCTGGTTTGCCTTCCCTGGCCTGAGCTTCATTGAGTTCAGACAGCTGCTGAGCTGACAGGGGGTAGAACTTGGACCATTCAGAAGATGTGAGCCTTTCACATTCAGACAAGATAGGGGAGAGAACTTCAGCCTTTACATGGCCCTGGTGATATTCCTGAATAGGAATCTAGAAAAGGAAACCAGGTAGCCTTTCTGCACTTTAATTCTGCCCAAGACTCTGGCAAAACGCTCAAGATGATGGATCCTACAGAGGATTCCATAACTAGAAAGTGAATTTGAGGAAGGGCTATCTCCTCAGGTATTTGAAGTGTAGCAAAATCTACCTGAATATCTGAAGTGTGAGAGATAACTGGAGACAAGGCTGAAATGGCCTTCCTGAACTGACAGAGCTGAACTTCTGGAAGTCTATGAATATATCTGTAGTTGTTGAATAGCATGAAATGCCTGATCATCTTTATTTCCGATTGAATGTAGGGTGCCCAGAGTTCTGGTGGTACATCCTGAACCACTCAGATAGAGTCAAGGAGTGGTCCCTTGGAGGAAATCTGGCAGATTTGGCAAGAATGAACTTCTTGAGAAGATCCTTGTGACCTTTGCCCCACTGCTCTTCAGATTTGGAGTGAGCAAGAGAGAAAATTTGGATTTTTCGGTTTTTGAAAGAGAAGTATAGGGGAAAATGGTGTGCAAATGATCTGTAAGGTTTGAAAGGGAAGGTTGATGATGGTGGCATAAGCAACTTTGGAAAGGTATTCCCTATACAGTGGGTTATGTTTGTTGTCCACTGTGAGAGAAAACCACAAAGGAGGGTATTTGGGTTCAGAGGAAGAGGAAGAGGTAGAAGTAAGTTTCCTCTTCTTGGAGGCAGGATTAGAAGGATCTGCCCTGTGAACATGTTCTCCCACTTTCAACACAGACCTGAGGATCCCTTCCTCAAATTCATCCTTTATCTTTTCAATAAAGGGAGAATTGAGTTGAGCATGTTCAGGTATGATAGTGATGAAAGATGGTGGAGGAGTAGGATGAAGAAAAGAGTGTGAAGTAGTGTGGAGATCATCAGTTGGTCCAAGGGAGGGACCAGAGGAGGAAGAGGATGCTCCAGCTGAGGATGCTGGAGGGGCCTCAAATATAGGAGAGGAGGAATGGTGGACTGAAATGGTGTAGGAGAGGAAATTGGTCTAGATTGAGGCTTCTTGAATGTTTGAGGAGCAGGAGGTGCTGTAGGAGCTGATGGTGGAGTTGGAGGAATAGGTGTGTGAGAGGGGGAAGAGGGAGCTGGGGGCTTGGGTGCCAAGAGCTCTTCTGCCTCTATCTGCACAGACTCACTCTCCAATGGTCCTGATCCTTGCTCAGATGGCCCTGTTGGCCCTGCATCCTGATCAGCTGGCCCTGTTGGCTCTACCTCTTTTGGGTGCTGCTGCGGCTTCTGGAGGAGGAGGAGCTTGAGCTCCAACTGCCTTGATAATATCTGAGAGCATGCCTTTCATGCTGCTCATTTCCTTGTTAAACCATTTCATAGCATTTCTGATTTGGGCCAACTCTTTGTTGGCTGAAGCTTGACTCAGAAATATAGAGTTGACATCTGACTGGAGAGAACATAATAGTTCACCTTGAACATTCAGCCTTTCAATCACTGGCTTCAAGTTTATGACAATTTTCTGCTTAACCTGCCTCTCAAAAGGAGAATCAGCCAGGAGAGGAACTCCAGAGGCAACCTCTTTTCCTTTCTTCTTGCCTTCATTTTCTGGAGGAGGTTGATCATCATCTGAGCTCGAAGAGCTTGCAGTCTCCCCTTCTCTGTCATCCAAATTTGAAGAATCTCCATGCTTTTCATCCTTATCAACATCTGGAGTTGCGTCTACTGAACCTTCTTTTGATAGCTCCCCTCAATAGGAGCATCTTCTTCATCTGATACTTGCTCCCCCTGACTGGGAGCAGATTCCAACACAGAGTCACCTTGGGCAGCTAGGTGCTCTACCTCTACTGGAACATCTTCCATTGGTTCATCAATGTGGCCTGATGCCACAGTCTCTTCTGCAACTCTGCTACTTGTTTCTGGAGCACTTGAGATAAAAGGAATCGAATCTATGATGTCTGATAGAATCGATGCAACTACAGTTGAGGGAAGTGGGTCCTCAACTGGAATAATGTCCTCTGGGAGGAGATCCTCAATTCTCCTTTCTGCAAAAGTTTGAACTGATTCTTCTGGAAATCCTGAAGCTTCTACAGTCGCCCTTTCTTCTTCTACTGCACTTTCAGACTGAACTTCTGCAATGGAGGGCCGTGAAGATTCTGATGCTTCAACTGCTGGAGCTAAAATTGACTCCACTGGCAATTCTGGAGTCATATCCGCTGATCCCATCTCCGGATGAACAACTGAGGTGTCGATAATGATGGCTTCGCCTTCAGCAACTGAAGCCTTGAACCAGACACCACTTTCCACAGAGAAGCCACTCTTCTTCAGGTTCCTGGACCTGATTGCTTGGCCATTTTCTCTACAATGCCCCAGAAAGATCAACACCGAAGTGTTTGAAGATCTTGGTGAGTAGGTGGGCATAAGGCAGGGACACATTGAACTTACTCTTAGTGTCCCAAATCTGATCTCTTGCAAACTTCATTCTTTCCATTATCACTGCAGCCATATTTATCTCCTTATTCTGAATGGCCCAGTACATCATGTCCGAATGGCCTTTGTGCAAGATGAAAACGTTGCACTTCTGGGAACTAAGATTTGACAGACAATAAAATGGAGAAGACGATTGAAGGCGGATAGTTGATTTATGTCGATCTTGCCGTCTCTCAGCTTGAATCCTGGCCCGATAATTCCCAAACCTTTCACTTGGGCATCCACAGTGTGAACCCCACTAAATCCGGAAGTCTTTACATTGAACAACATTTTCAGCAACTCAGGGTCTATTTAATCATTGTTCCCTTTACTGAAGAAACTAGAGACCCATCTTCCTCTGTTCTCATACACACAAAAAAGGCTTTTACCAAGTCCGGATAACTGACCTCTGAAAAGGTGGAAATTTCTGTCCACTGCATCTGATTGATCAAATCTACTACGCTGCTCATTCCACTTTTCCTCAGATTAGCGACATCTACTTCTTTGTTGCCACAGAGCTTTGTCTTCACAAAGGTAAATCTCTCCTGCTGCTCAGGAGTGAGGAACTCGGCGCTGTAGCCACCCAAACTGCCGGCGATGATAGGTGCGGCCATAGATTCAGGTGGGAAAGGCAACGGAGGGTGGAGACGGAAGGTGAGGAGAAAGAATCCTCAAGAAATTTGCGGGAAGTAGGAGGAAGATTCAAATTTGCAGAGGATTGAGATGGAGTTGTTAGGGCATCAGCTCAAGCGACAGGATAAAAGAGGGGAAAAGGTAGACGATGAGACACGAATCGTTCTGTCATCGATTTTATGAATAAATAATGCTATGGAAAGTGAGGCGCCAAGCGGCGGGAAAACGACAAAAGGTTTTGACTATTCAAACGGACTTCAATGAGAGAGCGTTTACTACAATACAATTTGAATTTCTTTTGCTTATTGCCATGGAGGGAAAAATTACTTTAATTCTAAGAATTTAATGTGCCACTTGTAAGCAAACTTTTATCACAAATTGCACATGCCTAATTCCCTTCTAAGAGATGTAAATCTCTCTTCAGGTAAGGCTTTTGTGAAAATGTCTGCTAATTGGCCATTTGTATCAATAAAGGATATTTCAATATTTCCATTTGCAACATGATCACGAATAAAATGATATCTAACCTCAATATGTTTGGTCCTTGAGTGCTGAACTGGATTCTTGGTGAGATTAATGGCACTGGTGTTGTCACACAGCAACGGGATTGATTTGATATTTAATCCAAAGTCCTCAAGCTGTTGCTTTATCCATAAGAGTTGTGTGCAGCAACTTCCAGCAGCCACGTACTCAGCTTCAGCTGTAGAGAGTGCTACTGAATTTTGTTTCTTTGAGGACCAAGATATCAAACACCCTGCAAGGAACTGACAACAACCACTGGTGCTCTTTCTATCTAATTTACATCCAGCATAGTCAGCATCAGAGTAACCTACTAGGCTAATTTCACATTGTTTTGGATACCATAGACCTAAGTCATGAGATCTTGCTAGATATCTAAATATTCTTTTCACAGAAATTAAATGTGATTCTTTAGGATCTGCCTGATATCGAGCACACATGCATACACTAAATAAAATATAGGTCTACTAGCTGTTAAATAAAGGAGTGAACCTATCATACCTCTGTAGATCTTTTGATCTACTTTCTTACCATCTTTGTCACTGTCCATTCTTGTTGATGTACTCATTGGTGTCGACAGTGGCTTGGTATTTTCGAATCCAAATTTCTTCAATAGTTCTTTTGTGTACTTGCTTGACTGATGTGAGTTCCTTCCTTTCCTTGTTTGATTTGAAGTCCAAGGAAATAGTTGAGTTCTCCCATCATACTCATTTCAAATTCTCCCTGCATTAACTTTTCAAAATACTTGCAAAGAGACTCATCAGTAGAACCAAAAATGATATCATCTACATAGATTTGAACCAATAGGATGTGTTTGACTTTTGACTTTATAAAAAGAGTACTATCTACCTGACCTCTACTGAAACCATGATTTAGAAGGAAAGAGCTAAGCCTTTCATACCAGGCTCTAGGTGCTTGCTTTAAACCATATAATGCCTTGTGAAGTTTGAAAACATGATTAGGAAATTCTGTGTCATCAAAGCCCGGAGGTTGTTCCACATAAACTTCTCTTTTATGAAACCATTTAAGAATGCGGATTTAACATCCATTTGAAATAGTGTCAAGTTTAAAGCAGATGCATATGCAAGTAATATTCTAATGGCCTCAAGTCTAGCTACAGGTGCATAGGTTTCATCGAAATCTATGTCTTCCTCTTGAGAATAGCCTTGAGCTACCAATCTGGCCTTGTTTCTTAAGATTGCACCAGTTTCATCCAGTTTATTTCTGAACACCCATTTGGTGCCAATGACTGGATGGTCTGATGGTCTAGGAACAAGTGACCATACTTGGTTTCTCTTGAATTGATTTAATTCATCTTGCATGGCTACTATCCAAGATTCATCAGAAAGAGCTTCATTGACTGTCCTAGGCTCTATCTGAGAAACAAAGGCTAAATAATCACAAGGAATAACATTACCTCTTGTTCTTACCCCAATGGATGGATCACCAATGATATTTTCAAGTGGGTGATCTTTCTTGTATCTCCACTCCTTTGGAAGGTTTTCATGAGTAACTTCTTCTTGTTGTAATTCTTCCAGAGGTGGATCATCCTTGTCCTCAATTGATGCATCTTTTAGTTTCTTGGATAGTTTTCTGCATCATCATCGTCACTATCTACTCTCTTTCTCAAGGAAGGGTTAGTTTCATCAAAAATAATGTGCACAGATTGTTCAATCAACAAGGTACGTTTATTAAATACTCTATAGCCTTTAGGTTTAGACGTGTACCCCATGAAGATGCCTTCATCTGATTTGGCATCCAGCTTACCAATGTCCCTTTTTCCATTGTTGTGAATAAAGCAAGGGCACCCAAAGGTTCTGAGTGGCTGATCTGAGGCTTCTTCCCTTTGAATAGTTCATATGCAGTCTTCTTCAGGATTGGCCTGATCATTACTCGGTGATAATGTAGCTTGCTGTATTGACTGCTTCAGCCCAAAAGTATCTAGGCAGATCATATTCTGAGAGCATAGTTCTTGCCATGTCCAATAAGGTTCTGTTCTTCCTCTCAGCGATGCCATTCTGTTGAGGTGTCCTTGGTGCTGAGAAATTGTGCTCAATTCCCTGATCATCACAAAATCTAGAAAATTTTTCATTTTGAAATTCACCACCATGATCTGATCTGATAGACACAATGCTGAACTTCTGATCTTTCTGAACTTTCTTACTGAAGCTGACGAAACTTTCAAAAGTATCATCTTTATGTTCTAGGAATGATACCCATGTAAATCTTGAGTAGTCATCAACTATGACAAATCCAAAATTCTTTCCTCCAAGACTGGTAGTCCTCATTGGCCCAAATAGATCCATATGAAGGAGCTCCAAGGGTTTTGAGGTGGTCACCATCGTCTTTGACTTGAAGGAGACTTTGGTGTGCTTTCCCTTAGCACAAGGTTTACATACACCTTCCAACTTTGTACTGACCTTAGGTAGACCTTGCACAAGATTCTTCTTTAGCAATTTTCTCATGCCATCTATGCTGCAATGTCCAAGTCGTCTGTGCCATAATTCTGTGGATTTTTTTTATTTGCTGCCAGGCAAACATTTTGAACCTTGAGTTCTTCAAGATAGAGCACATACAAATTCTTTTCTCTATTAGCTTCAAAGATGACTGTTCCATCCTTCAGTATACTGCACTTTGACTCTTGAAACTTGATCTGATGGCCTCTGTCGCACAGCTGGCTAATGCTGATGAGATTGTGCTTCAATCCCTTGACTAGTAGCACATCTTCTATGACTGTTTTTCCTTTGTTATTCACAGAGCCACTGCCTATTACGATTCCTTTCCCATTATCTCCATAGGTAACTGTTCCATCTTCAGCTTGGAGATGAGAGAACAACTTCTGGTTTCCTGTCATGTGTCTTGAGCACCCACTATCCAAATACCATTTGGATGCTCGAGGGTTAACCTGAAATAAAGACATCAAGCTTTAGGTACCCAAATTCTTTGGGTCCTGATTGGTTAGTATCATTAATTTTACCTTTTAATATCCATTTTTTATGTCTTGTTGGGCATGTAGTTATAATATGTCCTAACTTATTGCAGTGACTACAGCAGGATAACTTAGTCACTTTTTCTATGTATTTAAAATCAGCTTTGTATGCTACATCTTGTTCGGGTACAAATTTTGGTGTTGGATATGTTTTAGGATAGACCTTGGTTTCTTCATTATCTGGGGGTGTATATCCTAACCCATTTTCTTCTTACCTGATCTCCTAGCACCTTTTAATATTAGAGAGTTTTTACCATTAGTAAATTTTTCTAGTGTGCTTGATAGTTTATCATTTTCTTCATTTAAGTTTTTAATTTCTTCCTTAATTCATCTGTACTTTCCTGTTTTCTAGTTTAGTTATTTGTTCATTTTTAACTTTTAGGTCTTCACATAACAGTTCATTTCTTCGTTTAAGTTCAATTATTTGACTTTCTAATTGTTCATTTTCTGATTTTAGATCTGAGTTTGTATTTTCTATACAGACTATGTTTTTCTTACTTACTTTTAATAGTTTAGTTACTTCTTTATATTTTCATAAAGTTCGTTGAAAGCCTCTTCTAAACTATCGGAGTCTGAACCATTGCATGAATCAAAAGATGAGTCAGAAGTTACCTTTTCTTCAGTGTTTGCCATGAAAGCCAAGTGGGCTTTTTCTTCATCGCTGCAGGAGCTTGACTCACTATCTGAGTCGCTACTGTTTTCCCATGCTGCTGCCATTGCTTTCTTTTTGTACTTTCTAAACTTCTTGGAACTGTCCTTCTTCCTGAACTCTGGCTTCTTTAACTTAGGACACTCAGTCTTAATGTGTCCTGGCTTCTTACATCATAGCAGATGGGTTCTCCTTTCTTCATTTCTTTTCCATCTGGCTTCTTGAAATCCTTATTCTTTTTGAAATACCTTCTACCAGATTGAGATTTTTCTTTTTAGCCAAAATTCGTTGTAACCTTCTAGATAACATAGCTTCCTCATTCTCGCTGTCTGCATCACTTTCGCTTTCAGCTGAGCTTGCATCTGGTGAATCTTCTTCAGCTTTTAAGGCGTTGGAGTGCTTCTTTCTGTTAGAGGACTCTCCTAGCCTTTCCATATTGATTTCATGGGCCATGAGGGACCCAATGAGCTTTTCTACAGACATTCTCTTCAGATCATTAGCTTCTTCTATTGCTGTGACTTTTGGAGTCCATGAGGACGGTAAGGATCTAAGTATCTTTCTTACCATATCTCCCATCTCATAGACTTTCCCCAGGCTAGCCAGTCCATTTGTGATGTCAGTGAACCGGCTGAACATTTGAGTTATGGACTCACTTGATTGCATCTGAAATCTTTCATATTGAGTGACAAGAATATCGATTCTTGTTTCCTTCGCTTTGTCTGTGCCTTCATAAGTAATCCTGAGCTTTTCCCACATTTCCATTGATGATTTGCAGGCTGAAACTCTGTTGAATTCCTTCTTACTTAGAGCACAGCATAGGATACTCTTTGCTTTGCAATTCAGGGAAATCTTCTTCCTGTCATCATCTGTCCATTGTGCTTTCTCATTTATGACTAACAGATCACCTTCTTCTACTATGGACCAAATTTGATAGTCGTGTCCTTGTAAAAAGTATTCCATTCTGGTCTTCCAGTAAGGATAATCTTCACCATCGAAGAGAGAGGGGTCGGTTGACGGACTGACCTTCAAAGTTACCTTGGGCTGCATGGATCTTTACTCTTCAGATCGTTGGATCCTTTCTTTGTCAAAGAGACTTGCTCTGATACCACTTGTTGCCCAGTTGACGAGCCCAGAGGGGGGTGAATGGGTCTTTTTAAAATTAATCTAGAAGATACCTGTAACTCAAAACAATCACACAAACGTTCTTCGAACTATGTTAGTTACAGTTAGTTTAAATAATAATCACACAAGGAAGACAGTCACACAACACAAGGATTATCCTGGTTCGGACTTCCTTTCCTTAGGAGTCCTACGTCCAGTCCCTGAGCAACAACTCAGGATTTCACTAACTAGGAAATAGTCCCCTTAAGGATGCTACAACACCCAGCTCAGCTGGTCTTTCTTCACACTCGAAGGGAACAACACCCTGGATACCACTAAGTCTTCATTCACACCCGAACGGAACAACACCCTGGATATCACCAGGTCTTCCTTCACACCAGAAGGGAACAGCACAGAGAAGAATGTATGACTTTCAAGCCCCTAGATCCAGCTTTTGATAAGCGAGGAACTGAAGCAACTAGAACTGAGAGCAAAGAGATTATAAACAATTCACACTCTCAGAACTATACAGGCTCTCTCAAGATTTTCACAAACTAGTGGAGAGCAAAAGAGCAAAAGCTAAGAGGAGTGAAGGATCTTGGCTCTCGACTTTCTTCAGAAGAATTTGAATGCTTGAATATCCAATGTTGTCTATACTTCTGACTTGGATTTATAACTTCAATTTGAAATCTAAACGTTGAAGTGTCCGTTGTCTCTCTTTTGAGTATCGTTAGACTGAATGACATCTAGAGTCTTGGAAGCTTCCTGTCAATAGTCTTTTGATTACTTGAGCACGCAAAGAGATGAGATCTTCAAAGATATCCGATGGCTTCTATTTGTTTAACATTGTACCATGAAGCTAGTTCAGAGGTCTGCACAGATGTCAATCTTAAATAGCAGACAGATAAGTTGTCTCTGATGTCAGTCAACGTCAGTAGCAATAGTCAAGAAAATAGTAATGCCAAATAGCTTTAATCTAAAGGACGTTATCAGAGTAGGCACGATAAAGGATGATATGGTCTGCATGCATGCAGAGATATGTTCAGATCTCATAAATGCAAAAGTGTCAGAGAGATGTCTACGTGGGCTTTGACTGGTCAATGCTTTAAGATGAATAGGATATCAATATATGAAATCGATGACTGAATGACTTATGAAATCGTTATGAACACTAATAAGTCATTATAGAGAGAAAATCGTTATGAATACTTATCAAGTTGTTATAAACTCTAAAGAAATCGTTATGCTAACTTATGAAATCGTTACAACAAGGAATCATTGCGAGTTCTAAAGAAATCGTTATGATAACTTATGAAGTCGTTGCAACAAGCAAGTCGTTGCGAGTTCTAAAGAAATCGTTATGATAACTTATGAAGTCGTTACAACAAGCAAGTCGTTGCGAGTTCTAAAGAAATCGTTATGATAACTTATGAAGTCGTTACAACAAGCAAGTCGTTGCGAGTTCTAAAGAAATCGTTATGATAACTTATGAAGTCATTACAACAAGCAAGTCGTTGCGAGTTCTAAAGAAATCGTTATGATAACTTATGAAGTCGTTACAACAAGCAAGTCGTTGCGAGTTCTAAAGAAATCGTTATGATAACTTATGAAGTCGTTACAACAAGCAAGTCATTACGAGTTCTAAAGAAATCGTTATGATAACTTATAGAATCGTTACGACATCGATTTGTTTGAAACAACATGACTTTTCAGTCTTATAAGAAAATCGTTGCGATCACTTATAGAATCGTTACGACATCGATTTGTTTGAAACAACATGACTTTTCAGTCTTATAAGAAAATCGTTATGAACTTCAACAGAAATCGATATGGATTTAGAGAAATATCATGTTGAAAAGATTGAAGCTTCAGAGTAGTAATGCATACCTTTATTGGCTTGTTTGACCTCGGTATTTTTCCTGTACTTAAGACTTATGAAATATTCATCAAAATATGTATATATATATAATTAATTGATAAATTCTTGTTTGGTTTTGTTAATCATCAAAATATGTATATATATATATAATTAATTAAAATTGCATAGGGACAGACTGATCATCAATACTGGAACTCTAACCCTTTAATATGATCTTAATAATGGATTTAAAAATCAAAAAATGGTAGATCTATAGAGTCTTGGATCCTTAACCATTTCTCCATGTTACTTGTCTCTAACCCTCCTTCTATAGTAGTAAATAAAGAGTTGAAGACGCCCGCCTTACCAATAAGGCAGTACTCCTTCGTCGCCTTGATCCGCCAAATCTGACCTCTAGCATGATGTCCTCGGTCAGAGATCCTTCCGAGCACAATTCTCCAAGTCACCTTTGTGCTTCTCTCGCCTCGATCTGCATGGATCGCCGCACAGCAGCCTTCTCTCGGCCCTCTATTCTCACTACCAAACCAACGAAAATCACCCTTCCTAAGAGCCGAATCGTATAAAGGCCATCTTAGGTTACCAACATCTAATCCTTACCCTTAAACTGAAAACACTGCAATCTATCAAATAAACATCAAAGAAACGGCCGATTGTTTCACTCTGGATCAATAGCTGTGAAATCTGGCAAGTCAGGTTAACGTCAATACAGATTGTCGTTTACCATGAGGTAAACGGCATTCGATCATGACATTAATCTGTCTGATTGAAAAACTTAATCATTAACAAAATATTAACGACACACTCCATCGTCGTCTATAGTAAGTAAATGGCACTCTATGTTGTCGTCTACTTAAGTGGACAGCAATGAAATGTGACGTCAAGTTCATCAAATTCACAATCCCACATAAATACTGAATAATACACATAATTATGAAAAACAAGCAAACAAAATTCTGGGGCACTACATTGGGACAGTCCAACAATCGGACAACTAATTTTATGAAATCGGATGACTGATTTGTTGTAGAGTTTTGACGCAGAAGAAGAAGCAGGTCGGCTCCAAGGCTAAGCCCAAAATCAAACAACGATTTGGTAATTCTGGTCGACTGATTACGAAAACGTGGTTTCCTATTTTGGACGGACTCTTTCTTCTATTAAGTTTATGTCTGTGGTTACTTCCAAGTTGGGATCTTTTGGTTGGTACATATATATACCATCCATCCCACCACCAGGAAGCCAACCCACAAAGCTAATATGGTTCTATCTACAAAAGCTAGGGTTTTGGAGAAAGAGGCACGATTTGAACTGTTAAGTGAAGATATTGCAGAAGAAATCTTCTTGAGCAGCCTTGAACTTCTTCCAAGATTGAAGCTTCATCACCATAAGGTTGAGGAACGTGGCTCCATCAAGCATACCTCCAGGAGCTTCATTTGTGGAGCACGGTTACAAGTTCTTCATCGTGGAAAGAGATTTCTACACAGGCTCTTCATACTTCGACAGGGGGAATGTAGTATCCCGAAAAATCTATTAATTAAAAATTATAGATAAATAGAAATTTTATCTATTAATAAATTCAATTAATTAAAACGGTACGCATCATTATTGCATGCGTATAAACCCCTATAAAAATTTTGTTAAAATAATAGTTATACTTTAAATAATGTTCTCTAATGACCCATCATGAAATTTGGGCATAGAAAAATCGTTTAGACTTAGTTTAAGAATTTATGCGATTATTAACATAGTTAAGGAATAAGTCGAAGAACCCATTATTTTATGACCCAAAGTGGATTATAAATAAAAATAAACATGTGGGTAGACTTTAAATAATATGGGATGATAGCCCATTATGTTATTTGGACCAATGGACAATCTTGGCCCATGAATAAATTCTCTAATAAAAGGATAATAAAAAAATCCAATAAGTAAAGTAAGAACGTAGGATGTACAATTAGACTCATTTGATATATTGGGCCAAGAGTAAGAGCCTAAATGATGAATATTAGAAATATTGGCATGAATAATATTTAATCAATTTAAAAATATGAAGTTACTTGAATAAGTGTGATAAATATATTTACATAAGGATAAAGGGCGAATAATTAGAATTAAATCAATACCCATTAAGTCAAAGTAGTAATGGGTTTTGTTAATGGACCTAACATGAATTGTTGGGCCTAAATGAGAAGAGCCCATCATGAGATGGGAAGTAATTAGGCTAAATTCGTACCTAAAAATAGTAATAAATAGAAAAGGGTTAAGATAATGACTATTTTAACTCTTACTTATCTTAAAAAAAAGTCTGCATCCCATCCTAACACATTAGCCATGAAATTAGATCTCTCCCCAAGCCAATTAGTAGATAAATGCTAAAATAGGGGGAGATAAATGTGGAAATTCGGAGTTAATTAATAAATAAATTAAATAAGAGTGAGATAATGCCTAAAATGATGGTAATTATCCAAAATATGACTCCTTACCTCATCCTAACCCCATGGCCACGAATTTAGCTCTCCCTTACCCAATTAGATAGATAATAGCAAGAAAAGTAGGTGATAATTATGGAAATTCAAATTTAATAAGAAATGAAGAGTTTTAAGGTGAAATGACTCTTGTAGCAAGTCATAGACACCCCAATCCAACCCTATCAACCTCAATTTCGTACTAAGACTTTTGGAGATGAAGAGAAGAAGTTCTAGAAGAAGAGCAAGGAGAGGAGGAGGCTTGGAGCTTGGATTTTCTGATTTTCGCCACCAAACTAGGGCATCTTCTTTACTGCAACAAAAGGTAGGCAATCTCTCAAGCTAAAAATCGTGCAAAACTTACCCTAGGTAGACTTCATGATCCTCTTCAAAAGCCCTCTGGTCTGGTTGCATTTTGCTCATCCATTTGGGCGAATTTAATTCGTGAAACCCTGCTGTTACCATGAACCGAAATCTCATGTTTTCTCTAATTCCCCACATATACTTTCTCTCATGCCATGATAAAATTATCATATATATTGCATCTTATTAGCTTTCAAACGGCCCTAGTCTTGCTCTATTTTGATCTCTCATTAGGGAGAATTAATTCTTTGAATCTCTGTTAGAACCATGCACCTGACCCTTCATGTTTGCTTGTGAACTCTGTGCATACTTGATCCCACACATGAGAAAATTCTCATAAATACTACATCTTGTTAGATTTCAAACACCCCTATTTTTGGAATTTTTCATCATGTATTCATCTCTAATTAATTCGTTGAACCCTGACTGCACCTGTCTAGTTCATCGGAATGTAACATATTCAAAGCATGCCTAAATCTTGTCTAATTTCAAATTAATCGTGCATGCTGATAGATCTATGTGTCTACTTTCATTTGTTACTAGGTTCGTGATTTTTTGGTCATTATACGATTTATATTGAATTTAGAAGAGCCCTGTGTCAAATCTGATCAACCCTGGAAAAAGAGAAAAAGGGTCGGACTCTCCTGATATCGCGACGGCGCGACTCGCCGCGATATCAGCCGGGTCGCGCCCCACTGGCACGTCGCATTAAGAACACGACGGCCTATACCGTCGCGTTTCCACCCCTGAACCGGGCCTGGGGCCGGTTCGCTTGTCGCGCCCAGCTGCCTGGTCGCGACCTAGAGTCGCGATGGGTACCCCCGTCGCGTTAACAGAAAAACAGCTATAACCTGAAATTGCTTATATACCCTTGCTCTACTTGCTAATTAGCCATTGTTTAGCCTTAATTAAACATTGTTATTCATAATTTGATCTAAATAAATATTAATGTGTAATAAATTACACGAATCTAATTAATTTAAAAGCTTTGTGCACAACCCATCATGCTCTTTTGATTTCATACACTTGCACACACTTAACCATCATGTTGCCATTAAACCTTAGTAAATTACTCAATAATGTATCTGGTAATTAAGTGAAACTAATTACCTAATTTCTCTATTATTTAAATGACACATGTCTTCGTTTTATTCGCGTGATTTGTACACCGTTATCGCGTCCCTCTGCCTTTGAGCACTCAAGGCAAGATGGACAACGTTTCGTTACACACTTTCTCTTGACTTGGACCATCTCTCCATCGGGAATACTCTCGAATGGACCAGGGACTTCTTGTCAAGGCCTCCGTAAGTCTTTTTGGCTTTGGCGCACGTCCATTGCCCACGAGCTGGTTGTACCTTTAAATCTCGCTACACTTTTAGGGGTCAATATGATCCAAAATGGCCTTAGTGGATTCTCTCTTATCTTGTGATCACGCCGGACCATCTAGCCTGTGTTCGTAGCACGGCTAATGGGCGGATGTGACTTCTACCTGACTGCCGATACCCGACCTGGTACTGTGCAACTATTACTATCGTGGTTTAACATTGTTTTACGTTTATACCCCTATCTCATCTACTATCCTTGTACTCTCATCTATTCATGTTCACTCTACTATCTCGTCTATTCATCTAGTACTCTCTTGAGACTCTTAAGTTGTTGTGGCTTCTATTACTTGTATGATACATGACTGTCTAGCGCCATAATATGGGTCTGGTGACCCTACTAACTCGAATGCATAATTGTGCAGGGCACGGAGAGTGTCCGAGGGGCTCCAATCTACTCCTGGGGGCAGAGAGCTATCCGAAAATACCTGCAAGGGCTATTGACGGTGTTCTGCATTGCATCGGTTCTGATTGACTATACTAACTTGGCTAGACATGTAATTGTTTGACTATTAGTCTGAGGAGTTCAGACATACTGTACTATCGTTAAACGGCTACTGCCCCAAAGTGACTATTGTCGTACTCGACTACTGCACTGTGGTGCAACCATACATGTTATCTCATTACATGTTATCTCGTTACACGCCACCTTGATACAAGCTATCCCATTACATGTCATTTTGATACACGCTATCTTGTTATACACTATCTTGTTACACGCTATCTCGTTATATTGTCATCCTAATTTTGCAATACTCTTGAGAAATGTATTATCGTTCACTTGTTATCTTGTACTATTACTCTCTTGACTATACATGATCGTTCTCTCTAGTTAACCTGTGTTACAAGACATTAATCACTTAAAGCTTGCTTGTTTACACGAGATATTAAGTCCTACTGAGCGTTATCGCTCACCCTTCGTTATTTGTTATTGTGTTTTCAGGTAAGTCAAGTGACGATCTTACATACAACAACGGGATTGGACTGGAGTGATGAGCGTCCTAAAGTCATAGCGATGGAATGTCCTTAGTATCTTAGAGTCTAGTTAGATATTTACTTTAGATTTCTTTTCCAAATGTAATAATGTCATTGAGCCCTATGTTTTGGCTCTGAATTAGTGGTTGTAATAGTTTAGAAGAAATATCAATAAAATGATGAGTTTTATTGCAATTATTTGTTCATTAGTTGCTCTGATATATGCGAATGTATGCGCAATTTACGTTACCATACACGTTGTTCATGCCTCCTTGATTTATTCCGCTGTTAAATTAGCGGGGCATGACAGTTGGTATCAGAGCCTAGGATGTCCTTAATTAGATATTTTATGTCTAGGATGTTATAGGTGAACTACCCTGACACATGTCTAAGTCAACCACCATACATATGTGAGAATTGGGTAGAACCATGGTTAAGATCTAAATACATTATAAATATATATGTATCAACTTAGTAATACTCTTGCACCCCAAAAATCAAAAAAAGAAATAAAGTTAATGCTATTGCTCGTAGGAGATTAGTAGAGATGATGGAATGAAATATTCCGAGTAAAATGGTAGTCGTATCATATCATATGAATTTGGGGACCAAATTCTATTTAAGTGGGGGAGGATGTAGTATCCCGGAAAATCTATTAATTAAAAATTATAGATAAATAGAAATTTTATCTATTAATAAATTCAATTAATTAAAACGTACGCATCATTATTGCATGCGTATAAACCCCTATAAAAATTTGTTAAAATAATAGTTATACTTTAAATAATGTTCTCTAATGACCCATCATGAAATTTGGGCATAGAAAAATCGTTTGGACTTAGTTTAAGAATTTATGCGACTTATTAACATAGTTAAGGAATAAGTCGAAAAACCCATTATTTTATGACCCAAAGTGGATTATAAATAAAAATAAACATGTGGGTAGACTTTAAATAATATGGGATGATAGCCCATTATGTTATTTGGACCAATGGACAATCTTGGCCCATAAATAAATTCTCTAATAAAAGGATAATAAAAAAATCCAATAAGTAAAGTAAGAACGTGGGATGTACAATTAGACTCATTTGAGATATTGGGCCAAGAGTAAGAGCCTAAATGATGAATATTAAAAATAGTGGCATGAATAGTATTTAATCAATTTAAAAATATGAAGTTACTTGAATAAGTGTGATAAATATATTTACATAAGGATAAAGGGCGAATAATTAGAATTAAATCAATACCCATTAAGTCAAATTAGTAATGGGTTTTGTTAATGGACCTAACATGAATTGTTGGGCCTAAATGAGAAGAGCCCATCATGAGATGGGAAGTAATTAGGCTAAATTCGTACCTAAAACTAGTAATAAATAGAAAAGGGTTAAGATAATGACTATTTTAACTCTTACTTATCTTAAAAAGAGTCTACATCCCATCCTAACACATTAGCCACGAAATTAGATCTCTCCCCAAGACAATTAGTGGATAAATGCTAAAATAAGGGGGAGATAAATGTGGAAATTCGGAGTTAATTAATAAATAAATTAAATAAGAGTGAGATAATGCCTAAAATGATGGTAATTATCCAAAATAAGACTCCTTACCTCATCCTAACCCCATGGCCACGAATTTAGCTCTCTCCCTTACCCAATTAGATAGATAATAGCAAGAAAAGTAGGTGATAATTATGGAAATTCAAAATTTAATAGAAAATGAAGAGTTTTAAGGTGAAATGACTCTTGTAGCAAGTCATAGACACCCCAATCCAACCCTATCAACCTCAATTTCGTACTAAGACCTTTGGAGATGAAGAGGAGAAGTTCTAGAGGAAGAGCAAGGAGAGGAGGAGGCTTGGAGCTTGGATTTTCTGATTTTCGCCACCAAACTAGGGCATCTTCTTTACTGCAACAAAAGGTAGGCAATCTCTCAAGCTAAAAATCGTGTGAAACTTACCCTAGGTAGACTTCATGATCCTCTTCAAAAGCCCTCTGGTCTGGTTGCATTTCGCTCATCCATTTGGGCAAATTTAATTCGTGAAACCCTAGTGTTACCATGAACCAAAATCTTATGTTTTCTCTAATTCCCCACATGTACTTTCTCTCATGCCATGATAAACTTATCATATATATTGCATCTTATTAGCTTTCAAACGGTCCTGGTCTTGCTCTATTTTGATCTCCCATTAGGGAGAATTAATTCTTTGAATCTCTGTCAGAACCATGCACCCGACCCTTCATGTTTGCTTGTGAACTCGTGCATACTTGATCCCACACCATGATAAAATTCTCATACATACTACATCTTGTTAGATTTCAAACGCCCCTAGTTTCAGAATTTTTCATCATGTATTCATCTCTAATTAATTCGTTGAACCCTGACCGCGCCTGTCTAGTTCATCGGAATGTAACCTGTTCAAAGCATGCATAAATCTTGTCTAATTTCAAATTAATCGTGCATGCTGATATATCTATGTGTCTACTTTCATTTGTTACTAGATTCGTGATTTTTTGGGTCATTATACAATTTTATATTGAATTTAGAAGAGCCCTGTGTCAAATCTGATCAACCCTGGAAAAAGAGAAAAAAGGTCGGACTCTCCTGATATCGCGACGGCGCGACTCGCCGCGATATCAGCCGGGTCGCGCCCCGCTGACACGTCGCGTTAAGAACACGGTGGCCTATATCATCGCGTTTCCACCCCTGAACTGGGCCTAGGGCCGGTTCGCTTGTCGCGCCCATCCGCCTTGTCGCGACCTGGAGTCGCGACGGGTTAACAGAAAAATAGCTATAACCCGAAATTGCTTATATACCCTTGCTCTACTTGCTAATTAGCCATTGTTTAGCCTTAATTAAACATTGTTATTCATAATTTGATCTGAATAAATATTAATGTGCAATAAATTACACGAATCTAATTAATTTAAAAGCTTTGTGCACAACCCATCATGCTCTTTTGATTTCATACACTTGCACACACTTAACCATCATGTTTCCATTAAACCTTAGTAAATTACTCAATAATGTAACTGGTAATTAAGTGAAACTAATTACCTAATTTCTCTATTATTTAAATGACACATGTCTTCATTTTATTCGCGTGATTTGTACACCGTTATCGCGTCCCTCTGCCTTCGAGCACTCAAGGCAAGACAAACAACGTTTCGTTACGCACTTTCTCTTGACTTGGACCACCTCTCCATCGGGAATACTCTCGAATGGACCAGAGACTTCTTGTCAAGGCCTCCGTAAGTCTTCTTGGCTTTGGCGCACGTCCATTGCCGACGAGCTGGTTGTACCTTTAAATCTCGCTACACTTTTAGGGGTCAATATGACCCAAAATGGCCTTAGTGGATTCTCTCTTATCTTGTGATCACGTCGGACCATCTAGCCTGTGTTCGTAGCACGGCTAATGGGCAGATGTGACTTCTACCTGACTTCCGATACCCGACCTGGTACTGTGCAACTATTATTATCGTGGTTTAACATTGTTTTACGTTTATACCCCTATCTCATCTACAATCCTTGTACTCTCATCTATTCACGTTCACTCTACTATCTCGTCTATTCATCTAGTACTCTCTTGAGACTCTTGAGCTGTTGTGGCTCCTATTACTTGTACGATACATGACTGTCTAGCGCCATAATATGGGTCTGGTGACCCTACTAACTCGAATGCATAATTGTGCAGGGCACGGAGAGTGTCCGAGGGGCTCCAATCTAGTCCTGGGGGCAGAGAGCCATCCGAAAATACCTGCAAGGGCTATTGACGGTGTTCTGCATTGCACCGGTTCTGATTGACTATACGAACTTGGCTAGACATCTAATTGTTTGACTATTAGTCTGAGGAGTTTAGACATACTGTACTATCGTTAAACGGCTACTATCCCAAAGTGACTATTGTCGTACTCGACTAGTGCACTGTGGTGCAACCATACATCTTATCTCATTACATGTTATCTCATTACACGCCACCTTGATACAAGCTATCACATTACATGTCATTTTGATACACGCTATCTTGTTATACACTATCTTGTTACACGCTATCTCGTTATATTGCCATCCTAATTTTGCAATACTCTTGAGAAATGTATTATCGTTCACTTGTTATCTTGTACTATTACTCTCTTGACTATACATGATCGTTCTCTCTAGTTAACCTACGTTACAAGACATTAATCACTTAAAGCTTGCATGTTTACACGAGATATTAAGTCCTACTGAGCGTTATCGCTCACCCTTCATTATTTGTTATTGTGTTTTCAGGTAAGTCAAGTGACGACCTTACATACAACAACGGGATTAGACTGGAGTGATGAGCGTCCTAAAGTCATAGCGATGGAATGTCCTTAGTACCTTAGAGTCTAGTTAGATATTTGCTTTAGATTTCTTTTCCAAATGTAATAATGTCATTGAGCCCTATGTTTTGGCTCTGAATTAGTGGTTGTAATAGTTTAGAAGAAATATTAATAAAATAATGAGTTTTATTGCAATTATTTTTTCATTAGTTGCTCTGATATATGCGAATGTATGCGCAATTTACGTTACCATACACGTTGTTCATGCCTCCCTGATTTATTCCGCTGCTAAATTAGCGGGGCATGACAGGGAATCTTTGTGCTTTTAGTTTCACTCTTTTCCCACTGTCATTTGCTTATTAGTATTTATCATTTTTGAATTGAACATCATTGTGTGTGTGTGTGTGCTCGATTTATGAGCTCGTTGGTGTGTAGTGTGTTCAACGCATACACATCGGGTTATCTCATCCCTAAAAAATGAGGTGGGGTTTGTGTTATTTCCGAAAACAACAGTGTGTGGGGTGAGGGTCTGTAGTTTGTATCTAGGAAACAAGTTAGTGGAAATCCTCACAGGGTGTGGGGTGGTGGACATAGGCGCACACATGGGTGTGTTGGCAGAACCACTCTAAATATTGTGTGTCTTGTGGTTTGACATTTTCTCCTATCTCTATTCTACGCATGCTAGGATAGTTGGTTTTGCTCTTTTTTATTATTATTCCGCTATGCATCTTGCATGTTAGATTTGCTTAAGTATGTTTAATCTACTCTGTGTTAAAGTTATTTTTTAATAGGTGACAACCAATCCACCCCTCCCCCCTTAGTTGATCATCTCACATATCTGTATTCTTCAATTGATATCAGAGCAAGACTCTTGATTTTAAGGGTGATCCTGTGTACGATGGCCAATAAGGGATTTATGCCAGAGGGTTTTTCTATTCACAGTCCACCATTCTTTGAAAGTAGCAATTATTCTTATTGGAAAAACCATATGCACGTCTTTCTCAGGGCTCAAGATTATAAAATTTGGAAAGTCGTAAGCACTGGTCCATATGCATTGCCTAAGGATGAGAAAAAATGGACAGCTAAGAAGTTAAGTATTAATTTCACTACGTTGAATATATTACATTGCGCAATTAACTCCCATAAGTTTACTTATCTTCTTGAGTGCATGTCCGCTAAAGAAATTTGGGACAACTTAAAGGGGACTTATGAGGAAAGGACTAAGAAGTCAGGCAACTCATGCTTCCTCACAACTGTTGAAGAGGAAAAGTCAGAGTCTTCTACACAAGAAAATATTGAGGTAAACTCTGGCAGAGAGACCTTCACCACAGAGGAAGTAGAATCAATGTACACTAGTCTGCATAAGAAATATAAGAAAGTCAAAAAGGAAAACAAGGTCTTGAAAAATAAAATAAATGATATCTTACATAATGAGCATCCATGTGAGTCATGTGATTTATAGAATGCACAATGTAATGTTCTTCAAGATGAAAATGAAATCATGCAAAGTAAAATTTCATTATATGAAGAAGAAATGGAATGCATGACTTATGATAATGGTTTTTCAGAAAAATTTAGCAAGCTTGAAAAGGAAAACATTTCCTTGAAATCTAAAAATGAAGAACTGAAAAACAAATTGAATGTGCTTGAGGAGAATGTTAAAATTTCAAAGAATTCTATTAAAAGTTGTATGAAACCATTAATGATCTAAAGTCTACTATTTCTAAACTCATGAAGGGGAAACAAAAGCTTGATGAGGTGCTTAGTGTTAAAGCTAACACTAATAGACATGGTTCAGGCTATTTCCCTAAAAATAAAAAGAACAAAGCTTTTGAGTCTAAAGCAATGACATCTTTCGTTCATGCTTCAAATATCTCAAGCACATCACAATCACATGCAAAGAAAATTGCTTATCCTAAAAAATCAGTTCATGTTAAAAAATATGTGCAACCTAAGAAACCAACACATGTGAAAGGAAATAAGCATGTTCGTCATCATGTCAGTCACATGCCATGTCCCACACAACGCATTTCAAACATTACATGTTATTTTTATTGTGGGCACAGCTATATGAACTACACTTGTCTCTTGAGGAAATAGCTATATGAACTACACTTTTCTTCAATGTGGAATACAAGACATTACATGTTATGTGAGTATCATGTACACTTCTGTTTTTGAGCTCTCAAGGTAAGACATGAATACTCTTGAATATTTTATTGTTTACTCATTCATATTTTGATAATAGACTATGTTTTTGCAATCTTTCTATCAAAAAAATTAAAAATATATATATATATATTTAAAAAATCAAAAATACAAAAAGGGTCTTAAAGTTTAGTGTGTTTTGCATGTTTATCCACTGTGTGCTTGCTTGTAAAATATATGTAAAGACACTCTCCTTGACTCTTTCTATGGCCTAATACTCTCTTGTTATTTCTATTGCATTGACTTAAGACTTAGTGTGCACTAATTCAGCCACTAAGGGAGAGAATCCTGCATTTGGTGTGTGCATACATTAAGGGGGAGCCAAATAGTTATGTATTTGACTTGTTTCTCAAAATACATCTAAAATTGATGCCAACACACTAATGCACATGATTATGATTATTGCATATCACTTTTATGATAGGTGAAAATTTTTCTTAACACTTCTGCAATGCTTAAAATCCACATGATTTGTAATAACTCGTGAGGAAAAAGCTACATGTCCTAAGTGAATGAGGAACTAAGCTTAGTAACCGGGTCTTCCCACTGAACAAGTGAGAAGCCTCACATCAAACGATAATACTTTCCCCAAAAGTGAAAGATAAGAAAGAAACAAATAAATTGACATCAATTGGTTTCTGAATTTTTAAAAAAAAAGGCTAGAGTGATAGCTACAAAAAATCAAGGATATATCATGCATAGGTTGGATTTGGAGTATTCGTTAGTGTTAATTCAAATTTCTATCCAATATTATGTGTGATGCACTTTTAATCATGTCTCTCACATCATTTTTCATGGTTTTAATTTTATGTGCATTTTGAGAACTTGATTAAATACATGGACTATAACATGGCTAATTCTTAGTGCATGCACTCCCTTAACCTCCCCATAGTAAATTCTTAATATGCATACCTTGTCATTGAGCCGATTTCATTTCTTATCCATATTACCACTCACTTTTTGATGTTGTCAAAAAGAGGAAGAGAATATGTAGATTTTATATTCTACTTTAGGGGAGAGTTTGTTCAAAAGAAAAAAGAGAGTAAGAAGTATTTTTGAAAGGGGGGATAATTGCATGACTATGAATGCTTGCATGCATGAGTGTTGTGTAAAAAAAATGGAACAATAAAATAGAATAAAAAATCAAATGTTGTGTTTTGAGTGAAAAATCTACAAGCATTTTGTCATCATCAAAAAGGGGAAGATTGTTATACTCTGTAGATTTTGATAATCACAAAAATCTTATTTCTCAGTTATGTTGAAAATATCACAAAGCACCAATTAGTATTCATTTTAATGACTCAAATATTTGATTTATTTGTATTTAATTTGATGATCTAATTTGTGTGTAAAGTGTACAGAAAAATAGTCCAAAAGTCATGTTGAAGTTGACTTTGCAAGGCCAAGGTAAGTGTTTGTACTTTAGAATTCAGACTGACTTTTAATCTGCATTTTTGCAGGAAGTCGGTCGACTGATACACAAGAATCGGATGACCGACCCTCCGAAGTCGTATGATCGAACTGAAGAAGTCAGACGACCGATGTAGCCAGTGTTGACTGGCACTAGAACAGCCCAACAATCGGACGACTGATTTCATGAAATCGAATGACCGATTTGGTGCAAAGTTTTGATGCAAAAGAAGAAGCAGGTTGGCTCCAATGCTAAGTCCAAAATCGGACAACCGATTTGGTAATTTCGGACGACCGATTATGAAAATGTAGTTTCCTATTTTGGATGGACTCTTTCCTCCATTAGGTTTCTACCTGTGGTTACTTCCAAGTTGGGAGCTTTTGGGTTGGTACATAAATATACCATCCATCCCACGCACCAGGAAGCCAACCCACGAAGGTAATACTGTTCTATGTACAAAAGATAGGGTTCTGGAGAAAGAGGCACGATTTGAACTGTCAAGTGAAGATATTGCAAAAGCACTCTTCTTGGGTGGCCTTAAACTTCCTCCAAGCTTGAAGCTTCATCACCAGGAGGTTGAGGAACGTGATGTGCCGAGACGCAATGGACAACCAAGAGGGGAGGGGTCAATTGGTTATCGCCCAATAAAAATTCTTTTAACACAAAATAGATTGGACCCAATCAATCAAACATATTATGTAATATGCACAGTGGAATATAACAAGTATATAAACGAAACTAACTATCCTAACGTGCGTAGAACGGAGATAGAAAAGATGGATGCAAACCACACATGCACACAGGATTTTGAGTGGTTTGACAAACACACCCATGTGTGCGTCTATATCTACTACCCCATACCCCTATGAGGATTTCCACTAGCTTATTTCCCAGGTACAAGCGAAAACCCACACACACGCTGATTCTTTCTGGTGACAACGACAACCCCACCTTGTTTCCCGGGGACGAGTCAACCCGATGTGTATGCGCACACGCACTACACACCAACAACATGCTCACAGATGGAGCACACACACAGATATGTTCATGGTTCTAGAAAGAACAATAATGCATGCACAAGAGAGACAACAATCTAAACAATAAAGTGTAGAGTTCTCTTGTTTCAGAAATTCGGCCTTTGTGGTGGTCTTTAACTGACGATGACTTAGGTGAAGAACTAGTTGATGTAGAAGGCTTCTGAACAAGGTATTGCAAGTAGCAGTACCAGGTCCACACCCGTCAGATGTAGAAACACCTCTCAGGTATGTCTGGAAGGCTTTTGGATGATGTAGACTCGTTCTTCTGGCTTCTACAGGTTCAGAGCATCTGTTGGCTCTTCCTTGGACACAACGATCCTCTCTTGAACTTTGGGGCTCGAGTTGGATTCCTGGAGGCATGTTCTCTTCTTCCAAAACATGGGATCATGTTGTATTTATAACCCAAAGAGTCCATGTATGTTTGGCAAGAGTTGGATCTTGATAGGACACTGTTTAGGAAAGTCTGTATGGAGAAACTATGGAATCGGTCGACCGAATTCTTCGGATCGATCGTCCGACTTCAACCTTGCTTCGACTGGCACACCGACTGGACGCTCGGTCAACCGATAATTTAGAATCGGTCGTCCAAATTCTAGTTTAGCTTCAACTGATGCTTCGGCTGGTCAAGATACAACTTGAATATCTGAAGTGACTTGGCTTCGACTGGGGAAGTTAAATCGTGACATCCGAAGTCAAGATGCTTCGGATGGAAGAAATACAACATGAATATATGAAGTGATTCTGCTTCATCTAGTGGATTGGTCGACCGATTTCCTCATGTCGGTCATCCAACTTTTGACTGTCCTAGTGCCAAACCTTCTGGCTAGGTCGGTCGTCTGATTTGCCCAAATCAGTCGTCCGACTTTGGACAGGTAATCGATTTGTCATCGACTCCCTTTGATTCATAATCAATCTAACATGGATTACCTTTGAACCATAATGGATCTGACATGAATTCTTTTTCAATTTCGGTCGACCAATTTCTGCAAGTCGGTCGTCCGATTGACCACTTCAAATGCGACTTTTGGACAAAATTACTACACACTTCACACACAAATTAGACCCTTAAATTAAATAAACATAAATCATATGTTTGGTCATAAACATGAACTATATTCAGTGTTTTGTGATTTTTTGAATCATGAGTTAAACTTAATGTTTTTGTGATCATCAAAATATACAGAGTACAACAATCTCCCCATTTTTGATGATGACAAAACACTTGTAGATTTTTCACACAAAACATAACATTTGATTTTAGATGTCAATTTGATTTGATTTTTATGTATTTTCATATGACAAATACATGCATTCAGTCATGCAAGATTAACTCCCCCTCTCTAAAATACTTATGACTCTAACTCTCTCCTTTTCTTTTGAATTTAAACTCTCCCCCAAAACAAAAATATAAAATCTACAAATATTCTCTCCCCCTTTTTGACAACATCAAAAAGTGGGTGGTATTAGGGATAAGAGGTGCAATTGGCATAATACAAAGTATGTGAATCAAATTCTCTAAAATATCACTTTGGGGAATCTGATGGGAGTGCATACTTTAAAAGATAGCCATTAAATAATCCAGTGTTTAATCAAGTTCTCAACACACATTCAAAATTAAATTTCATTATATGTGAAGTGTGAGACATGGTTAAGAAGGCATCACACATGATGATAAACAGAATTCTAATTAACACTTAAAGGATACTCTCAATCTTACCCATGTATGATAGACCCTCAATTTTTGGTAGCTATCACTCTGTCCTTTTTTTGTTCTGAAACAAATGATGCCATTTTTTTGTTTCTTTCTTTTCTTTCACTTTTGAGGAAAGTATTGTCGTTTGACTCGAGGCTTCTCACTTGTTCAGTGGAAAGACCCAGTTACTAAGCCCAGTTCCTCTTCCCACTTTGGACAGGTAGCTTTTTCCTTACGAGTTACTACAAGCTGGGTGGATTTTAAGCATCACAAAAGTATTAAGAAAAATTTCCACTGATCATTAAAGTGATATCTATTAATCATAGTCATGTGCATTAGTGTGTTGGTTTCAATTTCAAATGAATTTTGAGAAGCAAGTTAAATACATAACTATTTGGCTTCCTCTTAATGTATGCACACACCAAATGTAGAAATCTCCCCCTTAGTGGCTGAATTAATGCACACTAAGTCTTAAGTCAATACAATAGAATATCAAGAGAGTATTAGGCCATAGAAAGAGTCAATGAAGTGTCTTTACATATACATTACATGCAAGCACACAAGGGATAGACATGTAAAAAACACTAAGACTTAAGACTCTATTTGTGTTTTTTATTTTTCAAAAAAAAAAAAATTGATAGAAAAAAACAAAAACACAGTCTATGGACAAAATCTAGAAGAGTAAACAATAAAGCATACAAGAGTATTCATGTGTTACCTTGAAAGTCCAAAATAGAAGAACATGATACTCACAAAATAGTGTAGGCTGTAGATGTCTTGAGATTCACATTGATACCATTTGATGCTTCATCTCAAAATTTCACAAGGCACCGCAACCACAGATCTCAAGTGGATTTCTTTAGTACCCAAAAGGTTTTGGGTCCAACAGTGTTAGTTCTGGAAGGGAGCAGATCCTTCCTAATCCATACCAAGTTCATTTTCTGCATGTTTTTATTTAAAGAGCAAGTATAGTTCATATGACCATGCCCACCACAGAAATAACATGTGACATTAGGATTGTGTTCTGTGGATTGTGGCCTATGAACAGCATGATGATTAACATGCTTTCCTTTCACATGAGCTTGTTTTTTATCTTGTACTTGTTTCTTAGCATGAACAGATTTTTTAGGTTGCACAGATTTCTTAACATGAATAGGTTTTTTCACATGAACAGTTTTATTAACATGAGATTGTGAAGTGCTTGGGATTTTGGAAGCATGAACAAAAGATGTGACTGTTTTAGACTCAACAGACTTGTTCTTGTTGTTTTTAGGAGAATAGCTTAAACTATGTCTATTAGTGTTCACCTTAACACTAAGGACTTCATCAAGTTTTTGCTTTCCCTTCATGAGTCTAGAAACAGTAGACTTGAGCTCATCTATAGTTTCATGCATTTTCTTGATAGAATTTTCAGAATTTTTAACATTCACTTCAAGCACATGCACTTGTTTTTTCAATTCTTCATTTTCAGATTTCAGAGAGAATCTTTCCTTTTCAAACATGCTGAGTTTTTCAGAATTACCATTGTCTTGAGCTATGCATTCAATTTCACCATCATACAATGTGATTTTACTTTGAAGTAGTTCATTATGATTTTGAAGCTTTTCACATTGCAGTTTATGTTCATGGCAAGACATACAATTTGTTTCAGCATGCAGGAAAGTTTCAAATTTATTTTTCAGTCCCTTGTTTTTCTTTTTTATTTTCCTATATTTTTCATACAAATTAGAATATATTTTTTCAATCTCCTCAAGGGTAAAGGATTCTCGGTCAGAGTTTACCTCAGGAGATTCATCCTCATTAGCCACGAGACCTCAATCCTCCTTCTTGGGTTCTTCAGGCTCGGAGGATGTCTGGTCAGAATCACTCCAGGTGGCGACCATGGCTTTGGGATTCTTTACATCCTCTTTATTCTGCTTCCTCAGAAATACTGGGCATTCTGATCTCATGTGCCCAATTCCTTGGCACTCGTAGCAGATCAATTCTGATTTTCTGCTAAATTTGACTTGTTTTTGCCCTTGGAATCCATAGGAAGCTTTGCATACTGTGGCCTTTTCTTTCTCAGAAATTTTCTGAAGCTTTGTGCAATCTTGGCCACTTCCTCCTCATCTACACTTGTGCAATCTTGGCCACTTCATAGATAATCTTCAATTTATCCCACATCTCCTTTATTGAACTACACATGGAAACATGAGAATATTCATCAGGATGAATTGCACATTGCATTATATTCATGGCACTAAAATTTATCTTGGATTTTTTAATGTTATCCTCCGTCCACTTTCTCTCATCCTCTGATAGTGTGTATGGACCGTTGTTCACAACTTTCCAGATCTCATAGTCTTGAGCTCTGAGAAAGACGTGCATACGATTTTTCCAGTAGGAATAATTACTACCATCAAAGAAGGGTGGACATTGGATAGAGAAACCTTTAAATCCCTTGTTGGCCATCACAAACATGATCTCTCTTTAGATCTAGAGCTTGGCTCTGATACCAATTGATGTGCCGAGATGCCATGGACAACCAAGAGGGAGGGGTGAATTGGTTATTACCCAATAAAAATTCTTTTAACACCGAATACATTAGACCCAATCAATCAAACCTATTATGTGATATGCTTAGCGGAATATAACAAGTATACAGACGAAACCAACTATCCTAACGTGCGTAGAACGGAGATAGAAAAGATGGATGCAAGCCACACATGCACGTAAGATTTAGAGTGGTTCGACAAACACACCCCTGTGTGCGTCTACGCCCACTACCCCACACCCCTGTGAGGATTTTCACTAGCTTGTTTCCCAGGGGCAAGTGAAAACCCTGACACAGACTGATTGTTTCCAGAGACAACTACAACCCCACCTCATTTCCCGAGGACGAGACAACCCGATGTGTATGTGCACACGCACTACACACCAACAACGTGCTCACAGATAGAGCACACACACATATATGTTCAGGGTTGTAGAAAGAATAATAAAGCATGAACAGGAGAGACAACAATCTAAACAGTAAAGTGTAGAGTTCTCTTGTTCCATAAATTTGGCCTTTGTGGTCGTCTTTGACTGACGATAACTCAGGTGAAAAACTGGCTGATGTAGAAGGCTTATGAACGATGTCTTGCAAGTAGTAGTACCAGGTCCACGCCCTTCAGATATAGAAACACCTCTCAGGTATGTCTTGAAGGCTTCTGGATGATGTAGACTCGTTCTTCTAGCTTCTACAGTTCAGAGCACCTGTTGGCTCTTCCTTGGGCAGCACGATCCTCTCTTGAACTATAGGGCTCGAGTTGGATTCTTGGAGGCATGTTCTCTTCTTCCAAAACATGGGAATATGTTGTATTTATAACCCAAAGAATCCATGTATGTTTGGAAAGAGTTGGGTATTGATAGGACTCTATTTAGGAAAGTCCGTATAGAGAAACTTCAAGATCGGTAGACCGAATTCTTTGGATCAGCCGTCTGATTTCAACCTTGCTTCGATTGGCACACCTACTAGACGCTCGGTCGACTGATAATGTAGAATCGTTCGTCTGACTTCTGGTTTAGCTTCGACCGATGCTTTGGCTAGTCAAGATATGACTTGAATATCTGAAGTGACTTGTCTTCGACTGGGGAAGTGTAAATCGTGACATCCGAAGTCAAGATGCTTCGGATGGCAGAAATACAACGTGAATATACAAAGTGATTCTGCTTCGGATGGCAGATCGGTTGACCGATTTCCTTAAGTCGGTCGTTCGACTTTTGACTGTCCTAGTGCCAAATCTTCTATCTAGGTCGGTCATCCGATTTGCCCAAATCGGTCGTCCAACTTTGGACAGGTAATCGATCTGACATTGACTCCCTTTGATTCATATTTTACAGTTCTTCTTCCAGTCTTCTCTTTCTGTTTTATCCAAGTCTTGGACTTGGTATTGACCACTTCAAATGCCACTTTGGACAAAATTACTGTACACTTAACACACAAATTAGACCCCTAAATTAAATAAATATAAATCAAATGCTTGGTCATAAACATGAATTATATTCAGTGTTTTGTGATTTTCTGAATCATGAGTTAAACTTAATATTTTTGTGATCATCAAAATCTACAGAGTACAACAGAACGTGGCTCCATCAAGTATACCTCCAGGACCTTCATGTGTGGAGCACGGTTACAAGATCTTCATAGTGAAAAGGGATTTCTACACCAGCTCTTCATACTTCGATAGGAAAAATCTTTGTGCTTTTAGTCTTACTATTTTCCCACTACCATATGCTTATTAGGATTTTTTATTTTTGAACTAAACATCATCATGTGTGTGTGCTTGATTTGTGAGCACTTGGTTGGTGTGTAGTGCATGCGACATATACATATCAGGTTATATCGTCCCCATAAAATGAGGTGAGGTATGTGTTGTCCTCAAAAACAACCGTGTGTGGTGAGGGTCTGTAACTTGTACCTGGGAAACAAGCTGTTAGTGGAAATCCTCACGGGGTATGGGATAGTGACGTAGGCACACACGTGAGTGTGTTGGCCGAACCACTCTAAATCCTGCATGTCTTGTGGTTTGATCATTTTCTCCTATCTCCATTCTACGCACGCTAGGATAGTTGGTTTCGCTATTTTTATTGTTATTCCGTTGTGCAACTTGCAAGTTAGATTTGCTTAAGTAAGTTTAATCTACTTTATTTTAAAAAAAAATTAATATGCGACAACCACCCCTCCCCCCTTGGTTGATCATCGCACATACTCGTGTTCTTCAAACTTCTCATACTTGACCTCCATTGGGTCCAATAAACATGATTGGACCCCCAAACATTTATTTCACATGAGTTATTTATATGAGATAATGATTTCCCGATGTTATCAGATTTTATCACCTTAAGTCGTAGTTTACGGATTTCCTAATCCAAATGTGGTGGCAGGTTCCTGCAACCTAAGCCCATCATGACCCATCACGATCCATCAAGGCCCATTAAAGCTCTCCCGTTGGACGTGGCCTCTCCGTGTTGCGCCACATCCCCGTGAGGACCGTGCAAAGGGCCCAAGAAGCAATCACCCTGGCCAGAGCACCGCCAAGCTCCTGGGTCGCTCTGACTGGTACTCCTCGGACGGTTCGGTCCGAGCCCCGGCCTACCGAACAAGTCCCTCGCCTGGGCATACCTCAGCCCTACGGGCCCGGCCATTGCCCGGGCAGGACGTACCGAACAGCCAACACAGCCACCGGACAGCGGGTCACGACTGCTGAACAGGCTACCTTCTTCGTATTCATAGTCAAGAGTCTCCGAGCAGCCTCTTCGCATCCTCACGGCGGTTGTAACTCGCAGGACACACGCCCCACGATCCAAGAGTGCATTAACTGTCAAGCACTCCAACGGGCATATGAGTGTGTAACCCTCCGTTGTGCGCATCAACCGACGCGCCCTTTCAGGCATGATCCGGAGACGTTACGGCCATCTACCTCAGTGACCACGCCTATAAAAGGCACAGGTATAGTGCCATGCAGGGGCATGCTCTCTCTCTCACACGAATACACCTTCATACACGAGAACTCCCATCCTCTCCAGTCACCAACTGACTTAGGCATCGGAGGGTTCTCCCAGGTTCTTCAACCGGGCCCCCCTGATCCGTTTCTGGTTTTGCAGGCTTTCGTCCGCCTCCAGCGTCCTTCTTCCCTTCTTCGAGTGTAGGCCCACCAGGCTCCGGCCCAAGCAAGAAAAGACCTCCACACTTTTGGCGCCGTCTGTGGGAATGACGCAGCCATGGCTCGCGGACGATCCTCTTACCAGAACATCAGGAGCAGGCCAACGAGATCTCGCCAGTCATGTGCAGATTCTCACCGTCGGTCCTCTCCCATTGACGTCGACGTCACCCCCGCCGGCATAAACAATGACGTCCCTGCACCAGCGGCCGCCGCGCCAGCAACCGCCCTGGAGATGGCTGAACTTCGGGGACAGATGCAGCAGTTGACGGGCATCTGCCTAGCCCTACAAGCTCAGTTGACTGGGCCACCAGCCCCGGAGCCTTCCCTGCCACGGGAGAGGCAGGCAGGGTCGTCCCGCCAACGATCTCGTGTCCTTTCGGTGCCCCAGGATCAGCAGGCGGACTCACCACGCCGATCCCACCGAGCCCCGTCTGAGGAGCGGGCACCGGAGTGCCAAGGTCATTCGCCCCGTCGCTCTGTCGTCACCCCTCATCCGCCGGGCTCGGTTGTGGGAGCCAACTCCCAAGGCACTGGCCAAGGAGGCTCCGTCCATTCCGAGCAGGAGCTCGCCAGACGCCTCCATCGTGTGGTCGACCTGGAGCGCCGTGTGGATGCGATGGTTCAGCGTGCGGAGGGGAAAGCCCCAGCGGAGGATGACCTGGACTTCCGCTCCCCTTTCAGTGGAGAGATCCTGGAAGCCCGGGTCTCTCCCAAGCTCCCTCTGCCCACCATCGCACCCTACGACGGCACTACCGACCCGGCCGACCACATCCACGGCTTTGAGTCGCACATGGTGTTCCACGGAGCATCAGATGCAGCCAAGTGCCGAGCTTTCCCTGCAACTCTAAAGGAGACCGCCAGAGCCTGGTTTGAGACTCTGCCAGTGGGCTCCATTTCATCCTTCCGCCATCTGATGAAATCCTTCCGGGATAACTTCCTTGGCGGCAAGTCACAGCCGCGTACGGCGGCTTCCCTCCTGGCCATTCGCCAAAAAAAGGGCGAAGCGCTCTGGGACTTCGTCAAGAGGTTCCAGACCGAGGCGCTTCGTATCTCGCACCTGGACGTTCCTCTAGCCACTAGTGCCCTCATCCAGGGCACTCGCGATGGCTTCTTGCAGAGGACTCTTGGCGTTCAGCAACCTGCTACCCTCGCCGAGCTGCTGTCTATCGCACAACTCCATGCGGCTGGCGAAGAAAGTTTAGCTGTGGGCCGAGCAGAGCAGGGGGAATCATCGGACAAGAAGAGACCCGCCGACAACGGTTCTGACCGTGATCGGAAAAAGGAAGGCGCAATGGGGATTCACCGTGCCGACCACATCCCTTCACCAACTACACCCCCCTCACGGTCGCACCCGAACAGATCCTGGCAGAGATCAGGAATAAACCATTCGTTCAGTGGCTGCAGAGGATGCGCTTCGACCCCCGTAGGCGCGATCAAGCAAAGTACTGTCGCTTCCATCGCTACCACGGCCACGACACCTCCGAATGCCGCCAGCTTAAGGACGAAATCGAAGACCTTATCAAGCGCGGCTACCTCGGGAGGTATGTGCGCCGGAATGAAGAATGCCTCAGACGCCGAGAGCGAACTCCCGAGCAGCCGGTCAACAACGAGCCCAACGGGCAAGAAATCAATGTGATCGCGGGAGGCTTCGGCGCGGGCGGAAAAAGCACTCGAAGCCGACGCGATTACGCAAGGCGAGTGCACGTCATGGACAGGCCACCAGTGCCTAGGCCAGCTCCATATCCCACCAGTCCTGCACGCACACCATCCAAGGAGGCTATAACCTTCTCAGACGAAGACCTTGTAGGGGTCGCTACCCCACACACTGATGCGTTGGTCGTTTCGGCCACCATCAACCATTGTAATGTGCATCGGATTTTGGTGGATAATGGAAGCGCTCTCGACGTCTTGGCTTATGACTGTTTTGTGCTTATGGATCTCAAAACCAACCAGCTTATCCCAGTAGAGTCGCCCTTGTTCGGCTTCTCGGGGGTCTCGGTGCAGCCCATGGGAAGGGTACGCCTCCCAATTACCTTAGGGACGGCGCCGAAGACTGTGACCAAGGTAGTTGACTTCTTGGTCATCAAGAACATGCCAGGCTACAACGCCATCCTCGGCAGAGGCCTGATCGGGAGAATCATAGCAGTACCTTCATCTCGTCATCAAAAGATGAAGTTTTCAACTCCAAGCAGGATAGGCGAGGTGCTCAGGTGTCAGCGCGAGTCTCGACGGTGCTATGTTCTCTCTTTAAGAGATAAGCAACCACTCGCGACACCAGACCAAGTTTCGCCATCCACCGATCAGCCCTCCACTAGCCGAGGAACGCCTGCAGAAGATCTGCTACCTATTCAGGTGGATGATGACCCCGAACATGTACTTTACATTGGCGCTCTGCTAACGGATGCCGAATAGCAATGCTACAGGACTTTCCTGTTAGCCAATTTGGATGTGTTCGCGTGATCCGATGATGAGCTACTAGGCATTTCTCCTGATGTCATGGTACATCGCCTCCAATTGGACCCGCGGGTCCCCCCGGTTCAGCAAAGGAGGCGACTTGTCAATCGAGAACGACAGACCGTCATCCAGGATCACGTCGTCAAAATCCGGTCCGTGGGGCTTCCCCGAGAAGCCCAATACCCAAGATGGATCTCCAACGTGGTCCTCGTGCGCAAAGCCAACGGCAATTGGCGATTGTGTGTGGACTACAAAGATCTCAACAAAGCAACGCCCAAGGACAACTTCCCTCTGCCACGCATCGACCAGTTGGTGGACGCAACTTCCGGGCACGAGCTTCTTAGCTTCTTGGATGCTTACTCTGGTTATCACCAGATTAGCATGCATCCCTCGGACCAAGACGCCACCATGTTCTTCACGGACCTAGGGTTATACTGCTTCACCAGGATGCCCTTTGGTCTAAAGAACGCTGGCGCAACGTACCAACGGCTGGTCAATAGGATGTTTGAGCAGCAGATTGGGCGCAACATGGAGGTCTATGTCGACGACATGCTAGTCAAGATGCTTCCAAGCACCGACCACATCTTCAACCTCCAAGAAACTTTTGCAACCCTGCGGAAGTACAACATGAAGCTCAACCCGTCCAAATGTGCGTTTGGAGTGCGCTCGGGTAAGTTCCTCGGCTTCCTCGTCTCGAACAGAGGGATAGAGGGAAACCCAGAGAAGATACAGGCCATACTTGAGATGGGCAGTCCGAAGATGGTACGGGACATCCAGCGTCTTAATGGACGCCTTGCCGCCCTGAACCGGTTCATGTCCCGAGCAGCGGAAAGAAGTTTTGACTTCTTCAAGTTGCTGCGAGGTCCTAAAGGCGCCCCACAGCAAGGGGGGCATGTACGGTGGACTGCGGAGTGCGAAGCTGCCTTCACTGAGCTGAAGGCATACTTGGCAGCCCCACCAATTCTCTCAAAGCCAGTGCTCAGAGAACCACTGTTCGTATACCTTTCGATTACCGAACATTCCATCAACGCGGTTTTGATCAGAGAAGAGGGAGCGGCGCAGCATCCGGTGTACTACATCAGCAGGGTCCTCCAGAAAGCCGAAAGGAGGTACCCCTGAGCAGAAAAACTTTCCCTTGCTCTGGTCATGGCTGCTCGGAAGCTCAGGCCCTATTTTCAGGCCCATTCAGTAACGGTCCTCACCGACCAACCACTGAAGTCTATCCTTCAGCGGACAGAGGCTTCCGGCAGGCTTGTCAAGTGGGCCATAGAGCTGGGCGAGTTCGACATTAGCTTCCGACCAAGGACAGCAATCAAGGCGCAAGCATTGGCGGATTTCGTCGCAGAATGCACACTCCCTGCTGAGCAGGACCCGCCATTAGCTGACGAGCCCCCATGGGAGCTCTACGTGGATGGGTCCTCTTGTGTCACAGGGAGCGGGGCAGGCTTGGTTCTCATCTCTCCGGAAGGACTAGAGTTCCAATACGCCTCCGTTTTCGCTTTGTGGCCTCTAACAACGTCGCCGAGTACGAAGCACTACTGTCTGGAATACGCCTGGCTCGGCACCTCGAGGCCCTTCGGCTTAGAGTCTTCAGTGACTCCCAGTTGGTCGCCAGCCAGGTGAATAGATAGTTTGAAGCCAGAGAGCCCCGCATGGCTCAGTACCTTTAGCAGGTCAAGAGCCGAGTAGAGGGTCTCCTCTACTTCGAAGTTATACATGTCCCACGGGAGCAGAACGCGCGAGCCAACGCACTGGCCAAGTTGGCCTCCTCAGGTGACATTTCCCCTTCTTGTTCCATATTTATTGAAGAGCTCGCCTCGCCAAGCACCGAAGTGGACGTCGCCGCCATCGAGACAAACCCACCGGCTCCGAGCTGGATGGATCCTCTTCTGGCCTACCTACTTCGAGATGAGCTTCCGCCTGAGCAGGACGAAGCTCGAAAGATCAGGATGCGCTCTCAGCGCTTCACCCTCGTAGAAGGCAAGTTGTACCGACAGTCCCTGTCAAGACCTCTTCTACGGTGCCTCAACCCTGAAGAAGCACTCGCCGCCAACGAAGAGGTTCACGAAGGGCTGTGCAATAGTCACTTGGGGGGCAGAACGCTGGCCCGCAGTATCATTCGAGCAGGGTTCTGGTGGCCTTCTCTGCAAAAGGATTGCATGGCCTTTGCTCGGAGGTGCCCGGAATGTCAAAAGTTTGGGCAACTCATCAAGCAGCCAGCCGAATAACTCCATAGCCTGTTCGAACCTCGCCCTTTCGCTAGATGGGGCATTGACATCTTGGGCCCTTTCCCAGAGGCCCAAGGCAAGAAGAAGTTCATGTTCGTATCCATCGATTACTTCACCAAGTGGATCGAAGCTGAACCTGTTGCCGCGATCACCGAACAGGCCGCGTGGAAGTTCATCTGGAAGAACCTCCTCTGCCGGTTTGGCATCCCAAAGGTGATCACCTCCGACAACGGAAAGCAGTTCAACAGCACTTTCTTCAAGCAAAAGTGTGCCGAGCTCGGTATCTATAACCACTTCACCTCCGTAGCGCATCCCCAAGCAAATGGTTTGGTGGAAAACGCCAACCGAACACTGCTGCACGGGATCCGCACAAGAGTAGAGGCCACGGGGGGTTCATGGATCGATGAACTCCCCAACGTGCTTTGGTGTCATCGAACAACAGCTTGGGTAGCAACGGGAGAAACACCCTTCCACTTGGCTTACGGCTCAGAAGCCATTGTGCCTCTGGAAGTAGCTCTCCCCACCCTCCGAACAACCCACTTCGATGAAGCCGCCAACAACCGTGCTCTTTGGGAAAACCTTGACATGCTCGGTGAACGACAGAACGACGCCAGCATTCGTCTCGTTTCTACCAGCAACGACTCGCGCAATATTATAATGCACGAGTTCGGGAAAGGCACTTCAATGTGGGAGATCTAGTTCTGCGCCGCTGCTCGGCTTCGGATCCCCAAAGAGCGGTCGGCAAGCTCGCCCCAAAATGGGAAGGACCTTATTAGGTCACCTAAGTCCATGGGAAAGGCTCATACAGGCTCACTACCCCTAGTGGCGAAGCCATACCCAGGACTTGGCATGTATCTAATCTCAAGGCTTATTACCTATAAAAGCCTTTTGATTGGCATCCTACTTCTCTTCTCCCTGTTCCTATGGTCCGACTGGAGGAGCGTCGGAAATATCCACGCCTCAAAACATTGGCAATTTTAAGTGGATATAAATACATCAACTCCTCCAGCTCGAACAAGTGTTCAGCATTCACCCCTGGTTGAAACCCTCGCTGGTTCTAGCTGACCTGTGCGGTACATGCAACGCTCATAAGCCAACGAACTCCGGTTCGAACAGGAGCAATAGCAAAAGGGAGGGGATGGAAAAAGTGAAGCCATAGACAAACTCCCGAAGTGGAAATTTTCATTTATAGAATCTCTGCTTACATGTAGGCCCCCTTGGGCCAGGTTACAAAAGCTGACATAAAAAAAGGAGGGAAGAACAGAAGGTGCAAAAGTACATTCAAGGGGCTTGTCCGGAGGGGCCAGCGCCGTCGTCGACAGGAGGCATCCTCCCAGACTGAAACTGGGTGAATCGCACTCCGTCTAAATGCGCGTCGCCCATACGGCGTCGGCACTCCCTCACCGCTGCCTCAAAGGCTTCTCGGGCCCACTCGGTTGTTGATAGCCTCTGCCCGAGCTCCTCTCCGGCTTCGAGGCCCACTTTATAACAACGGGCCCCGAACTGCTCCAAGTCCTCCTAGAAGCCCGAACTAGCCTTGTACTTGGCTACCGCCTGCTCCTCGACTTGAGAAAGGATGCGAACCAGCGCCTCATTCTCAGCACGGACCACAGCAGCGTTGAGTTCAGAGATGCGAAGAGCTTCTCGGAGGTTCTCTATCTCCTTCTTCAGCTCGGCCTCTTTCGCCGCGCGATCCACCTCCAGCCCCTTACAATAAGTAAGCTCGGCCTCCCACATGTGTCTGTGGTGTTGAGCCCGCTCTGCTAACTTACTTAGCACGCCCAGGAAGCTTGTAATTTCTCCTATCAGCACTCCCACATCGACGTTGTCGTCAGATGGGAGTTGTGGCTGATAGGTTGCACTGGGGTGCTCAGGGGTCTCCTCTGGACTTAATTCCTGGCACCGTGCCATCCTATCCAAATAAGAGGCGGATGGGCACGGAGGCAAGGGCCTCGCTGCAGCGCCTTCCATCCGCTTGAGCTTGGCCTCTAGCACCTCCTTTGAAGGAGACTTGGGGAGGCTTTTCCCTAGCACCTCGGACAAGGGCCTCTGGTCGTCACCCGAGCCCTGCTCCTCAATTGCTTGTCTCAAAGAAGGCCCTGCTTCCTCGACCGTTTGGACAACATCGGCAATGACGGACGTGATGGCTACCTCCTGGCCCTCCTCGGCACCAGCCAAGCCCTGAAGCCCCACCTCTTCGGGATGGTTTGCACTCTCGCCGACTAAATTTACCTCAGTAATTGCTTTGGATGCACTCTCTCCGACTAAACAGCCATCAGCAACTACTTCGCTGGGGGGCATGGGGGGCGGGACTTCACCATCTTCTTGCAGAACACCCTCCGGTAGAAGAGCCGGTACCCCATTGGTACAAGGCGCCGCAGTCGTTTTAAGAGCGCCATCCTCGGACATGATGGCATCATGAGGAACAGAGGCTCCTTTGCCTCCTTCGCGCAGGTCTTCAAGGGTCCTCTCATTCCCAGCATCATGCTCGGCACCTCCGGTGGTTGAGACCCTGGTTGGAGCCATCTCCTCAGAGTGGCCCTCGGACCTGGGTGTCCATGCCCGCTCCCCCGAATGCTCTGACCCGTCTCTCACCACAACGAGGTCGAGATCGGCCTCCATCTTGGCAATCGCCTCCGAACGATCTGCAATCAAAGATCGTGGCGTCACTTGCTCCGTTGCCCTTGCGACCTGGCGCTTTTTTCGAACTACCAAGGGCTCCAGGTCCTCTCCCTCCTCTTCGGCGCTCCCAGCCTGCGGCATCACTTCGGCCGCCCCGCGTTTCCTGCACGTCGCCTGCGGCTCGGCACCATCGTTATTCTCCTCCTCCTCATTCAAGACGGGGCGTCGTGCGTCCTACACCGCCTTGACCAGCTTCCTCTTCTTCTTCACCCGAAGCCAAAGAGTTGATTCTGGTGTAGCCTCGGTGATTGCCTGCTCGCCCTCTTCCTCTGTGGCGCCTTCGGCCGCCTTGGCTTTGGCCCTTCTTGTGGGGCCTATCTGCAGAGGCCCCCGCTTGGTCGCCTGGGGGGCATCCTCGTCTAGCCTTATCAAATAAAGGCTAACAGGGATCGTTTCGGCATAGTTCGCCATCTCCTTTTGGCCCCGACCAACAGCCACCTCTTCGGCATCTGGAAGAAAGAAAGAGGAGTCAGAACCCATGTAGGTGGGAAATTGAGACAAACATCAGAGGGCTTACCCCAAGCACGACTAAGCTTATACTCCACAAGCTTGTACTCAGTCAGGTACCCTTCAGCGTGATTCACCCCGACCGTGTTCAGCGACTGGGAGGCAGCAGCTGCCCCTTGGATCAATAAGGGGGCCATGTCTGCTCTCTTCGGTGGCTCCACCACCCTAACGGGGAAGTACCAGTCTGGGACGTTCGCCCCCTTTCTCCGCCCCACGAAGAAAAGGCGTTCGGTCCACCCTTTGTTGTTGGACAGATGGGGTGAAAAGTTGATCTGCATCCGGTTTGTACGATGCTTCATGTACACGATGCCCATTCCAGATTGCGGAGAACAGGCTAGGCTAAAATGGCTCCTGAAGATCTCCGCAGTCTCTTCAATGCCCCTCTTCTTGCATACAACGCAGAAGACGAAGATGGTCCTCCAGGAATTCGGCGTCAGTTGAATCGGTGCCACTTTCCAGGTCCGGAGGAGCTCCTTCGCGATCTCCGGCATCGACAGTCGGAGACTAGCTTCCAGCAGGTCTAGCGAGAGAACGAAGCACCCAGGCCTTGTGGTCAGATACGACTCGTCCTCTCGCATCAAGACGATGTCGTACTCCTCGCCGATCCGGAATCGTTCTCGAAGGCCTTCGAAACTCTGGTACTTCGCCACTTTCGACTTCGTCGGCGGCATCCGCTAGTCTCAACAATCGCCTTCCCCTTCTGAGCCATCGCTGGGAGGTAGCATACACGTCGGACGGTGAGGAGGAAGCAAAGGAACGGAGGAAAACGCGAGGAAGAAGACGACTAGTGGCTCTGGGGACAGCGAGCTCTGGAGATTTTTGAAGGCGTGGCTCCCACCTTCACCCCCTCCCCTTCCTTATAAGGAAGGCGAGGCGCGAAATTCGAAGCGGGCCCAGAAACGGCATTTCCCTCCGCTCTAAGTCTCTTCTCGAATGACCCGTTGGTGACCGTTCGGGGCTGACGTACGACGTTCTGGGTTCAACACGACCCGCGCTATCATCATGAAGGCTTCATGTTCGAGGAAAACCCCCCTGTAACGGCGTCGCCGCAGGGCTGTTCGGATCTCCGAGGACGATACCGCATTTATGGCGGAGATGACGCCCAAGCAGGTCGCCGCCCCCAAGCGCTCCGGTTCCTTAGCCACTCGAGGGCGTGGGGGGCAAGTGTGGTAGCAGGTTCCTGCAACCTAAGCCCATCATGACCCATCACGATCCATCAAGGCCCATTAAAGCTCTCCCATTGGACGTGGCCTCTCCGACTTGCGCCACGTCCCCGCGAGGACCGTGTAAAGGGCCCCAAGAAGCAATCACCCTGGCCAGAGCACCGCCAAGCTCCCGGGTCGCTCTGACTGGTACTCCTCGGATGGTTCGGTTCGAACCCCGGCCTACCGAACAAGTCCCTCGCCTAGGCATACCTCAGCCCTACGGGCCCGGCCATTGCCCGGGCAGGACGTACCGAACAGCCAACATAGCCACCGGACAGCGGGTCACGACTGCTGAACAGGCTACCTTCTTCGTATTCATAGTCAAGAGTCTCCGAGCAGCCTCTTCGCATCCTCACGGCGGTTGTAACTGCCGCAGGACACACGCCCCACGATCCAAGAGTGCATTAACTGCAAAGCACTTCAACGGGCATACGAGTGTGTAACCCTCCGTTGTGCGCATCAACCGACGCACCCTTTCAGGCATGATCCGGAGACGTTACGGCCATCTACCTCAGCGACCACGCCTATAAAAGGCACAGGTATAGTGCCATGCAGGGGCATGCTCTCTCTCTCACACGAATACACCTTCATACACGAGAACTCCCATCCTCTCCAGTCACCAACTGACTTAGACATCGGAGGGTTCTCCCCGGTTCTTTAACCGGGCCCCCCTGATCCATTTCTGGTTTTGCAGGTTTTCGTCTGCCTCCAGTGTCCTTCTTCCCTTCTTCGAGTGTAGGCCTACCAGGCTCCGGCCCAAGCAAGAAAAGACCTCCACACCAAACATGTTTGTTTGACTCAAATTTCTTTTCTATTATTTGTCTCCCATTATTTAGTTTGTCATTGTAAACTTTCGTGTGATTCCGAATTGATTTTAGACATGCAATAATAATTTTTATCGTTATCGGATTTATTCATCTTAAGATTGGGTTGGGCACTTGTCAATCCAATCGTGTATAACTTGGTCCAATTTTTTTATAACTCTTTGTAATATATTATTTAGTTCACATAAAAAAAAATTTACTTAATTCTAATGTATTTTTTCACATGTAATAATAAATTTTATATTTATCAAAATTTTATGAAAATCTAAGTTGCTACATGGGTGGCGACACGGAGACCACTTGCACTTCTTAAGTCATGTCTACCATCTGCACTCTCATTAAGTGGACTACGATTTAAAAATTGGGTTATCATCAATTGAACTAGATCCGGCAATTGGACCTCACAGTTTAGATCAGAGGGTCAAGATTTTCCCTCTCCACTTCTAAGTCATCCAAATTCATAGTGCTAGTTGTGGCCTAGATCATACTCCACTCTGTCCAAACTAGTCGTAGGTTGTCGCCTAAAGCATCTCCTTCATTGGATTGCTAAACTTAAATATCGGCGGTTTATTTCAATGCAACCAATTGAGAGCGAGCTCAAGTTAAACTCTTTTTTTTTAATACATTCCTGGGTCCATCTTGCTTCGTCACTTCGTGGTTGGTCTGTCATCTTCCATTTTTCCTTTTTAATTTTGTTTTTCCTTTGGACAAGCCTTTCCACCTCTCTGGAATGATGAGCTTGTGCATGTCGAATCGAAATGAAAAACACAGGTCGAATCGGACATGACGTGACAGAGCAGATATATTATCGAACTATATCTAAGAAGATAAGCATTTGGTGCACATCAAAAAAGATGATATAGTGTACGGGCACACCCCCCCCCCCCCACCCCCAATTAGTTACATATTATATCAAAGTAATAAACAGCACAATACGAGAACGGTGTGCACGTACAGTGCCCCATCAAAATGTGCATTGGGACCGCCTATATATACCCATCAATCCAGTAGACTTAAAGAGTCGTTCAACTCGATCATTTCACAATGACGAAAATAATAGATTTATAATATATTAAGTATATGATATTTAATCAGCCAGAGATATAATGTACGATAAGATGTATTTAAAAATATTTTAGAAAAGTAAAACAATGAAGGCCCTGCAAACTGTTTTATGACACATCTAACTTGTAGGAAACTGTTACTATGACAAATATAATTCCTAGTTTGTCGTTTGATGACTAGCAGTTTCCCAACCTGGCAAGGCACATCAATAACTCCGGCACCCATCCCATCGGCAAGGGATCAACCAGATCCTAACAAAAAATTAAAGACACCATAAAACGTAATCTGCTAAACCACGGTGACATACCACAGTGAAATGCTTTCGTAACTCGAACGTAACTAATGCTTCCAACCGAAACAACACGAAAAAACTTGGAAACCAGAAACCTCATATAGAACATGTTAACTCACAAGCTTCCAAACAAGAGAAACTTCATAAAAAATGGCACGAGTCCCTATCAACCAAAGGACGAAGCAGCGCAAAGTGCAACGTCGTTATCTAGCAATGTCACCAGAGACGGCAGATAAAACGGGTATGAACAAGAAAGTATAGCTCTCTACACGTAATCCGAACTCGCATTACGCATAAGATAAAGATCGCCATACAGAACCTAGCCTTTGGACACAAAAACAGACGGACTCTACAACAATGGAGTTCTTTAGAGCACATGCATCTTTCGTCAGAAGCACTGGTGTTTCTACCACAGCACCAGCAGTAAAAAGAACTCAAAAGGTGAGACGATGCCTAAAACCTTATTCATGCTTCATACGAAGATCAAACCCTTTGCAACTTCGAGTGCTCTGGCACGGCCAAACAGCTTCTCGACGACAGCCAGTGTGAACTCCATCGATGTCCCCGGACCCTGGCTTGTGATCACGTTTCCATCGACTAAAACCCTGTTCTGGACCTCACTTTGATCCGAAAGTACGTTCCATTTGGCCGGGTATGAGGTGGCCTTCTTACCCTGCATTGCTTAGAAAAAGAACTTGAGCACACCATGTAAACGAGAGGAGGGTAGATAGTGACTAAGAGAAACTCCCACATCATACCTTTAGCAAGCCATGGCGCTCAAGCACCATTGCAGGAGATGCACACACTGCCCCATACAGTTTCTTCGACTCAGCGTGTTCTTTTAATAATTTAACCAACTTTTCTGAATCAGAAAATGTCTGGGCACCAGGAAGTCCACCCTGTATGAAAATATTACTGAGGAATATTTATTTATTCTGACATCATGCACATAAAGCAAAAGGCATGCTTCTATTAATGGTACGTAATACTAAAAATAAACAAACTGACAACTTACTGGTAGCAAAATCAGATCGAATTGCAGCTTAGCAGCTTCTTCAAAGAGCATATCAGCTACTAGTTTTGTTTTCCTAGATCCCACAATTTCTAATCTGTCTTCAATTGATACTGCTACCACAGTAGCTTTGGCTCGCCGTAAAATATCAATAATCATGACAGTTTCCATGTCCTCGATACCATCAGCCATTGCAACAAAAACCTGACAGGAGAATACGACCAGAACGAAGTAGGAGAAATGAAACTTTGGGTGACTACAAAACACATTGATAGAACCATCATTATTCGACACTGATCCATTAAACATTTGTCAATTGCAAAGCAAGAGTATTATTCAATGTGAAGTAATTGAAACCGCAATGATATATCTGAACAAGGGTATTTGTTCACAAAGAAAGGATAGTGGAGTTCAGTAACTTTCCTTCTGTAACAATTTCTTGCTTCCAGCTCAAACATAAAAATTAGCAGTTGGCAATATGCCTACCAAACTTTAATCACTCCCTCTCCCGTAACTTCATTTCCCCTTAACGCCAGGTTCTCTAAGTTGGAGCCTCCAATTGAATCGCCAAGAAAAATGAGATGAATGGATTGCAAAGACTAATCTTCCAATCGGGATAAATGCATTGAAAACTGGGGAAACCCAAAAGAGGATCCAATTGACGGTGGCACCAAAAAGCAAATAAAGTCAAAACTAAGATAAACTAGAAGATTCAAGAAAAGAAGCAAAGGTAAATATGATGTGACACCAGGAAATTTTATAAAGAAAGAATTTAAGATAAATTGAAAATAGGGTAAATAAAAATCTAAAAAAAATTAGTTGGAACTTCACACATTATCATATGTGGAAGATTCTAGTACCAATCATAGTCTTACAAACTTATGTTAAGATCTGTCGACACATACAAACTTGTCTGTCGACATATTGTGTAATATCCTGATCTTCCGGATCGTAGTTTATCAGGTTTGGGGGCCAGTGTGTGGCCCATTAGTTGAGTATGTTTGTGTACATGGGTGTTTGTTGGTGTGTGTAGTAAGGTGTGAGGCTGGGGGGCTGGGAAACCTCAGCCCAACAAATCTCTGGCACGTCCAGTAAGAATGCGACCAACACAGGCGTTGTGATTCTTCATGAACGCGACCACCTTCTGTGTCGCAATTCAATCGCCGCTTTACGTGGGCACGGCTGCATGCGCGCCGCGTGGCGCATGCAAGGGCGTCGGGGCTTAATTGCGATGGCCAGGTACGTCGCGTTTTAAATGCGACGGCCCGATACATCACAATTTAGCCTGCGTTTTGTTTCGGCTCCTAGCCCTGGCCAAACAGTGCAAGTTGCATTGTTCAGCTGCAGGGGAACTCTGGGGGAGGTTTTGCTGGTGATTTAGGGGTGTTGGAGTGTTTTTCGGCGTGCTTCTGGCGCAAGGAGGTGCTTCGGAGTGTGGGAAACGCCAAGACGGCGTCGTTTCTGTGTTCTTCCCATTGGTATGGGGACTTTCTCCTCGTTTTGGTTGTGTGGGTTGTGTGGATTAGGTTTGAGATATTTGGATTGTGAAATGACTTATATTTGGTAGTAAGCATGCTTAGGATAATGTGTGAATGTTTAATTCCTGCTTTTATATCATGTATGGGTGATTTGTCTGATTTTCGGAGAGGAAGAACAGAATAGGGTTCTTCAGTTTGAAAGGCGACGGACCCAAACGTCGTGTTTTGAACGCGACGACTTGTCCGGTCGCGATTTAGGTTTTAAAGGCCCGTCGCGATTCATGCTTTTAATAGCGTCCATTGTGTTAGTCGCAATTTAGAATGTGGCCACCCGAGCTGTTGGGTTCTGTGGCCAGTCTGTCTGTTTTCTATTACACATTGCTTGTGCAGTATTGTTTAAGTTATGTTAAGCACGTAAATGGTGTGTTGGCTCATATCGTGGTTGGAAACGTCGAGTTTGCTTAGATATGTGTGCATAGCAAGTTGGGTTATTTAACGCCTTCCATGGTTACCTCTCGAGTCGGATACCCCAGGTTCATTGTATGCCAAGCACGTGGTGCTCGAGGTTTGTCCCAGTACGGTCAGGGTTTGTGTCGTCTTCCTGGACACCCTCACTCCTGAGTTTGAGTTGGTATGTCCGGCTGAGGGAAAGATGGCAATGGGCAGCGACTTGTGTTTGTGGGTGTGCGATCGCTTGTAGCGCGCTCGTGGTTAGGGGACGGACACCAGTAGACGTACTGGTCCCCAGCTAGTCGGTTTTCCAATGCCTCACTTTAGGGAGCTCGGGCCGGAGTCCCTAAAGGTGCTAGGTATGGGCCCGCAGCCGTGTGGTCTACAGGAGTGGTATTGGTTGGTCTCCACAGTTCTTGACCTTGTTGAAGTGGAGCGACAGCTGGACCTTTCGTCCGTGGCTGCGAGATTGAGAGGTAATCTTGTGTGGTTTGTCCGGGTCAGTGGCTGGTGTCGCGAACTAGTTCTCGTGGCTCGTGTGCGGCGTGCCCTTCTCTAGCTTGTACACGTGTACGTGAATTGCCATTTTTTTATTAACAATTGTACTCTGCATATATTCTGAAATAGTTTATTTATTTACAACTGTAGTACCATGCATAGGTAGTGTTACCTTTTATTTGAATATAAGTCTTGTTTATATTATTGTGTGATTATCGTTCTCTCGATTTTTTGGGGAGTTTCCCTACTGAGCCAGTGATTTGTGAGGCTCACCCCTTCTTCTTCCAGGTGAAGGAGAGCAGGAGGGTTCTCGTCCCTCTTCTAGTTCGGGACCACATCGCAGTGGAGTCAAACCTACGCCACCAACAGAGTAATTTCCTTTGTGTTGTGCCTTGGGGGTTGTCCCAAGCAGTTGTACCTTGTACTTTGACTTTAGTTCAGAACTGGATATGTACATTTCATATGATTATGTATAAGATATACATAAGATATGAAGTCTCATGTATGTCCAGCGTGTTCTTTTATATTTCCACGGACATGTGCGTGTTGATATCCCTTGCGAGGCTTAGCGAATCGGGTCGGACTCGTTATTGAGATAACGGGTTTGAACGACGAGAACCGTCACATATTGCTTCATCCATCGACACATACAAACTTGTCCGTCAACACATAGCCCCATGTGTCGACACATACAAACTTATCTAACGACACATAGCTTCATCTGTCAACAACCAACTATGGATCTATCGATAGACACAAGGTTACTTTACAAAAACACATGTATTAATGCATGAATCCAACTCAAAGATAGTTATTACCAACATTAATAATTAGTAGTAATAATGAAAGATTAAGTCATCAAATCACCAAGTTACATATGAACAATTATAACATCAATCGAAAGGTTACTGAAGCTTTGTTCAGTAATCGGTATGATTACATCACTAATTGGAAGATTTTAATGCCAATTGGTGGATTTCTGAACACTTATTCAGTAATCGATACGACTGTTCACCAATCGAAACTGTTGATCAGCAATCGATATGACACTAGTCGAAGTGTTGTTCAACAATAGATGACACCAGTCAAAGTGTTGCTCAACAATCGATTTAAATTATCAGGAGTAGAAATACCCTTATAAACCAATTGATTGGGGACCTATTCTCCAATCACCGTAAGTTTAAGCATCAATCGATTGGAGACATGTTCTTCAATCATAGTAAGATTATTTAAACATCAATTGATTGGAGACTTATGCTTTCAAGTCGCAGTAGGATTACTTAAACACCAATCCATTGGAATTTATGTTTCCCAATCATAATGGGACTACTTTGGGATCCCAAATTCCCTGGAATCTTGGGATGAAAATAGGAGACTCTTAAATTAGAATTACTGTAGGACTCTAGTAATCCTAAACCTAATTGGAGAGCAAAAACTTGCTCTCTAATACCATTCCGTTAAAGTTGTGATAAACTTATGGGAATTCCAAACATAGTAAAACTCAACCCACTGAAACCAATCGTCCTAAACCCATTAGGAGAATACGAACATGTTCTCTACCATTGGAGTAGATAAACTTAGGAAACACCTAGCATGGTAGGGTTTCTGTCTTGAAAATAGGGAATTCCGAACTGGGATTCTATGAACCCTGGCCTTATATAAATCCTTGTGTGGCTTCTTTGGACTACTTCATACATCCTTCTCGATTGTTGGACGTAAGAAGAACCTCCAAGAGCAAGAAGGAAGAACCTAAAGCTTGGATTGCGAGAAGTTCATAATCTTCTCGTCCCTACTTCAACTTCTGAAACTAAGAACTAGGAAATGATCAAAGGTAAGTGTTCTCGAGCACAAATTTAATAAGTCTTATACCATCCGAAAGTTCATCAATTCTTGATTGTCTTGTTCTATTCCCATGTCTGGTTGAACCTTGCGATTACCGTAATCGGTCGTCCTAACTCTGGTTTTCGATCAACCGATCATTCTTCACTTTTGATTCTTGTAGTGTCTATAGAGAGTACAAGATGATTCTTGAAATCCAAATGTGGTAATCCAAGAGACTTTTGATATGACCAGATGTATAGGTATTCTGAAAAAATATCTTTGCCGAGGTGATGAAGTGATAAGAGAGTGGAGGGTACTTGGGTTCACTGTCTTCAAGCTACTTTCTCTTTGATTTCATTTTCTTTAAGGAGGAGGCTTGAGGACCCAATGGAGCATCAAACAGAATATCTTCAATTTTGATTTCCGTTTGAGGCATACTGGAGAAGGTGGGTTAGGAGGGTGCGGCAGTGGTTGTGGATGATGATTGAGAAGGAGGTTCTTGTGGTGGCACTGGAGTTGGTTGTAAAGTAGGCATAGGTGCTGGTGGAGCAGGTGGTGGAGATGTCTCATGAGTAGGTTGTGCGATTGGAGGTGTAGATGGCTCATGAGCTGCTGGTGAAGATGTCTCAGCGGAGGTGGACAAGTGTCATGAACTGGTGAAGATGTCTCACCATGCTCCCTACTTCTTTTGGCCCGTTTGGCAGTGAATTTCTTTCTAGTGAAAAGTTGGGGCACAGGATGTAGAGGATGTGGAGCTGCAACGGAGAGGGACAGAGCTTCTTTTACCAAACTGATGAGTTCCTTCAAGTCCTCGCGTAAAGAGCTTGTTTCCTGGTAGATGTCTATCCTCATAGTCTCCATTGCAAGTCCAATTCTTATCACTTCAATTTTTATATCTGCAATGTCCTTCTTTCAATGCTCTTGCTTGTCTGACTGATCAGACCACAATTCTTCTTCTGTTGTCGGAACTTTGTCTGACTCATCAGACCTCAATTCTTCGCCATGGGTCTCCCCCTGAGGTATGGAAGGGTTTTCAGGCTGTGGTGGTTGAGTTTCTTCAAGTTCTTCTTGAGTGGGAGAATGTGTAGATTCAGGAGGTGTTGCTGAGGGTATCTGCTCTTGATGGCTGCTAGGCTCCCCTGATGTGTGAAATCCGTCGCTAAGTCAAAAAAAGCTTCTGAAATTAGCTGAGATATTCTTTGAAAGGTTGAGGAGGGAATGCCTTCTGCAATAGTGGACTGAGCAGCTATTTCTGCGGCTAGTTGTTCAGTGTTCACTTCAGCTGGAGGTTCTACTTGTAAGGCCCAACAAGTTCTCTGCAGGTTCGCATTTTCAGAACATCGATCGGACATTTTATGAACTTTGGACAGTGTTAGCTCGTGCGAGAAGAAGCATGCTTGGGGCCTACTGACATCATAGTGTGTGACGTCAGCAGGTGGTTGACGTCAAGGGGTGTGACGTCAACAACACCATGCTGACATCAACCACCTAGACATCCAAGTGCTGGACATTTACTTCTGTACAGGTTTTCGGGTATATCTCTGTGTCCTGACGACAATTTCGATTCTCGTCTATCTTAGGTTGACGCCAATGGATGTTGACGTCAACTTTTCTTTGCTGGATTTTCCATATTTTAGCTCCACTTGACGGCAATGTCAATTGACGCCAAGTTTCCTTTTGACGGCAACTTATGTTGACGTCAACGTCTGCGTGATCCAATCCGACTTTTACTCCGGAACTAGTTGGTTTCTTTAAATAGGTATGGCTAGATAGAGTCGTGTTAGGGCAAGGATCTTACCACAATCACAACCTTAACTCTCTATAGGGAGACTTCATTGGGGGAGAACTTTTGCTCTCTTGACTAGGATTTAGGGGTTGTGAGAGAGGAGAGAGAGAGAGAGGGTTTCTCCAAGATAGATCTGCCCTTTCGCTGCATGTTCGAGGATGTTGTTGTAAAGAGTAAACTTCCACGACCTGAGAGGAAGGCTTTGTACGAGGAAATCGTGGTCAATTCGTCATCCTCAAGACGGCGAATTTGATCGTGCTTGGAGGATACCTCTTTAAGTGCAAAAGAGGACTTCATCGGCTAAATTCCCATGTTGTAGAATTTGTCTTGAGGCAAGTAACTTAGAGTTTCTCTCTGTGGACTTGTCTCTTAGAGTTTTCCTATTTTTCTAGATTTTGAAATTTATTCCCATGTCGTTTTCCATGATTTCTTGCTCCCGAGTTGTGTTGTGTAGTCTAGGAAGTTGATGGCAAGGGGTATGCCATTAACTTCAGGTTGACGGCAACCTATGTTGACGTCAAGTTCATCTTCTCCAGAAATTTACAACTTCGCTATATGTAATGATTTTGTGAGATTCTGTAATGGTTTTTTAGTTCTTTTCGTTATGTCTTGACCTAGCAATCATCATGATGTGTTTGAATAACCCTAGATTAATTTTCGTTAATTATGGTAATTAATTGAACTTCTATTTATATAGAAAAACATGTGAACACTTGATAAATCTGATTTCCATGATGCAAGCATGTTATAAAAATTGTTAAGTACTGTACTTCAGTTGTTTAGACTATTGTAAACATGTTTTAGGGCTTGTTAATCCCGTTTAATTTCTATTCATGAATATATAGTACTCTTGTGAATAATAACCTGTTTCTGTCCTTAATTGTGAAAAATAGTTTTACTATTCCGAAAATTCTGAAAAAAAATCAGATATGTTCTATATGGTATATTCATCCCATGGTTAAAATTTGAGCATGTTACAATTAGTTATGAATTTCTGAAGTCTTGATATCATGTTTTGATAATAAGTCTTAAATTAGCTTAAAAACATGATTTGCATCATGATTAGGTCATGTTAGCTACTGTTTAAGATTAACCTGAGTATCTAAAAGTGATTAGTATATGTTGCATGTTATGTGTATATGTGCATGGAAAGAGAGAGAATATGTGACATGTGCATGAAAAGCATGATAATGTGAAAGATAATAAAGTGTGTCAATGAGACACTGCCACCATAGATTGGGTGGAGTCGTACTGTAGTAGTGCCCCTACGAGAAGGCTCCATCATGTTATGTGAAATCCGGGAAACGGATTGTGTGAAATCCTGGAGGTGGATAAGTTCCACTGGTAATGGTGGGGAGGGCTTCTCTCGGTTCTGCATAGTAACCAAGGCTTTATCGTCTTGCCTGACGATTAATTGTGTATGTGATTGTGTGATCTTTCTAGTGTTGGTTTGGGCTGTCTCAGCATGTGTAAAAGTGAATATATGAATAATGTGTAAAGTGATATGTGAACGTAGCACGTTGTATGTGCAAGTGATGTGACATATGATCATGATCGTGAAAAGTGAAAATTATGTAAAAGCTATGGAATACAAGTGTAAGTGAACGTGAATGTGAAAAGTGAAAGAATAAGTGCATGTGAGAGCAAAGGTAAAAGTGTGTGAATATGTCATGAGAAAGTGAATGCATGTGTTAATATGATCCATGTTAAATGATAATTGTGATATCATGTGCAGTACCATATGTAGAAACATGTTTGATTATGTCCATGTGTTAGTGATTACTTGATGAGCATGTTAGTAGTATTATGTTATAAGTTTTAATATAAGTCATGTGTTCGTGTTATGTGAAAGTAAGAATTGCAAGTATGTGATTATATGAATACTCTCATGTTAGTGACACCTTGTTATAAGTGACCATGTTTAGAATTCTTGTTATACATGAGTTAGTATAGCTTTATATAATAGATTCCATGTTTAGATTATCCATGTTATAGCATGAGCATGCGTTAGTTTAACTGTTAATTGTTAATAAGCTAATGATATTGTGATAGTTAGATATGTGTTTGTGTGGTAAGTGCGTGGTTTGCAATTCTAAGTTGCTTGTTGAGTCTATTGCGTAGACTCACCCTTGCTAACATTTCAGAAAAAGTAGGAGACTTAGAAGCCGAAGAGTTAGCGAGATCCGACATGGAGAGTGAAGAGTAGATTGAAGATTTTTAGCTTCTTGTTAGTATGTAATTGTAATTTGAACTTTGTTTATTTGCACTTGAAAACTGGCTATATTTTAGTGGATGTTGTGCTTTATGATATTTTGCTTGGACTATACAGACAGTGGTATGTAGATTATAAAGTTGATGGAATAAGAGTTATTTATTTTCCGTTGTAATATTATTCTCTATTTGTGTATATCTCAACCTATGTGACTATCCTTAGAATTATCTCCCCTATAGCGACTTGCTCTCGTCTGACGTAGGTTGGTATAAGCGTACCGGGCGGAAGTGGGGCGTTACACTACTGGTGCCTTAGGATGCACTTCAGTCGAAACTTCAACATGTTCAATTTGGACTTCAACTAGGGCTTCGACCGGAGGTTCCACTTCATTTGGCTGTTGGTCCACAAAGATTTGATGTGAGCATTATGGAATGCTTTTCTTGGTCCAGTAGCTATTTACCAACTTGAACTGACTTCTGCACAAGTTTAAGATCCCTATGGGCTCAATTTGATTCTGAGGGACAAATGCCCCAGTGTCCAAGTCAATCTCAAAATGCCTGAATATTATGGTAAGCATAGGGCCATAGAGTAAGGTTGTAGCTAATTGTGCTACGAAATTCATCTTTTCAATAATAAAGAGGCAAATTTTATCTGATGACTCATCTCGCTGAGTGATTACAGCATGATTTCCTTGCCTAGGGAGTAGGTTGTAACTAATCATGAGGTGAATCAGGCATTTTGCAGTCGTGAGCTGTTTTGCATCGATTGTGCCTCTTTTGAGCTGGCACAGAGGACCTACAATCCCCAATTTCTGATGTTCCCCTGAGACAATCTCAGAAACGGTGTGACCAGTGGTGGAAATTCCAAAGTGTTCCTCTAAAAGAGATGGAGTGATTCTAACTCTAGTGCCTTTGACTTTTCCAATAATATTAAGTGGGTTTTCAGAATCTACCTTTAACGTTGTGTAAAAGGCTTTTACAGCATCTGGGTAGAGGGGTTGCTGATTTGAGCAGAGAGCAACCCATTTCATCTGACTAGCCATATCTTCAACCTCTTCCAAATGATGTTGCCTTAGTTCTTCAAACTTAACATATTTGCATCCACTGTAGTTGACAAGAGTTTCTTCGAAGATTTTGAACTGTCAGCGGGAGAAGAACCTAGGGTTTGAGGCGCCCAAACTTGCCATTGCTAAGTTTAGAGGAGAGAAGGAATAGTAACGATTTTGAGAGAAATTTTGAGGAGTATTGGAGGATTATTGCAAAAATAAAGAAAGTCCTAACAGAGATGCTGGAATGTCCGCGTCGGAAATGCAAAGCAGAGGAGTAAGAGGTGAGCGCGGGAAGACGAATAGAGATGCTTTGAGAGAGAAGTGGTTGGGTCTACGACATGTTAAAGGTATATAAAGGGTAAAGTAAGATTTACAAAGAATATTTTATTTTCCGAAATGTAGACTTTGACTAACAAATACGAAGCGTATCGGATGACTTTGATTGAGATGACGAAACTTCAACTGTGACTGATATAAAGAAATGACGAAGCTATAAACTTCGACTGAATTGAGTAAGTGCTTCGATTGTTATGATCAAAAATGTGAATGACAAAGTTGTTGACTTCGACTAAAACAAAGAATGATATCATATGACGAAGCAATCAACTTCGACAAAATGACGAATAAGTACTTCGATTGGAATATGTAAGTAGTTCGACTGAAATGAAAATTGACTTCAGTTGTTCGAGAGAGAACTTCAACTATTGTGAGAGGAGTATTTATTGTTGTGTTTTTAGTTACATCTTACACATACCAATTTCTCTACGAATCATTGAAAATCTTTCTTCAATTAAAGGTTTAGTAAAACTATCTGCTAATAGGTGTAAAGTATCAACAAAATTAATAACAATATTACCCGAACTGACATGATCTCTGATGAAGATATGTCTAATCTCAATGTGTTTGGTGCGTGAATGTTGAATAGGATTCTTTGTCAAGTTGATGGCGCTTGTGTTGTCACACATCAGTGGGATGTTTTTGAGTCGATATCCGTAATCTTCCAATTGATGTTGTATCCACAGAAGTTGTGCACAACAACTTTGCCACGTACTCAGCTTCTGCTGTGGACAAGACTACTGAGTTTTGCTTTCTGAAAGATCATAAAATTAGACATCTTGCAAGAAATTGACATGTCCTATTAGTGTTTTTTCTATCCAACTTGCAACCAGCATAGTCAGCATCACCATAACCAACCAGATTAAGATCATAATGTTTAGGAAACCAGAGATCTAAGCCATATGTACCATATAAATATCTAAAAATATATTTTACAACATTTAAATGAGATTCTTTAGGATTTGGTTGAAATCCAACATATAGACATACACCAAAAATAATATATGGTTTACTAGCAGTAAGATATAATAGTGACCCAATCATACTTCTGAAGGTCTTTTGATCAACAAGTTGACTGAGTGGATCACTATCTATCTTAATTAATGAGCTTATGGGCGTGCTTAATGACTTACATTTATCAAAACTAACTTTTTTGAGTAATTCTTTTGTATATTTGACTTGACAAATATGAGTATCATTCTCGGTTTGATTTACTTAAAGTCCAAGGAAGTAGGTGAATTCACCATTTTAAAATCTTTGCAAAAGAGTTCATTGGTAGCACCAAATATTATATCATCAGCATATATTTGAATGATAATTATATCATTGTTGACAAATTTAGTAAATAATGTATTATATACTTTCCCTCTTACAAGATCATGTGATAGAAGCATGGTTTGCTGGAGTGGCGATTCGGACCGAATCGGGTTCGCCCTGATTCGATCCGATTCGCATGGAATCGGTCCGATTCGTATATGATTATTATATATATATTTAATATAACACATATAATATATGTATATATATAGCTATGTGTATATTACTCATGGGAAACACTGTTTCTTCTTCGTACTTATTTACACGAATATCATTTAAGTAAATGAAACTATAAGATATTACATGTAAATAAGAAAGTAGCCCCATTTGAATCCAATAAAAATATCAAAAAAATCATATCTCTTACCAATAAAAAGTCAACTCTCCCGTTCAAGAAGAAAATTATGATTTCGGTGATTTAATCGAAATGCTAACTTTCTAATCTTTCTACGTACAGTACATCTTTAATCAAAAATCTTGATTTAGTTGAAATATTTCTTTGACCAACAATTTTTCCTTTCTGATTATTTCTAAAGATTACTTCCCCTTATCAGATCAGATGTAATTAATGAAAATAATTTCTTATCTCCTGACGTGTGCCTTGAACATCCACTATCAAAAATCCATTTAGATGCTCTAAGACTTCCCTGAAAAACAAATTAATGAGAGTTTTTAAGTACCTAAACTCTTTTGGGTCCTGAAGAGATAGTCGAAAATTGTTTAGGTATCCATAACATGTGCTTGGTGCTGCAAGTGTTAACGGTGCGTCCTAGTTTATTACAGTGTGAACAACAATGGATAGCTTTTGTTAAAATTATGGTTGATTTTCTGTTATTTTTTAGATAGATTTTTTTTCCAATTATTACTCTTTTGTTTCTTTTACAAATTTTGATAATGGGTATTCCTTAAGATATTTAATTTTTTTCTTCTTTCTTAAGTATATATCCAAGATCATATTTTTCTTTTCCTTTTCTACATCCTTTTAAACATAGCATCAGGGATGTTCTTCCATTTGTTAGTTTATTTAGGGATTCTTTTAGATACTCATTTTCAATTTTAAGAGTTGTTATTGTTTCGTCTTCATTTTCATATTTCCAGTTTGACCTTTTTCTTTAAGTAATTCCATCATATGTTCATGCAATTCTTCATTTAGTTTAATTGTATCCATTAATTCTACTTCTCTATGTTTTATTTTTATCTCAATTATTTTTATATCAATATTTAGTTCTTCAACTTTATCTTCTAATTATTTAATCTTTTTATCGTTTGATGATTTTTCTTCCATTAACTTTTTATTTTCTTCCTCTGACTGTTCCAATTCCTTTTTCGTTTTCTTCAGTTCTTTTGAGGTTATTTTGTATTTATCATATAATTCATTAAAGGCACTTTCTAGGTCATCATTATTAGAATCCGAACAGGAGCCATAGGAGTTTCAGATGTTACCATTTCTTCAAAATGTGCCATAAAGGCACAGTTTGCCTTTTTTATCTCTGATTTTGAACTTGACGAGCTAGAACTTGCGTCTTCATTTTCCCATGCTGTAGCCATGACTTTTCTTGAGACTTTTCTGTACTTTTGTTGACTGTACTTTTTATCTTTTCTTGAAGTTTCTTCTGAGTCTTTCTTCTTTAGTCTTAGACAGTCCACCTTGATGTGCCCAGGTTGTTTACATTTATAGTAGATTGGTTCCTTTGTATTGCTTCTATCCTTCTTGTAATCTTGCTTGGATTGATACCTTTTCTTTTTTGTGAGAATTCATTGCAACCTTCTTGACAGAAATGCTTCTTCATCTTCAGTATCCTCAGCGATTGATGATCCTGTATCATCACAGCTAGACAACGGAGGTGCTACTTTCAAGGCATTAGTTACCTTTTTCTTAGATGAATTTTCATTTAGCCTTTCGATATTGATTTCGTAAGCCATTAAGGCCCATTAATTTTTCCATTGACATTGTTGATAAGTCGTTAACCTCTTCAATAACAGTTACCTTAAGTGTCCATTTAATAGTAAGTGACTTAATATTTTTCTGACTATTTCACTTTGACTAAGGTTTTTACCTAATACATTTAATCTATTTATTATATTAGTAAATCTAGTGTACATTTGTGTTATGATTTCATTATCTTCCATTTTGAATTCTTCATATTTAGAGCCATAGCAAGCTTATAACCTTCAGCCAAAAGATAGGCAAGTATATCAGCCCCGGCCTTATCAATTCTTCTTCCCCATGGGGCATTGCCAAAGTGGCCAGCCAATAAACCAAATACAAAGCAAGATAGATGCGATCTAGTAAATTGCTCGAGTTCCACCCTTCATTTTTCGGACGCATATAAGTAGCGCTGGAGTCGCTGAGTCTTCGATTTCAATTGCTTGTATTACTCTGGAGAAGTACCTTCCATCGCAAAGTTCCCGAAGAAACAAAACGACCTATTATAGAAAAAATAGAGCCAGGCATTTTAACTAACCCTGATGGTGCTTGAAGATCATGATCAACCATCCCTTCCTCCAACACAGGCCAGATCCTGCCATATCTTTGTTAAATATTAAAAACTATAAGGGAGAATATATTGCCCCGAGCCAATACTCCTGTTACGATGTAAGTCATTGAGAACAACTTCCTCGTAAGGGAGCCCAGATATCGGCAGGCCAAAAATTCTGTGGAAACTCTACAAGTCAATGGTGGTTTCACATTCGGCCGTCCCAAAGGTATTCCAGCGAACATTGAATCGCTCTGCAAATGCCTAAAGTAACCCTGTGTGACGAGGATAGTCATAAAAAGCAGCAGCTACGGCATCTCGAATTCCGGTTAAACTCAGGAGTTCACCATAATGATGAAAAATGCCCATCAACCACTTTGTGGCCCCCGAATGGAAAATATGGGAAGAGTACCGACCATTTGTCATACCAACTAGGTGTGGTGCTGTCAATAATTTTATCGAGAAGACATGACTTGTCATATCCATCGACAGCATACCGAGGATCACAAGGCATCAATAATAGGCCATTGGTGTGAGCCGGAGCCTTATGACGACCATGCAAGTCTCAGGTCGCAGAGGCAAGGCTACATGATTGAGTAAAGAAGCCCAATTCAACTGCTGAGGGAAGCCAGCTCTGATGAGCGAAGCCTAAACGAAAGCTAGGAAAAGAAAAGGCGCAAGTCCCAAAAAAACTATCCCGAGATTCCAAGATAGCCGCCTCCAAATAACGACGCTCTGCTGATATACAAGGATCATAAACGTCCATATGAGCTGGAACAAAGCTTTGAATAAAGGGAAATAAATATTTGTCTAACAAAAAATATTGTGGGTAATCCTTGCCCAGTGGGTATCCCTTTCTTTCTCTTGATCAAAGAAGTATTAACTTCACCATCTTCCAAAGAATCTTCAACAAACCTGTCAGCGCCAATGCTATATCTACGATCCAGCATATTAAGGTTGTCTCTCGTTGCACAAGATGACCCTAAGGAAGGCATCAGGGAGGTCGATAAGACCGGATCATCACGAGTGCTCTGGGCATAATCCTTGCGGAGCAAATATTCTTTGCCACGAGACATGATGAACACCTAGAAAGATAAAGAATACAAAGGCAAAAACAAAGGTAAAGAAAAGTCAAAGAGGCAGCAAAGTAGCTCAGTCGAATGAAGAATCAAAGTCAGTAATAAATCATTGGCCAGGGATTCGCAGAGCAAGCATGATAGCCCATTTCAAAATATTTACACGGGCCACACGTCGTCATCCTCGATTTTGGCACGTACCCCGTGGGGGGCATTTGTTAGACCCCGAAAATTTACAATGAGCATTTATATAGGAATGCCGGAAAATACTCATACTGATCCAATATTTACTTAAGTAGTATTACGTCTCCGTCTTTTATTAAGTCAAGAAAATACTTATTACGAAGGCCGACTTCAAATTCTTCAACGGAGTACAAATTCAAGAAGAACAACGCTTTGAAGAAGAAGATAATTTCAAAGATCTTCGACAGTACGAGGTCAACAAGACCAAACGTTCGAAGAAGATTACAACTTCAGATCCACTTGCAAGGGGAAGCACCAAGCACTTGCAAAGATACAAATAACTCTTCGTTGAAAGAACACCGAGAAATGAAGCCCAAAAGTCCTCTCGTCACAAGAAGCACGGAGGGTACCAAACAACCCCCGGCGAGGCCCAGGGGTTATATTTATAGGGAAGTCAAGGAGGGGAAACCCCTCTGGGTAGGGGCTTCCCTACCTGAAGAGACCTTCCCTCTGGGTAGGGAGCCCGGAGAGGGGTTTCTCCAAGTAGGGATATCCCTACCCAGAGGGGACTCCCCCTCCGAGTATGAGATTTCATACTCGGAGAGGGGTCTCTCCAAGTAGTCTACTCGAAGAGACCCTCTCTCCGGGTAGATCTCTCTCCTCCTCTCTCAAATGGGGTAAACTCCTATAAATACCCCGATCAACAGAGGCCCTAAGTGTCGGAGATTTTGGAAAGAAAAATTATGAAAAGAAAGAAAAAGAGGGTCAAAGTTTTGTTCGTGCTCGGCATGAAGGTATTCGTCCCCGGCGAGCCAAGGTTGCCTCCTCCGACTGTAAAACCTTTGTGTAAATCCCCCCCATGTTAAGCTAAACTCCATGGGGTGATTAAAATTTAAATATACATGTTTATATCTCCATGTTGAGCGAGACTCTATAGAGATAAAAATGTCATGTGTCCATGTGATTCAAATGTTTAAATATTTTCCAGGTTAAGCGAGACTCCATGGGTATAAAATATTTAAACATTCTTGTGTTCATTTCCCTCATGTCAAGCTGGACTCCATGAGGATAAAGTATTTGTGTGTTCATATGTGCATGCCTCTATGAGGAGACTCTGTCCAAACGGAGATTGCCTGAGGCATACTCATATGTTTACAATATATATGTTCACATGTGCGTACCTTTATGAGGAGACTCAATCCATATGGAGGCTCTAGCCAAAGTACGGTCATATGTTCATCGTATGTGTTCATGTGTTTGTCTATAGCGGAAACTATGTTCAAAGCATGACTCGTTCAAATGTTAAATAAATGCTCGAGTTCATACTCAACTGTTCTGTCAAAAGTGCATGTTAAACTCACAAATGGAGTCCATGCCCTCTTTAAAAAAAGTTTATTTAGTCCGATAAAACAAATTTACCGTGTCTTTGTTTCTATAAAATGTAAACCTCGACTTTACTATCAAGGGTGTTCGAATTCAATCCGATGTAAATTAACATCGATTCCGGTCGATGGAGAAAGGATCCAGTACACGAAACCCAAATCGTCTGATAAAATTAATATGTGGAACAAATACTTTAAATAAAGGTGCAACCGTCCAACAATGGACACTTGAATCTCACAATAAGCGAGCCTCAAATTTTTCTGTTAAACAGATTGGCATGCCCTGCAACAAAACAAAAATCAAATTGAATGAGAGAAAATGCGATATTTATTCCGCGTCCAACAAGCGCATGTCAGAAGACTTTTCTACGGTGTTTGACCAAAGGGTCAAGATCCAAACATGACTTAGAGTTTTCAAACAATAAACCATTGTAATCAATGTTTACAAATAAGGGCTGGAGTGAGTTCAGGATATTTCTGACTATTTCAAGAGATATTTAAGTACACAAATTTTGCATAGAAAATTTATATCAAAATATCTTTAAAAAAGAAGTCACATCATGAGTCACAAAATAATATTATCAATAAATATTTGATTGAAATTATTGAGATAAAAATGTAGGTCATTTTTTCAACATATTATATTTTAATCATGATAATGACAAGATGTAGTAACAAATAATAATGACTTGGTTTATGTGAATTTGCAATGAAATACGAAGTGATACTTCGCATATAATCGAAGTGGAACTTCAACTGGTCAAGAATATAACGCAGTCAGTTGACGTAGGAATTTGACTGACCTCGTATATGACGAAGTAAAACTTCGGATATGATGAAGTAGGACTTCGACTGGATCAGAGAATAAGGTAATCAGTCGAAATGGGACTTCGGCTGGTCCAAAATATAGCGAAATCAGTCGAAGTGGAACTTCGTATATAACGAAGTGGGATTTCGGATATGAGGAAGTAAGCTTCGCATATGACGAAGTTGGACTTCGGATATTACGAAGTAAACTTCGCATATGATGAAGTTGGACTTCGGATATGACGAAGTAAGCTTCGCATATAACGAAGTGGGACTTCGGATATGATGAAGTTGGACTTTGCATATTACAAAATAAGTTTAGCACATGACGAAGTTGGACTTCAAATATTATGAAGTAAGCTTCGCATATTGACGAATAGAAGCTTCAAATATTGATGAAGTGTCATTCAGAGTTAGTCATTATATTTGAGAAATAGATGTTCGCACATAAAAACTTCCAAATCCCAAAGCCTCAATTTCCCAAAACCCAAACCTCCATAAAAAGCCAAAATCCCATAAATTCTCCAAAAATCCACCCAAAATACCAAACATTCCCAAACCTAAAAAAAAACATCAGAAATTCCCAAGCTCCCAGAAAATCCTCAATTTCAAAAGAACCCACAAAACCCAGAAATACCAAACCCACAAATCTGAAAATCCAGAAATATCCTCAAAATCCAAGAAAACACCCAAAATTCCCAAATTTCATGAAATTCCAAAAATCCCCTTAAAACCCCCAGAAATCCCGAAATACCCAAAGGGGGGAGCTCCTTAACCGATGGGACTGCCCCATCGGTTATCTCTCTCTCTTTAATGTAAAGGGGCAAAACCCCTATAAATACCCCATGTAGGGGGGGGGGGGGGGGCCTTTCTAAAGTTTGAAACGGAGGGAAGACTCTACTCGTGCTCGGTGTGAAGGTACTCGCCCCCGGCAAGTCAAGGTCGTTCCCCCTCCGTGTCGAGTTAGTCTCCATGGGGGATTTTAAAATCCAAATACATGTTTATATCTCCACATCGAGTTAGTCTCTGTGGAGATAAAATTGTTTGTGTTCATATGTTCCATTGTTTAAATATTTTCCATGTCGAGTTAGTCTCCATGGATACAAAATATTTAAACATGTCCATGTGCTCCGATGTTAGATATCTTCCATGTTGAGTTAGTCTCCATGGGCATAAGATATCTAAATATCAAATGTTCTCGTGTTTAAATGTTTCCATGTCGAGTTAGTCTCCATGAATATAAACATTTAAACACATATTTCCCTCATGTCGAGCAAGACTTCGTGGGGGTAAATTGTTTGTGTTTATATAAGTATGTCTTTATAAGGAGACTTTGCCCAAACAGAGGTTCTACCCTAAAGCATACTCATATGTTCACAAAATATGTGTTCATATGTGCGTATTTTATAGGAAGACTTTGTCCATACGGAGACTCTGCCCCAAAATAAATACGGCAATATGTTCATCAAATATGTTCGTATGAGTTTGTGCGGAAATTCTGTCCATGCGGAAGCTCTGCTCAAATACACAACATATTCGAACATCAAAAGAATCCTCAAGTTTACGCCCATTTGTCCCTCAAATTGCATGACTAAACTCATAAATGGAGTCCATGCTCTTTTCAGAAAGTCTATTTTCATCCGTTAAAACTAAAACATTGTATTATTGTTTTTGAGAAAAAATATAAATCTCGACTTTACTATCAAAGGTGTTCGGGTTAAAATTTATGTAAATCAACATCAAAGGTTTTTAATCCGATGTAAATTAACATCGATTTCGGTCGATGGAGAAGGGGTCCAGCACACGCAACCCTAATCGCCTGATAAAATAAAATCGCAGAACAAATATGTTTCAAAAGAAATATAAGGCGCACTTGTCCAGTAGATGGACATCAAAAATTTTCCTGCACCGAGCGGATTTCAAGTTCTGTCTGTCAACAGAGTGGCACGCCCCGCAAATAAAAAACCTAAATACAAATCAAATCAAAATTAAATTCACATGTAATTTTTCTGCGTCCGACAATAGACAAAGATAGAATTTCAAAAAATCAATATATTTAAAGACATTATTTTCATTTATTATTTAGTCATCATCAAAACTACTTAAAAACCATGATCTTATTTTAAAATCCAAATATATGTTTATATCTCCACATCAAGTTAGTCTCTGTGGAGATAAAATTGTTTGTGTTCATATGTTCCATTGTTTAAATATTTTCCATGTCGAGTTAGTCTCCATGGATACAAAATATTTAAACATGTTCATGTGCTCCGATGTTAGATATCTTCCATGTTGAGTTAGTCTCCATGGGCATAAGATATATAAATATCAAATGTTCTCGTGTTTAAATGTTTCCATGTCGAGTTAGTCTCCATGAATATAAACATTTAAACACATATTTCCCTCATGTCGAGCAAGACTTCGTGGGGGTAAATTGTTTGTGTTTATATAAGTATGTCTTTATAAGGAGACTCTGCCCAAGCAGAGGTTCTACCCTAAAGCATACTCATATGTTCACAAAATATGTGTTCATATGTGCGTATTTTATAGGAAGACTTTGTCCATACGGAGACTCTGCCCCAAAATAAATACGGCAATATGTTCGTATGAGTTTCTGCGGAAATTCTGTCCATGCGGAAGCTCTGCTCAAATACACAACATATTCGAACATCAAAAGAATCCTCGGGTTTACGCCCATTTGTCCCTCAAATTGCATGACTAAACTCATAAATGGAGTCCATGCTCTTTTCAGAAAGTCTATTTTCATCTGTTACAACTAAAACATTGTATTATTGTTTCTGAGAAAAAATGTAAATCTCGACTTTACTATCAAGGGTGTTCGGGTTAAAATTTATATAAATCAACATCAAAGGTTTTTAATCCGATGTAAATTAACATCGATTTCGGTCGATGGAGAAGGGGTCCAGCACACGCAACCCTAATCGCCTGATAAAATAAAATCGCGGAACAAATATGTTTCAAAAGAAATATAAGGCGCACTTGTCCAGTAGATGGACATCAAAAATTTTCCCGCACCGAGCGGATTTCAAGTTCTGTCTGTCAACAGAGTGGCACGCCCCGCAAATAAAAAACCTAAATACAAATCAAATCAAAATTAAATTCACATGTAATTTTTCCGCGTCCGACAATAGACAAAGATAGAATTTCAAAAAATCAATATATTTGAAGACATTATTTTCATTTATTATTTAGTCATCATCAAAACTACTTAAAAACCATGATCTTATTTGAAGACATTATTTTCATTTATTATTTTGTCAAAAACTAATTAAATACCATAGATTGATTTGTGAAGATTTATATACGTTTGAACAGTGGTTCAACAAATTGATGGGCCCGTTATACAAGACTGTAATCACCAAAATACCAAAAAACCTAAACTCATATGCCCCCTCTTTGTCTGAATCCAGATGCAAAAGCCTAGCAAGCACTCCCTCCCTCCCCCCTTCCTTCTTGTGCTCATGTGGGTCATTCCCCATCTGATTCATCAAATGTTGATTTCTCAATAGGAAGATCGCAGTCTATTGGGATCCAGTCCATGAAAGAAAAGACATTTTCCACTATAGAGCTAATATGATGGCATGGACCCTTCCTTAAAAGAATCACAAACATTATCAAGATGGCTGCTTCCTTGTTCGCAGTTCACTGACAAGTATAAATAGAATGAGTGCCAAGTCCAATGTCATACTAACCCCTGTCAATGAGGTCTTTCCCCTCTACCCTAAATAAATTTAGGAAAGCAAAAGCAAATCTCGACTTGCCCTTTTTCCTGACACTCAGAAAAGTTGTAGCTCTTCTTAAAAGAAGGGGGAGAGTGAATCAATACCAAGGGCCTGAAAGAGCTGCCACTGTTGATGGCCAATTTTATTAAGAGACGAGGTCCTTCATTTTGCCTCTGTCCTTGCTTGGCTACCTTGCTTCAAAAGCTGTCATGCAATAAAGCAAAGCTACCTTTCATTTATATACTAGTGGTACTACCCACTTTCCAAAAAAATAAAGCAAAGCTACTGTAGCTGCTATGCTAAGTCCTAGGTACAACTCTTCTTGTCAGGAGTGGAGTGGAATAGAAGTTTCATAGTGAGAAGTGTCAGTGTTGGAGAGTTGGGTTGGAGGGGGGGTGGGGGACTTGGCCCCCTCTCTCACACACACACTGTCACATGTGTAAGAGGAGACTGAGCACCCCCCCCCCAACTATCACACACGGGGCCCCCCTATGTCTCACTGCTCTCTCTCTCTCTCTCTCACTATCAAATTAGTTCACTTGCAAATTAGTTTTGTTATGATATAATGATATGCACTTCTTATTTTCATTTATCATATTTACATCTCTGAGTGTGAATTTGTTTACTTGCAATTTAGTTTGTCAATGAAGAGAAATGCTATTTGACCGTCCGCCCCAGTTGTCCGGGCGGACATGGAAGCACCGCGCGACGACCTGATTGGTCGGCCGCACGGGCCCACACGCGGAGGCGCGCGCGGCCGACCAATCAGGTCGGCGCGCGGTGCTTCCACGTCCGCCCGGTTGTCTGGGCGGACGTGCAGCTAGCATTGCTCGTCAATGAATGGATGTTGTAAGTTACATAATAATTTGGGACGTAGGAATATGAACAGTTTTGTAAAGTATATCTGTTTAATGCATGTGGTTTTCTCATATTTAAAATATATATTCATATTTTTAATATATCATCTCAATTGCCTAGGCCAATGCCTATGCATTTGAGGATGAGATGAACCCTTGGTTGCCTCAATCACCTCACACCATATCCAACTTGAGCATTAAGAGAAGATAAAAGACATGAACATCTTGTCAAAATGAGATTTGGATGGTAAAAGCAGCAACAGAAAATAACCTATTAGTCTGCGGATAAATAAGACTATCAGAAAATGTCTTCAGGATAGTTTCATATCTCACCTGAGGAGGGTTATTGCATTTCCACTCTTGAGTATTCACTTCTTTCAAGTTAAATTCTTCGCCATGATGAGGACGCATTACCTGAAAATGATATGATGACTGATGAAGCAAACAATTGCATGAAAATTTTGAGTATATAGCAGACAATTAAGCATTGAAAAAAACAATTTGAAGAAGAGAAAAGCATTGCACTCAATGTTAACAAATGCATACTAAACATTTCCCCTCCTACAAAAACATTAGCAGAACCCCTGGATTTCTGCTAGCAAAAAGAATCCTCCACTAAAGGTGATCTGCATAAACTAAAATGCCAACCTGGCTTTTTTTCTCAAAGAAGGCTGGTGTAGCATTTGTCTCACACTTCCTCATTGCAAAAGACATTGCAAAAACTGATTTAATATTCAGGATAAAAGATAGGAGTGGACAGACCTCTTTAGTCTTTACAGACTCACTGAGGGACTTGTTCAGACCCACTAAAACAACAAATATAGGCCTTCTTTTAACAAAGGCATTGTCCAAGAAGAAGCAATCCTTTCTTCGAGCATAAGGATCAACCAGATCCCACCAATACATTTACAGAAGCATGTTCTTTTACTTCAACAGCATGGCAGAGTACCAGTGATTAAAAAAGTCGGCCGACTAGTCAGTCCAACTAGTCGAGTCGGGTGGTCTAGCCGACTAGTTGGCCGCCAATTCATTCTATTTTTCCTGTTTCTTTTGTGGTGGTGAATGTGGAGCAACATCGCATAAGAATGATGGCATATCCGTAATATTTCCCATTTATGAGTGGCATTTTTAACAATATTTTAGCAATGATGGCATATCCACAATATTTCCCATTTATGAGTGAAATTTTTAACAATATTTTAGCAATGATGACACATTTGTCATTTTTCATGTAAGAATGATTTCTAAGGAAAACCCTTGAAATAGACAATGTGAAGCATGGAAAGAGAAGTCAAGAAGAATGACAACCTATCCATAGGAACCATATATATTAAGTATTGGTTGGCTAAGCACAGAATTTTCTCAAGTAGGGGGAAGGACTACCAGTTTCATTAAGGTCAAAAGAAGATACAAGGGTAAGCACAAAGGATATTGATAGCTGAAATTCAAATGTTATGAAGGTTCTTCTTACAAGAAAAATATGAAGATGAGGCATATGTTTACAAAATAGCTTCCCTTGCTTTAAACGTGGTTGATATCACGAAAGTTATGAAGAATAGAAATGAAGGAATGTGTGTGCATATGTGTGGAGGGGTATATTTCTACTCCATTTTCTATCTTCTATCTTCAGGTTTTGAGTTGGAAAGCCTCGTAACTACAACACTAGGACACATGATGAACTTTTATGTTCAACCAACTTCACTCGATAGAACTATGGGGGAAAAAAAGTGCCATAACTTTTTTTTTATGGGAACATTAGCATTTAAAACCAAAACTATCATCACGTGATCAAAATTCTTACTTGACAATTTTTTATGGGAATATTAGCATTTAAAACCAAAACTATCACCATGTGATCAAAATTCTTACTTGGCAATCAAGAAGAACAAAACGAACTCCTAGGAAAATATATAAGCATCAGCAAGCATCAGAAACTATGTATGGAGTGCCTTCAGTCGGCATTTGCTAATAAACTCTCTAACAGAAGAGCTACAGTCAACCAAGCCATACAAAGAACCATGCATAAGTTGATCTATAAGTAGAGACAACTAGAGATGAGATGGAGCGCTTGTCGGCTTACCATAGGTTGAGCAACCTCATCCGCCTTGTCTTTCCCATACAACTGCTCCACCAACGTCAGAGCAAACTCCATCGCCGTTCCAGCTCCACGGCTGGTTATAGCTTGACCATCCTGTTGGACCCTTGACTCCACCGCAGTTACATGAGATGGCAGTTTTTCCATAAACGAGGGATAGCAAGTTGCCTGAAGAAGCATCACAATTGTAAAGATAATCTTCTACTAAGTGGAAGCAATAACAATTAGTAAACCGCAAACGCATTACTTCCTTCCCTTCTAGTAGAACTAGCATCTACAAAAAAAAAGAATGAAAAAAAGGCAATATTGAGAACAGAGGCTAAGAATTATACAGTGGAAAAAAGAAGAAAATTCGGATAGCAGATTAAGTAAGAAAAAAGCTAAGGTGCTAGCCTCGCGCCGATTAAGCGATCAAATCTTACCTTCAGACCATTCAACAGACCCCATGATGCAAGAGCGACTGCTGGAGCCGCACAGATTGCTGCATAGAGGCCCCCGCTAGCTGCGTGCTTCTTTACCATCTCTTCCAGAATCGCACAGTCCCTGAGAGTAGCGGACCCAGGCATCCCTCCCTGCACCGAAGTACCACACCAGTAACAAAAGAAGAAAAGGGGGAGAAAATATGACAAACCGAACACATCTGATCGGCATATGCAAGGGGCGGCCGAACTCACGGGCAGGGAGATGAGGTCAAAGGCCGAGCCGGCGCAGTCCGACACGAACGAATCCGCCACTATCATGATCCCCCAGGACGCGTCCACCCGGAGCTCCTTCTCCACTGAAGCGACCGTGACGTCGGCCCCGGCCCGCCGCAGGATGTCGATGGTGATCACGGCCTCCATCGGCTCCGTGCCATGGGCGACCGGGACGAGCACCTGACCACCGCAAGGACAATCATCGGATCGGAGCTCGAAGAACAGTAGAGATCTTCTGGATGAACCGGCGGGGAGAGGGGCGAAATCGCACCTTCTTGGCGGATGGGGAGGATGCCATGGCCGAGATCGCTAAGCTTCTACTCTTCCTGCTCCGGTAGCGGAGGGCTGCGCTGGCTCGATGCCGGGCGTGTCCGAGGGGAGAAGAGGGGTTTATGAAGGAGAGAGGGAGGTGAACGAGTTGGTGGATCAGGTGACCTGTCCCCATCTCCCTCGTCCACCGACCCCAGTAGTGAAGGTGCCCCCCAAAGCCCGGACGGGAAAGAGCAGGAGTGGTGGTGACGTCGTGCAGTGCAGGAGAACCAACAAGATCCGGGTGGGGATGGGTACATGAGTGGCCGTTCCGTAATTAGGGATGTTCATTGGGTTGAACTAATTATAAACGGGAATTTGATTCCCAGTCTATTTTAGAATAGGTGAGTTAATTTTTAGTCATGTCATTTAGAAATATCAATGTCCGGTTCTTTTTTAACTCAATTTTAATTTTCAGTCCAAAAGAGATGAAAACTGTGAAATTTGGTTATGAGAATATCAGAAATACCTTACTTAATTAATAAATATTACCTGGCTTGCCATTCCTCTTAATTCTAAAACTTGATTTTAAATTTTCGATCCTTTATCTTTAATATTTATGTAACGTCTCAAAAATTTTAATTGTTGAGAAAATATAAATAATGTGATTATTACATATTAATATTATCGTTAGATTGAAATAATTAAAATTTAAAATTAATTAGTGTTAATAAACGTAACCTCAGTATAATACACAGAGATGCGCGCTGCGACAGGGTGACACCGAAAAATTATAACGAAATTAAAATCTGAGAACACCATAATTTCTAGAAAAATATGGTGATATCAGAAATATAAATATCCGAATTTGTTGACATACGGATTTCGAGATTAAGCCGACGCAACTAATTTTTCGGGTGATTTTTCACCCAATATAAAATAAAATCTAAAAATTAAAATAAAATCACCATAATTTGTAAAACCATCAAATTAGCCTATGGTTGAAATTTTAATACAAATAGACACCATTTGAATAAAGTTACATAAGATCTAATGGGCCAGCTGATTTAGGGTCCAATTAAGATGATATTTTGGGTTTTAAAAAAACTTTCCGACGACGGCGTGAAGATGTTGGATTTAAAATTAGAAAGTTAACGGTCAAAGGATCTAAAATTATATTTTTTGGTCTTTGGACTGTAAATTAATTAATCTTATTAATTTGGACCGGATATTAATTTTCCCAATTATAAATCTAATAAATAGTTCATTTTGAGTTCAGAGCTAAAATTTAAAGACCCAACAAGCTCTCTTAAACCCAATTACTAGGTCCATCAATTAATGGGCTAGGTTTGGGTAGCATGTCGGTTGTGTATATATATAGTAAGTTATTTTAACCCACTCAGTAGTGTCACTAACTAGGAACGCCACCACGTTGGCCTCGTCCTCCAACCGCCCCACCCAACATGATCTCTACAAGTCCCATAGTGTACGCTACCAATTTCGCCACCGTTTTCGTAAGGTAGAATAGTTGCCTCATTGTGGAGGCTATTCCCAGCCTCCTAGGTCCATAGGCCCATCATGACTTAGTATGGCAGTGGAGCGACGGCTATCTAGCCACGTGTCCTTGGAAACAGCCAAGCGCTTCCGAACACGCCTCAGTCACCACATGCTCGAGGGTCCCAAGAAGTACGGTCTCCAGACACCTCTAAACCTATCCTAACATAATAGAGTTACAGTAACGTAGCACGTTTTTCGGATCTTCGCAGATTGTTGATTAGTGGTAGTTCGGATCTGTGTTTATTGGTTTTGGTGTGGTGCTCATGACCAATATGGGGTCATTGGGCCTTGGTTGTGGTTTCCGCGCGCTGTGTGGAGTTTAGTGGGCCGGCAGGTTAGACCCGTGGTGCCCGTTTGTTCACTGAATGTGAACGCGACGGAGGTGTAGGTCGCGTTCTGAACGCGTCGGTAGTGGGGGTCGCGTTCTGGTTGCCTCCGCTGGGGTCGACGTCTGCATGTGCGCTGCGTGTCGCGCATGGAGTAAAGCTTGCTGACGTCAGGATTGGAAATGCGATGCCCTAGTCCACCGCGATCAGGTCGCGACGGGAAGGTACGTCGCGATTCTAACCGCTGTTCAGTTTTTAAGAAGGTTGGCCGAACAGAGCTTTCATAAGCTTTGCTCGACCAGGGGAGGAGCTACTGCGGGCGATTCGGCGTTTCGGCATGGTGTTCGATGCGCTCTCGACGCGAGGACGTCGCGAGGAGTGGGGGAAACGCCGCGCCATGCATGGATTGTGTGTTCTTCGTGAAGGTAGGGAGTTCTACCATGATTTGTTGCGTAGATTGTATATTGGCTTGTTTACTGCTTTAAAAACAGTAGATATCATGTCTAGGAGGTGAAATGAGCATGAAAATCGGGTTGAAATCATGTTTAGGGTGGTTTGTATAGAAAATCCGGAGATGGTTCCCGGATTAGGGTTTTTGCCTGAGAAGGCGACGGTCTTTGCTGTCGCGACTAGATCGTGACAGGCCGACCCGTCGCGACAGGGTTTGTTATCGCGACATATTGTGGCGTCGCGATCAGAAGGCGGTCATGGCCTCTGTCACGATTGCAACTGAAGATTCTGCTTTGCAGGCTGTTGGTGTTTTGGTTATTCGATTATCGTTTAATTATTGTGCATAGCAATACTAATGATGCCTTGGCACTTGTAGCGCTCAGTGAGCGTGGTTAGTGTGTCGTTTGTGTGTGGTTTACGTGTTTAAGGGTGGTGCTCACGAAGTGAGCATGCTTTTACGTGATGTTTATATAGTTTGAGTGTTGTGCATGAATATGCATGGTTAGTGGTCGATATTGGGATTATTGTAGTATAGCTGGTATAACTAGTATGAGGTGACCGGGCAGTGAAGGTTCACATATGAACCTAGCCCTAGTCTATTATGGTTTTTTGAAGAGTATTATAATGATATACATGTTAAGTAATGTGTATTGCCGTAGAGGTCACAGGGTGACCAATGACAGGCAAGGTTGTGTGTATTCTTGTGATATATGTATGTATTAGTGTGAGATGGTTTGGAGGTCACATGGTGACCAATGATAGGCCAGGTATGGTTAATTTCCGTGATTTATATGTGTGTTGTGTAGAATAGGTTGTGGATCACGAAGTGACCAGGTCAAGCTGGTTCTTACGTTTGTATCGTGGATTGTAATAAAGATTATATGAGTTTATAATGTGGTTTGTGCATTGCTGAGTTTGGTGGTCCGGCGCCTATTCCGGAATGCCTCTTCAGTTGGGAGCCCCAGGTTTTGTGTGAGCCAGGCACGTGAGTGTGCTCGGGGCTTGTCCCGGTGCAGTGGTACCGTCGAGGTCTTGTCGTCTTCCTGGACACCCTCACTCTCGGGGAGAGTTGTCGTCCGGCTGAGGGAAAGGCGGCAGTGGGACAGTGACTTGTGAGAGTTTGTGTTTAGTCACTTGTAGCGCGCTCGTAACAGGGGGTTACGGACACCAGTAGACGTACTGGGCCCTGGCTAGTCCTGTTACCAGTGCCTCACTTTAGAGAGCTCGGGCCAGAGTCTCTAAAGGTGCCAGGCATGGGCCTACAGGGTGTGTGACCTGTAGGTTGTGGTGGTTTGGTTGGACTCCACAGTTCTTTGGCTTTACTTGTGTTGTGGAGCTGCAGTTGGACCTTACGTCCGTGACTGCGAGACTGAGAGGCAGTTCTTGTGTTGTGCTGTTCGGGTTGGATACTGGCGTCATGAACCAGTAGTCTGTCCCATGTGTGTAGACACCCGGTTCCGGCTAATGGGTTGAACCACATTTCATGTTATCCTAGTTAGCCCCTAGTTGGTCACTCACCTTGAGCCCATCATTAGCCTTGATTGAGCCCATTAACAATTTAAAATTGCCTTGAAATCCCGCCCATTATTATTTTGGAGAGTCCTTATGCAATTATAACTTGTATCTTTTATGTAGCTGGCTGATAAATGCAAAACAATTCGATTTCCTAGTCGCGACATATCGTAGCGCCGCGACTCTAATCGCGACGGCCCTGGACGCCGCGACAGCCCATGCATGATATCCATGCATGTGGGCTTACTGTCGCGTCTCTAGTCGCGATCCCACGATACGTTGCGACAATGCCTGAGCGCACCAGACTCCGCAACAACCTCCCATTTATCCTCCTATTGATCCAGCTTTATCCCTAGGAGATATCTCAACCGCTTGAGGCGAGATTCTGGCCCTAGGGACTCTTGTGAGGATCCCTTGGACTCTCCCTTGCAATTTTAAAAGGCCATTATCTCCCATTTCGAATTTGGACTATTTTTAAGAGATAATATCACCCATTTTTCTCTCATGGCTCTATAAAAGAAAGGCACCTCCTCAAGGACGAGGGGAGCCTCATTTGTTACCCTGAAGGGCTGCCAAAATTTCCTTTGACAGATACTTAGCCACACAGCCACCCTTTTCCTCCATTTCCCTCACATCCCTCTCCATCAAAGCAACCCATTTCATCATCTATGGAGCACGGGGCGTGAGAAGGGCGACTTCAGCACTCTCTTGAAGCTTTTGGACGATCCTTCGAGCTGCACCAACGCCAAGGAGTCGCCCTAATGGGGCTCATTTTCTCCCTTTCCCTTTCTCCTTCTTTTGCATACATTTTTTTAGGCTATTCTTAGATAGAACCCCCCCCCCCCCCCCCCAGGTTCGTTCCCTCCATGCTCCACATTTTTCTTTCATTTAAGAATAGCTACTTCACTTAACATAGTCTAACAAGGTTTTATTTCTTGTTTTCGTTGTTTTGGCAGGCACCCAAGCGAAGATCCACGAGGAGCTCTCATCCTCTAGCCGGCTGGAGGACGGGAAGAAGGTCCCATCCATCATCTCCTGCACAGAAGAGAACACGATGATGGAGGGTGACGCGACAAGGAGACGCGTCCACCGAGGGCGACGCGTTATCAGTCTTGTCGCGACCGCTAAGGCCGCCGCGACACCAGGTTCGCCCTAGTTCTCTCTCCTTTTCCTAGTTAAGTTAGCCGTCTTCATTTATTTATAAGGCAGCTTGCTAGATGGCGATCACATTCCATGTTCACACACCACTATTTTTAGTACTTGTTCGTGTCGAGAGGGGGCATCAATCCCCATGATTACACCTTTTGGCGATCATGGTGGGACCTTCACTGCCACCCTCGTGGATTTTTGACTGCTTGCTTGCCATGTTTTCTTTGTTTCTCACATTAGTGCCCTGTTAGTCTCTTGTTCTTTGTTCCCTGTATTTTTCGTGTTCTGTTCTTGTCGCGACCTATCGCGGCGACGCGATCAGGTCGCGTCGTTTGTCAAGGACGCATTATCAGGTCAGCCTCCTCTTCCGTCTATCTGCCTTGTCTTGTTTCTATCAGTTCATGTATCCTTGTGATATCACTTTGTATCATATGTTGTCGCGTTTCTGAATGTTAAAGTCCTGCTAGGGACCGGATTTTCCTTTTATTTTACTTGTAAGTTTTCGGTTCTAGTCGCGGCGTATCTAGAGGACGCGACAACGTCGCATCGTGGAGGCGCGTCGCGTTATCAGGTATGCTTTGTATGTTACTGTTTTGACTCATGAATTGGTTTCTGTGTGCTTCTTGGTCCATGTAGTATTGATTCGCTGTGTTTATGTCTGTTCTCATTTGATAGGGTAGTCTGTTTGAGTTAGTTGAAGACCTCTTGGTGTTTCGGGCCTCTGTTCCTATCGCGGCAGGTCGCCCTGTCGTGATAAAGTCGCGGTGTACACGGCCGCCGCGACTCTGCCCGAGGGCCATTTGGTCACCCTGTTTGATTCTCATCTATCACCTGTGCATACATTTCAGGCATTTAGGCTCATTGCATACGCTATTGAAACCCATTTGTTTAGTTTCCCCCTTGGATGAGTGAGTCCTCTCACCTACGAGCACTCGTAGGCTGACTCGGGCCCACCTTCCGAGGACCTCCGTAAGACCCCGTGACCGTACGCACGTTGCGGTTCGCCGTGCTGGTTGTACCAGTTGCACCCCTTAGTTTAAGCCACCCCTTTGCGTGTGAGTATACCATCCCTTAGCTTCACCGGAGGACTCGAGTCCATACCTATTAAGGTCCACTTGACCGAGTGACATCCTCTTAATTAATTCATCTAAAGGCCAAGTTCAAACCTTAAGAAATTTGCGCTTTAAACATGGCAACTTGAGTGTTCATCCCTCCTCCTCTCAGTCTTTCTTGCTGTGATTGAGTCTAGGTTTTGTCTGTATCACCCCCTATTAGTCTTGAGGGGGTGTATGCGTCATTGTTTAGGGAGATCGAGTCAATCCCCTTCTTTCTTTGTATCTTATCATAATCCCCTCTTCGACATGGACCAATTTCGGGTCCTTTCCGACGATGCTCTTCCTCTCGGGTTGCTCGAGGAGGTGGCCCAACCCTCTATGGCCACGCTCCCGGGGCATGTCCAGCCTCCCTCCGTCACTGGGATTCGATCCCATCATGTCTCTCCTCCTGGGGTGATGACCCCCACTCACAATTCAGTCAGCTTCTTCCCCACCTCACTCCGGACCAAGTCCGAGAGTTTATAGCTGCCGCCAAGGGGAAGCAACCTTTATCTCCTCGGGATCAGAGTTCAGTCCGACCAGCAGATTCCTCTGCCCATGTCGCTTCAGCACCTCACCTTCCTTCATCAAGGGCAGATCCTACACCCCTCCGCCCTCGGGCCATCCATTTTTTGGAACCAAGCTACCTTCCTCCGTGAGAGGTCCGACCTCGATCTCCCCCAACTACATGCTATACGGCCGAACCAGCTCCCCTTCCCCGTGAGAGGTCTCACTCATTCGAGCAACCTCGCTCCCTTATTTCTGCGCATCAAGTCCAGTCTCCCTCCGACTTCCTTGCGGAGTGGACGAGCATGAAGAAGGAGCTTCATGACCTCCGGAGGCAAATCAATCCTCGGAAGGTAGCTGATATTGCCCTCCCATCCTTCCAGTACCTCCGGGTGCCACCCCAGTCAGAGCTCCCTGTCTACCGGCGATACTCTGGGGTAGGGGACCCTTATGTTCATCTGAAAGACTTTGTCTACGAGTCGGCACCACACAAGTATGACCGCCACCTCATGGCATACTTGTTCAGAAAATCCCTGGATGGTCCGGCTTTGGAATGGTTCTACTCATTGCCCCCCGAGGAAGCCGAGGATTTCCAAATTGTTCAAGAGAGATTTCTGCAGCAATTCCAAGATCGGGTGGGACCCGAATATTCTTTTGTAGATCTGGTAGCTGAGAAAATGAAGCCAGAGGAGGAATTCTCTACTTACGCTGACCGGTGGCGTTCTTTGGCCGCCAAGGTCCGCTGCCCCATGCCTGAGGAGGAGAAGGTGAAGTTGTTGATTTCCAATGCCACTCCAACCTACCGAGCTATTTTGGCCATGAACGATATTTCTACCATGCACCAGCTATATAGCCGAGCCCGTTTCATTCAGACCCAACTTAGGGACTCGCCTATACACGCTATGTTTGAGACCCCCAAGGCCCGTTACACCAAGAAGCCGCAAGGCCCAGTCACCGAGGGAATCCAAACCAATGAACAAGTAGGTGCAGTTAGCAATCCCCAAGGCCCGGTAGGTAGGTCTCCCTACACCCAGCAAGCCCAGTAGCCATGGAACAACAACATCAATAGACAGCCACCTCCCAAGGACAAAATCCTCCACAAGATCAGCGCCAGTACTCCCAGGTCCCTCCACCTCAAAATGGCTACGCCCCTAGGAAGCCCAATGGACCCAAAAGAGCCCAATACCCTCCTTTGCCCGAGACCCTGGCCGACATCTTTGCCGCCCTCATGTCCCTGAATGCTCTGAGACTCCCTCCTGAGAAGGCGAACTGGAATATGGCGGCCGATCAAACAAAATACTGTGTCTACCATCGCCATCCGGGCCATAATGTGTCGGATTGTTTTCAGTTCCGGGACATGATATATGATCTTCATGAGCAAAACCAAATTGACTGGGCAGAGATGAAAAGATTAATCCAGACTCTGAGGGACCAACAGGGTCAGAGGCAACAACAGCAACAACAGAGGCGACAGCAGCCGCAGCAGCAACAGCAACAACAGCAGCAATACCAACCCTTCCAACAACAATATCAGCAACAGCAGCAACAACAACAGCCGCAACAGCTGGCGAATGACCTAGGCATAATCCGCAATCCCATGCCACAACATCAGCCCGCTCCAAACCCCCAGCTGGCTCCACCACCTCCTCCACCCGCACATGTTAACCATGTCGTCCACCATCCACCACCAGAAGCTCAGTGGGCCTTCGATGACGAACATGAAGTGGGCCAGCTTCTGGTTATTTCCCACGTCACACCCACTACCCCCGCGCCTACATCCACCGTACCTCCCTCCTTCACACCCCACATTGCTACCATCACCTCACCATCCTATTCTCCCGTCATGTCACCCATCATCCCTCCACCCGGCAACATCTCTCTCTCCCCTACGCCAGCACCCTTACTAGCCAACCCTTCTATCCTTGACACCGCAACCCCTCCACTCCACCATAATCTTGCCCTCCGGAGCGGGCGAATGTTCCATCGGATGTACCCTAACGCATCCGTGTCCATGCCAGGTCAACTGCCCCAACAAACCAACAACTAGCAGCAGCAAGATATGGAAGAAATTGATCTGGTCCCGGGGACTCAATATGATATCCTGAAGCATTTGGATCAAACCCCCGCCAAGATTTCCATACTAGAGTTAATCAAAAGATCACAGACTCATCATGCAACGACCCGCTTCCACCCGGTACGGTTATACCAACCCACGTCGGATGAGAGCAAGCCGCTACAGGGAGAATACCCCAACAAGTAACAAATGAGCTGAGATATACACAAATAGAGTCTAATAAATGCAACGGAATTTAAATGAATCTTATTCCATCAACTTTTAGATCCACATACCACAGTCTGTATAGTTCAACAAGAGATAACATAAGTGCAAAATGTTCCAAATACATAGCCGACTCCAAGTACATTTGAACCAAAATCCAAATTTCAATTGTAGCATTACATGCTTATGAAATATAAATTACAATTCTTCAATCCCTTAGTCCAACTCCACTTCAAATCTTGCTAGCTCCTCCGCTGCTAATTTCCTGAAATGTTTAGCAAGAGTGAGTCTACGCAATAGACTCAGCAAGTAACTTAAGATTCAATACATACATGCTTTTTACCAATTAACACAATAAAATTTCAGCAGTTAAATCATACATGATCATGCTATAACCTAAACAAATTCCATTAAACAATTATCTAAACAAATGTAAAACTAAAATCTAAAGATCACTAACATCATGGTGTCATTATCATGAGTAAAATACACATTCACACGTTTTCATGCTTTATCCAAGTCATTGTAAAGTTGCACAACTAAACCATGGAAACATATACAAGATAGGTAGCACTCCTAGCATGATTTCTAATTCACTTCGCATGCAATCATAACAATTTACTTCACATTTAGATTGCTGATTTTATACAAATTTTATCACATTCATATTACCTTTGCATAGGGATCACTTTAACTATACAACATAATACTAAACACATGTACATCCAATCATTCAAATTCCATGAATATGAAAGCATATACTTACATTTTGGTACTAATGGTAACATCACTTTTAGCAATTGACAATTTATACATAAACACATACACACACACATTTGTACACATCAATAAACAATTTATCAATTAACACTATTGTCATTTACACTTATACTATTTTCTCATTACACACAACCATATGATGAACCTTGGCTTTCACATACACTCACTTTGTTCCATCACACAATACTTATACACATTTCCTATTAATTCCTCTTTCACATTCACACACTTCTTATCATTTCACCTTTGCACATAACGTGTGCCACATTTACACATCTCTCGCACATACCTTGTGCTATGAACACATATCACTTTTCACATCACATATGCTTATTTTCACCTAATGCCAAACACAGCCCAAACCACCACATAGACGATCATATGACACACACATTCACATTCACATACTTAATCACCGGCATAGTGATAAGTCTTAGTTCCTGCAGAAACCGGGGAAAGCCCTTCCCACCATTACCAGTGGAACTTGTCCACCTCCAGGATTTCACAAGACCCTTTGCCAGGGTATACACTTTATCAAGACCCTTCTCTAGGGTATCACATATCACATTGAGCTTTCCCGTAGGGGCATTACTACGGTACAGCTCCAAGCATCTAGGGTGGCAGTGTCTTATGGGCATGTTTGTTTATCTTATCACATTAACCATTTTACACACCTACACCACTTGTTCTCTCACGTCCCATGTACACACTCATACATAATTCATACACACATAAGTCCTCATTTACTGATTTTAACCTCACTGTTGCAACTGCCAAATAATCATAATATAGATTTAATCATACTGAAATTTACTGAATCATATCAAGTCACAATTAACATGCTCACATAGTCATTTTTCTCATTAAAAATCCATAACAATACTTACTGTCATCAAAATAACATGAGATTTTAACCACAGACAATTTTAAGGTTTATAATCGCACATACAATTTTTCAGATTTTTCTGAATCATATTACATTTACAGAAATTAAAACATTCAGTTTCATGCTATTCATAATTCATTTAACATGGAACATAACACGAACAACAGATTTAACCATTCACAACCCTGATCCTAACATACTCATCATCACAAAATTTTCCCTTGATTTATTGCACAGCACACAAATTACTGTAAATTTTACAAATTCTATGCATGTCTTCCATTTCCAAAACAGAAATTCCAGTAATTCCCACAGTCATGGAAAAATTCTCAAGATTTCAGGGCATCGATACACATAGTATAGAAAAATCTAGGGCATTTAATTCCTCAAGAATCATGCATACAGTAGGTGAACATGCCTACTCCATTTTTTTTCCAACATGTATTTAATAATCTAAAAATTTATGCCATCCACAGAAAAATGCAGAAATTTCCACACACACCACATTATCTATTTTACATAGCATATAAAATTTACACTATATCCTCATTGCGAAAACATATCGAAAATAATCATCTACCAGGAAGAACAGCTCACTGTTCTATCTTGAAGAACTTAGCGGCAGCCTCTGGCCGTTCAAGGGTTTGGATGGCACGATCGCTGGACGCCGATAGGAGATCTTGGCATCAAGGGTATTGACGCCAAGTTCCTGTCTGTACCAGGGCACAGACCGAACTCCAAATACAGAGTGAAAGGCAGGGTCCAGGACACGATTTAAAATCCACAAAATTTGCTGGGACCTAGGGCACATGTATGGGATTGAGATCTATGGGTTACTTGCCTTTCCAAAACCTCCAAAGGGGTGAAAATGGGAGATGAAGCTCTCCTTGGGAAGTCCCAAGAAGTCTCCAAAACTCCTTTACTCCGTCTTCTGTGGTGCTGTAGCTACTAGTCCGAGACTGGGGAAGCCTCCTCCTACGTCCAAGCTAGCTTCTAGTCGTAGTAGATCGCCGGAAGAAGCTCCAAGTCGCCGGATCTGAGCTCTCAAAGCTCAGGTTTTCTCACAGGCTTAGGGTTCCTCTTCTCCTTCTTGCAAAGAGTCCAAGGAGGGTTTTGGGGTTGCAAAGAGGGTTTGGTTTAAAGGAGAGAGACCTCTCTTTTCACGCAGAGGTTGATGTGAGGCTTTCACAGTCGTTGGGGACAGCTCCCCAATGGCTGGGGTTGCTTGTCCCCGAAATTTTGGGTCTGCTGCGCATGCAGGTCAGAGAAGTAGACGTCCACCTATATGGACGGCTACTTAAGTCTTGGCGTCCATCGATATGGACGCCGACATCTCATGGGCATCCACCCATGTTGACGCCAATTGGCCCTCCTGCCAGAACTTAAAATCATGCAGAAATCATGTTCAACTTACACATATATATACATACAATGTATGTAACATAGTATACACACTATCACACCATACATTCAAACCATATTTACCATATAATTATTCACATGCATACATAAACACAACTAGCTAATACGTACGTAGATATCTACCTACGCGTACGTGATGTTTTACATAAGCATGATGCAACATGCGGCAAAATAAAGTGACAAGAATTGCAAGGGTTTCAAGGATCATTAGGAGACAATATGAATTAAGTTAGCTAGGAATAATCTATTCAATAAAATAGTTCTTGCTTGCACTCACTTGATTTAGCATATATATATATATATATATATATATATGTATAGCATGCATACATGGATGTAACATACTTATGTACATTATGCACGCAATAGATAGATACCACATGCACACCGGTAATTAGATTAACTTGCACAACATTACTTAAGTACTATATGCATGTTATTCATGAGGAGCATGGAATTTCAATATACACTACTAAATACACCTACCATACTTGCGCTCTATATGTACATGCAATGTACGAAGTACAATGTACACATTAACTATACCATGCAATGAGCAATGTTTACAACTAAACATACATATGCATACATAAGTATACCAAGGTGTTATGTATGTAGAATTAGGTATACAATTATTACACGCATAAGATAACCTACATACGTACATACACATATGCACTTCATATATTCGCACACAATATCCATGAAATGGGTAATATAAGGTATACTTCAATATTTAGATGGCACCTGCATAGTATTTAAATAGATACTTTATACCCAAAATTGGCCAATTACTCATATTCACGATAATAATATACATCCACGCATATACACATGCAAAATTTATATCTATAATATGCACCATCTTCATGCACGCCATTTATGCTAGAACAAGTAAACATCATATACATAAAATAGAAGCGGGAAAAAGAAAATTCGGGGCCTTACACATTAAGACGCCCTAAGGGCCTTTCTGCAAAGGGTCATGGTCAGTGAAGACATGAACCCGGATAATCTGCCTTCAATGCTCTCGATTGTAAACAAAGGGCCCACTATTACCTTTTATGATGGCGAGTTGGCTGCCCCAGAAGCCACAAAAATGCCCTTATATGTGACACTCACCATAAACAAAGTGGCCATCGATGCAGCTCTAGTGGACACGGGAGCTTCTATCAATGTTTGTCCATTAAGCACCCTTAGAGCATGCAATATATCGGAACGTCAACTACAGCCCACCCCCACCACCATCGCTGCTTATGACAATTCACGACGTGCCTGCCATGGAGTCATCACATTACAAGCAGAATTGGGGCCACTAGTCATGTCAGTGGAGTTCTATGTATTGAACATTGATCATACTTACAAGGCCATCTTAGGGCGCCCATGGATTGAATCATTAGGGGCAGTGCCATCTACAACGCATCAGTGTTTGAAGTTCCCCTTCCAAGGGCGAATAGTCAAGGTGAAAAGTGTGGCAACGACACATACAGTAGAAGCAGTTGAGAGGGTGCTGCCATCAGTATGGCCATCCAATAAGCCCGTTATCTCTGTGCTTGATGTCAGCTACACTTGGGCCTATACATTCTCTTCTAACCGCCCAATTGGGTCTCCCCCTGTAATGGCAGTCAGGAGAGATGTGAGCACAAATATAAAGGGGTGGGATATCATGTTTAGACTGGGTTATCAGTCAGGAAAAGGCCTGGGTGCCCACCTCCAAGGGCGAACCAAGACTGTGGCCAGCACTAAGAAATTCACAAAACATGGCCTGGGATACTCAGAATGGGCTGCTTTCTCATTTCCTTCACAATCGGACCATAGCCCACTTACCTAGTCCTTGTATGAACACTTCGTCAGAGGGCCCGTGCAGCCCGGATACAACACTACTACAGAGGTGCTAAAATCAGCTTACTAGTCCTTAGAAGAGCAGCGGCCCAATAAGAAGAAGAGAGCCGAAACAGGTACAGAGGACCCAGAACAGGAAGATGTCATCTCATCAGTCAGTCTGCTGTTTGAAGAACCAGAAGCTGGGGCAGAATTAGAAGATCTTGTTTCTGCAGTCAATCGTCTGTTCAGCGAAGAAGACATACCGCAAGTAGCAGTATTATCGGCATCAACAACCACCACCAAGCGACAGTTGCTTGGATTTGGTGGGGAGAGTCAGCCAACCAACTCAACCGTTTCAGCGAAGGAGCTCTGGCCAGGGTTTTCCCGGCCTCCTATTCATCTCATTTCATCCATGCTTGTTTATAATTTTGATGTTATTCCCTTGTCTCCCACCTTTATCATTCAACTCTCTCCCAACGCCATTGAGGCGTTAATTCGCCCTTCACCCCTCTTCACCATTTTCTTTAATGGCTCGGTTCTATCTTTCTCCCGAAGCCTTTTAATGTAATGTAGTTCCTTTCATCAGAAAATCAGAAAATCTAAAAAAAAGAAGGAAAATCCAAAACTCAAAAAATATAGAAAATCCAAAAAAAAATCTAAAAATATGTGTGTCGCCCCTCTTCTTTCTTCAGACGGCGATCCCCGTCTTCCTCCTCCCCTTTCTTCGAACGGCGATCCCCGTTCTCTCCTTCCTTGTTCATCAGATGGCGATCCCCGTCTTTCTACTCTTTTCTCCCTGCTTTCTGCCTCCGGCTGTTGATTTCCCCTACTCCCTTGACGGTGATCCCTATCATCCCTGCATTTTCCTCTGCTCCGATGGCGATCCCCGTCACCCCGCACTCCTGCTCTCCTGCTTCGACGACGATCCCCGTCACTCCGCACTCCTCCTCTCCTCTCAGGCGGCGATCCCCGCCCTTCTCCTCTTTCTGTGCAAATCGTGCCTTCGTCTGACTGACCGGCATGGTCACGTTGGGTGTTCTGGGCGAGGGGCCTTCTGTTCCCCCATGCCCCATTCCTGCAGCCGGCACCCTGGGCTCGGGTGGCCCGCCTCTTCCTCCGGCCCCATCGGAGGACCCTCGCGGCCCTGCCGCACCTTTTCCTGTTCATTCCAATAAACCTCTGGACACTCCTCCAGAATCTCCTGTAAATATTGGGTTTAGTTTAGAATCGGGGGCAGAATCTAGCAAGTCCTCGTCCCCACCTAGGAAGAAGAAGGGTAATGGCATACCCCAAAGGTATCTGCTTGACTTAGTTCAAAGGTGTGGCGCTCTTCTAGCTGTCGAAGAGTTCGTTCAAGAAGCAGTGGTCTTGAACTTAGAGGATCTGCATATAGAGGAAGGGCTAGACGATGGTTTCGGAGTTTATGAAATCATAGCCGAAGGAGACCCATTAGATGAGAATGATTGTGAGATAGAGGATGCTGCTGAGGCGTATGCTAGCGGTATGAGGAGATTCGATGAACCTACCTCAACAGTCGATGAGCCCACTAAAGAGGTAAACGTGGGGACTGAAGAGGACTCAGGCTTTTAACCATAGCTTCCAGCCTCCCTCCCGAAGAAGAAGAAGTGCTCATAGAAATGTTGAGGGAGTTTAAGGATTCCTTTGCCTGGTCCTACGATGACATGTCCGGCATTGACCCTGATTTAGTGGAACACAGGCTGATCTTGAAGCCAGGGGCAGTTGCCGTCAAACAGAAGTTAAGGAGGTTCCTCCCCCACATCGCTTTGAAAATGAAAGAGCAAATTGATAAACTACACAAGGCTAAGTTCATCCGTGTAGTCCTCTATCCATTGTGGGTGGCGAACATTGTCCCGGTCATGAAGAAGGACGGAAGGGTGAGAATCTGCATAGACTTCCGGGACTTAAATAAGGCATGTCCTAAATATGATTTCTCCCTACCTCACTTGGACGTTCTGATTGATAATACTGCAGGGTTCGAAACTCTATCATTTATGGATGGGTATTCAGGCTACAATCAAATTCGTCTAGCCCCGGAGGATCAAGAGAAAACCTCCTTCACCACCCCATGGGGAACATATTTCTATGTGGTCATGCCGTTTGGATTAAAGAATGCCGGCGCCACTTATCAAAGAGCAATGTTAGCTATCTTCCACGACATGATTCATATTGATGTTGAAGTCTACGTGGATGATATCGTGGTGAAGTCTCGGACCAGAAGAGAACACTCCTCCGTGCTTGCTAGGGTATTTCGCCGCGCACAAGAGTATCAATTAAAGATGAATCCAAAGAAGTGCGTATTCGGGGTTTCTTCGGGCAAGCTGTTAGGCTTCATAGTTAGCAAATAGGGGATTCAAATAGATCCACACAAGGCCAACACAATAAATGAAATACCTCCTCCTAAGAACATATCTGAGCTTCGAGGTTTGATTGGTCAGCTCCAGTTCATAAGGAGATTCATATCTCAGCACTCTCAAAGGTGCCATCCCTTCTATGAACGATTGAAAGGAGGAGTCAGCTTTGAATGGAGTGCCAAGAGGCCTTTGATGAGCTCAAGAGTTACCTTATGAATCCTCCCGTGCTTCAGGCGCCCATCCCTGGGAAACCCTTGATCCTGTATCTGTCAACTATTGAGGACTCCCTAGGAGCTATCCTTGTTCAGCATGATGAATCCGGCAAAGAAAGGGCAGTCTATTACCTATCTAGGCTCTTCAATCCCTCCGAGCTCAAACTCACCGCAATGGAGAAAACATGTGCAGCGCTAGTTTGGATAGTGCAGAAATTGAAGCACTACTTCCTAACTCATAAGGTGAGTTTGATTTCTAGAATGGATCCTATTAGGTATCTCCTTGAGAAGCCAATCCTCGCCGACAGATTGGCACGCTGGCAAAGCTTCCTCTCCCAATTTGATATTTCCTTCATAGTTCAGAAAGCCATAAAAGGGTATGCCATTGCTGAGCACCTTGCTCACCTTCCTCTTCCCCATAGTGACACGGTTCAAGAGGAATTCCCCGATGAAAACCTGTCACTCATTTCTCACGATCCCTTCTGGTCGCTCCACTTCGATGGGGCTCTCAATTCTAGGGGACGGGGCATAGGAGCTGTCTTGCTCACCCCAGAAGGGATCACCATTCCTCTAGCCTATCAGCTTCAATTCTATGCCACCAACAACATCTCCGAGTATGAGGCTCTCCTTGCCGGTCTTAAGCTCGCCTATCTCTTAGGCGCGCATCATCTCAAGATTATAGGAGACTCTCAGCTCGTTCTTCGGCAAGTCCTTTCTACCTATCGCACTCGTGACCCTAAACTCAAGCCCTATCAAGATCTGGTCACTCTCCTAGCCAAGCAATTCCGTCAACTCATCTACATTCATACTCCTCGTTCTCAAAATATCCTGGCCGATGCCCTCGCATCCCTGGCCTCCTCTCTCTCCTTCCCTCTCAGCCGCAGCACTGAGACAATCACCGTTCAAAGGTTAGAAGCTCCCTCCACTCAGGACCCTTGGTTCATTAACCTCAGGAGTTCTCTAGTTTTGAAGGCCGAGAGGAAAGAAGCGAAGGAGTTATTGCTTGTTGAGCTAGGAGAAATGATGTTAGAAGGAAGGCCGTGGTACCATGAGATTGAGCAATATTGCAGAGACGGTACCTTCCCCGAAGAAGCTGAAGTGGAGGATAAGAGAGCCATCCATAGAGCTGCATTGAAATATACCCTAGTTGGTGAAGTTCTCTACAGACGCGCTCTAAATGGAATGCTCCTCCGTTGTCTGTCGGACGAAGAAGCCTGGAAGGTGGTGGAAGGGTCCCATTCCAGTGAGTGCGGAGGGCATGTCAATGGCCAAATGTTGGCTAAGAAAATTCCTAGGCAGGGCTACTACTGGCCAACCTTAGAAGAAGACTGTGCCACCTACGTTCGTAGGTGTGTCAAGTGCCAAATCTATACCGACAAGATCCACGCTCCCTCCTCGTCTTTACATCCACTATCCTCTCCTTGGCCTTTCTCCATGTGGGCCTTTGATATCATCGGGCCCCTTGGTGATCCTAATGCTCAGGTAAAACAAAAATCTTTCATTCTCACTGCTACTGAGTATTTCACCAAGTGGGCCAAAGCTGAAGCATTTGCAGAAATCAAAGGTTCAACCGTGTGCAAATTCATCATGAGGAACATCATCGTGCGGTTCGGAGTGCCAAGCTGCCTCGTCACTGACAATGGACCCCAGTTCATATCTCAAGAGCTTCAGGACCTATGTAAGAAATTCAACATTTCCTTGCATCACTCGTCTCCATACTATCCACAAGGCAACGCCAGGCCGAAGCCACAAACAAAACGCTTTTGAAAATCCTAAAGAAAACTTGTGAGTCTAATAAATTTGCTGATTGGCCAGAAAAGTTAGTTGAGGCTCTGTGGGCCTATCGCACCTCCGTCCGCACGCCCACCGGACAAACTCCGTTCTCACTTACTTATGGGATAGAGGCGGTATGTCCACACGAGATCCTCATTCCTTCGCTAAGAGTCCAGCTAGACAAGGAACTCAATCCCGATGAACATCGGAAGGCGTTACTGGTACAACTAGAACTCTTAGACGAACGGCGCCTGGCCGCGGCCGATCATGTGCTCGCATATCAAAACAGACTCTCAAGGTCTTTTCAAAAGAAAGTGATTGAGCGTAAATTTCAAGAAGGAGACATGGTTTTGAAGCACATTTTTATAAAACCTAGAGGTCAAGGTCTAAATTGTCAGCAAATTGGGAAGGGCCGTACGTTGTTAAGGAAGTGTACCCCGGAAATGCGTATAGGCTAGTTAATGCCGAAGGTGAGGAGCTCTCTCACCCATGGAATGGGCTATACCTTAAAAGATTCTACCCCTAATATTGATAACAACACCAATTTGCAAAAGAGAATATTGTTTGGCCATGTGCCTTACCTCCCCTCATTGTGGTGAATGATCTCTATGTCCGGCCCCACACACAGCACGGCAACTTAAGGTCAATTCCCCTTTGTTTATGGTGTTTTCATTCAGCCCTCATGTAAAAATCTGAGGTCGTTTCTCTTCTCACTCGGACGAGGTCCAGGGGCAAAGGGAAAGCTAGCACGTAGACCAGCAAGCGGTGTGTATCATGTGTATGAAGTCTCAAAGAGGGACGGTCAATTCAAAGGAAAAGCAAAAAAGGAAAGGAAACAAAGTAAAATAAAAATGCTAAAAAATAGGGGCATGTCAAAGAGTGGCAATACAGTTTCCCGCGAGACGCCCTTGAGCCCGGTCGTACGCATGCCCCCAATTCAAAAAAAAAAAAGCAATGACCTTAAAGTCCCTGGACAACAGACAGATTGCACATGTGACATACCCATTGCAAATCTTACAAGCCAGTAAACCCAACCCCAAGACCAAGTCTTGTCTCATTACTAATCTTCCTATTCTCCCTAGAAGACCAAAGGGCTCCCACATCTGGTCTGTGTTAGAACATCAATATTCAAGGGGCAAGAAGCCTTAGTGAGCCAAGGACAAATGCACGCCGCGCATAGACATTATCCATCAGATAAGGGATGGGGACGAGATCCATGGCCAATTACTCAAAAAGCAAGAAGTGTTGTTATCAAGATCTCAAAAATAAAAAAATTCAAAAATTTCAAAAATCCAAAAAATCAGAAATTTCAAAAATAAAAAATCAAAAAATTTCAAAAATCCAAAAAATCAAAAAATTTAAAAAATTCAAAAAAATTAGAAATTTCAAAAATCCAAATTTTAAAAATCCAATTTTTTTTAGAAATCTCAAAAATCCAAAAAAAAAAATAGGAATCTCAAAAATTCAAAAAAAATCAGAAAATCCCAAAATTCAAAAAAAAAAAACGTGTGTACATACCGCTTTCCTTTAGCATGCATTGTTTATTTTCCTTTCTGCCTATTTAATAAGGCTCAGCCTCTTGACAATTGCGAAGTTAAATTCATGATTATTTAAGCGCAAGGGGCTGAGCCAAAGAGCAGATCTAACCTGTTCTTTTTTTACTAAGTGTGCAGGGATAGGTAATTCTAAGGGACGTGCAGCACCGTACTCAATGTTCTCTGCCTCTCTCTCTCTCCCATGTTCAAATCTCATCTCACACTCGTGTCAATGAGCAAACCATTCACTCCATAAATAATTGGCATAAAAAGGCTCCACTAAAAGATGAACAACATGTACAAAAGATGGGGAGGTGGCTCACAAGTCTCCTCAGTGTCCACCGCCACTCTCCCCAGATCCCTCCTGCCGGTCCGGTGGTGGCGGCATCTCCCCGCCACCCCTACCGCTCTGGGCACTCCCATCGCCCTGGCGGTGCCTCTCCTCCTCCTCGTTCCTCCGCCGACTGGAGGAACCTGCCAAATACTGTCCTACAGAGGCGCCGGTCGCCCTGCTGGCACTCGCCCCGCTCCTGCTCCTGCTACGTGAACGACCTATGTCTGTCACGATCTGCTGAAGGCTCCGCACCACCGTCTGCTGCACCAGCAGCTCCGCGCGCAGTCGGGTGACCTCCTCCTGGTCTTCGGGAAACCTCTGCACCCACAGCGCCGCCAGCTCCTTCGTCGCCTCCGCGACTTGCGCCTCAGCTGCCTCCGCCCGGATGCGCAGCTGGTCCCTCTCGCTCTGAGTAGTCTGGACCTCCCCCCGGAGCCGGTCCCTCTCACCCTGGAGATCCATGGCATGCTCCGTGGTAAGCTGCAAATCTCTCTCCTGCATCAGAGCAATCAGTCAATAATCAATTGTTAAAAATAATCAATCATAAATTCTATTATGCTTACCCGCTCCTCCAGGTACCTCTGAACCTCCTCAGCCCTCAGCACTGCTCCTGCCAGCTGGGCCTCCAGGAGTGATGGAGAGCCCCCTGCACCTCATGAAGAGGAAGCACCACCTGCTCCGGTGCTCCTCACTCTCTCTAGCTCCCTCCGCTGCGCACAAAAGCATGTCAATTTCCAAAATTTGCCTAAATTAGATTAAGTGCTGAAATTGGGCAGAGTACTTACCAGCTCCGATGTCTGCCTCTGCGCTGCCTCCCGATCTTGCACCGCCGAGTAAAGCAAGGCTCGGAGCGATGCAATCTCGCCAGCTACGTTTACCTGCGGCACATTTCAAATCATTAGCCCAATTCTATAAAATCAAAGTTCACAGGGTTGTGATTTTAGGGTCATTACCTGGTGTCGGGCACTCTTGTATACCTTACCACCGTACTTCAAAGCGTATGCTTGGAGGTACGCATCATCGGTGGTAGCATCTGACTTGACACCCTTTCCTCGGCGCTCCCAGTTGTCAATCTGCTCCTTCGCCCGCTCGCGCCAATCGGTAGTGTCGTGAAGTCCCCGAAAACTCCTACCCGGTCTGCGAAACCAGTCTCGGACGGGGATCTCCACAACACTCTGCCGAAGGCCGAGTGAGTGCTGGCTAAGGAACAAGTGAAGAGGTAGCACAAGGTTTAGTGCATGCAACCACACCGACCTACCGAAGTAGGGGCGGGCCTGCACCAACCAGGGCTGTCCCTCATCACCCTCCCCCAGGTATGGCTGCCAAACCACCTGCAAAACAAACATGATCAGTCACTAAGCAATAAAATCAAGCAGTTAATCAAAGGGAAAGGTTAGAACACTTACATCCAGGTGGGGGTAGTTGTCAATGGCCTCCTAAAGTCGCTCCAGCTGGTCCCCGAGATTGCGTGAGTCTCGGCGAGAATCCCAGCGGTGTGCAATGGGCACAAGGCCTGTTCGCGTGAGATCCCCTCTCCCTAAGGCTGGGAGATGCAGATAAGCCCAAACCTGCAAGATGAAAAGCAAGTTAGATGGCAGTTTAGAAGGAATTCAATTCAAAGGGGATAAAGTTAAGGTGTGTACCTGAAGAAAGGGGAAGAATCCACTGATCGACGTCTGCCGCTCGGAGGCGCCCAGGCTATCGAACTGGTGTGCGAGGAAGGCTGCTCCCCAGGCATATCCCCCTACCTCAGCTAGATCCTCCAGCAGGGGCAGGAAACGGCAGTGGACTGCGTCGCCCCTCATAGCAAACAAAAGTCTGCCAAGGAAAAGCACGAGGAAACGGCGCAAATCTAAGTCCGCCTGCGCCCCGGGCTCACTCTCTAGCTCCCTCCGGCTAACCCGAGTCAACCTATCTAAATGCTCGTCCTCACTCTCTCCTGCTACCTTCCCCACATCGAACAACCCAAGGCTCTCCTAGAGGGGTAACCTAGGCACTAAGGAAGACCTAAGCTCCACCGGTAACTCTAAGAGTCGCTCGGCTAGGTCGTGGTAGCAAGGGTAGGTGTATCCGCTCACTGGCTTCCCATAGATTCTAAGCCCTATGATCCGGCTCACATCCTCGAGGCTGGGGATCATATGTCCCCATGGGAATACGAAGGCGGTCGCCTCCGCATCCCACCTGCTCCGCAGAGCCTGAGTGAGAGCCGAATCCGCCCTCATCCTCTCTATCCTAAAGATCCCGCCAAACCCCATCTCCTCTACCCTCTCTCTCTGGAAAGGGGGGAACGCCAAGAAAACAGCCAGCACAACCACCCAAGATACACGGGCCCTCATCTCGCCCTGCAATAATTTCCATTTGGTAAACTAGTCAGCTTTCTGTGTTCGGTTGGAGTCGCGATAGCCGTGGCAACTGCGACCTTGTCGTGACAATGCGGGGCACCACGACCTTATCGCGTCACCTTTCAAGGCCGTGATAAGGTCGCGTCTACCCGGGTCGCTGCGACATGGTCGCGATGCCCCGCCCCGCCGCGACACCATGTCACGGTAGGTCGGGCTGACACGTTACCAGGACCGGACTGGCCGGAGCCTTCTTTGTCCGATCCTCTTTTCCATGGGCTTCTTGCCCTACATGTGCCCTCTAGGGGCTCCGTTTGCTAGTCCTACACATCCATACAAGGGTTTAAGGTTGATCTACTTACCGATTTCATCGCCTTGGCGCGTTTCCTCCATTCCTCCTCCACATTCACGATTGGGGCTTCTTCTTCTTCTTCCACCGCCACTTCCGCGACATCCACCTCCTCCTCAACCGAAGGCGCCTCCGTTTGGCGCCGGGAGCTCCACCGCTCCGCCTGGCGTTTCCTCCGTGAGGAACCCTCACCCGAGTTCTTTCCACCCTCCATCTGAATCGGTGTTGAAATGAGCGAGATCATGGGCAAACAAGGGAAGCAAGGTCGCAAGGGAGCAGAGAGTTGGGGAGATTCAAGGTTTGAAGAGTTTGAGTTTTGAAAAACCGGAAAGAAGGAAAAAAGGGTCGTTTGCATTTTGAATCGATCAGTTTGAGTCGCGTCAGGACGGTGGGCCGCCACCAAGCCGCGTCGGCTGGGTTGACCGCGACTATGTCGTGGCCACCCGCCCTGACGCATTATGAAGGCGGTTGCCAGAGGTGTCGCGTCATCAACCGAGCCATCTTAACTTGCAGAAAATTCAGTTTTGTTCATTCCAATTCAAATCATTACATTCACTAATCCTTTCTATCAAATAAAAATGCTCTAATTCCTTTCCTATCCACCATTTTATTCCTCGCCTACAATCAAATCAATTGAATTTCAAACATTCCCCGATGCCGGCTGAATCTTCTCCAAAGCTTCAATATATTCCTTCGTCAAATCCTCGTCCTCTTCTACCTCGGCTTGGACTACGCTCATCGCGCATCCTTCCCAATGGACGATGGCGCTACGCACATCGCGCTCGTCCTACTCATCGTCCATCTTCCACTTTTGAATGGACGGGTAGTATGATAGGGTGGGGACAACCGTGCGAGCTCCGCCGCACTGAAGATCGCATCGATCCGGGTTGTATAGCACCAATGCTTCATTACCTAGCAGTCGTAGGGCAAGTCCGGTGCGTTGAGGGTGGTGAATGGCCCAGTTGAGCAGAAATCGCGGGCGCATGTCGAACTCAACTACGCTCATCCTTTTGAAGTAGTCGCGCCATGCCTTCAATCCTTTCAGCTGCGCCGTCTTGCACCACACCTTGGTGCTCATGTGGAGAGGCCCACCCACGAATGCCAATGGATGATTGAGCATTGTCTTGCACTCCGTGGCCAGGTTCTCCATTGCTCGGAACTGGATATGAATGCCCATCCATAGCTCGAGGGCGATGACGGAGCCGAAGAAAGGTCCCCCAGTTGCTGCAGAGGTCAATCCAGAATACAAGTATCCTAAGACCGCTTGGCCAATTCTCATACCTTCTGAAATCGACTCGATGATGCTAAGGTTGGCGAAGGAGATAGCACCGTCCATTGCCGGGAAGAGGATGATGCCGTAGATGCAAATAGCGACAGTCTTGGCGATTGCTGTGTAGTTCCCGATCTTTCATTTACATTGTGAAGTGATCCACTGTGCGATTGGAAGGTGTACGTGCATCCCACTCGTCATGGAGTACAAGTCATTCTTCCTTGTGGTGATTTTGCAAGAATACTCCAGGAATTGATCGACGCCACGATGTATGAGATCGCAAGTTCTTTACCTCTTTGGTACCGTGGGAGGCCGAGCATTATCTCTAATTCTTCCAGCAGGATCATGGCTTCAAAGCCGGGGAAGATGAACGTGTGTGTCTGGGTATGCCACAGCTCCACTAGCGCGGTAATGCTATCCCACACATGCACCACTTTGTCATATTTCTTGGCCAGTACAAGCACCGTGGACAGCCCCCATTCTTTCAAATAGCTAATGGACGTGGGCGGCAGTAGCTCGAGCATGGGCGCGAGCCATGGCACTCGGGAGAACCGCCTTTGGCCGGGTAAGATCTAAAGAGAGGTAGAAGAAGGGAGTCTAAGAACAGAGAAGAATAAGAAAAAGGGGGAAAAGCAGAGCAGAGTTCAGAAGTTCAGAAATTGAGGAGAAAGGCACTTACTTGGAGTTCCGGGCGCATGCACACGTGCCCGGGGATGGCGGAGAGTCCCTGAAGTTCAGCATAGGACTCCCATGCTGCCTTTGGGCCGGAGTATGGAGGGATGTCCTCCTGGAAAACAGAGCAGCTTCTCTTCATGGTGACAAAGAGGGAGAAACTTGAAGAAAATTGGGGAAGAAAGGGAGCAGAAGGTTAGCTGCGGGATTAGCCCCTAAATCCTCCTATTTATAGAGTCTTAAGAGGTCCACTCCTGCTCTAATCCCGAAACTAGGTGTTAGGAGACCTAGTGTTAGTCTAGATGTCTTAGGATGAGGATAAACTCCATTTTCTGGTTTTTTTTGGGTTCGGTCCGAGTCGCGACGCCGCGATCTGACGCGACCTTGTCGCGACAGGGCGCTGCGACGCGACTATGTCGCGGTCAGCTTGAGCGTCGCCTCTCCACCCGAGGGGTGGTTTTCATGTCTGTGCTGTGTATATATGTTGTTTGATTATTTATAATTGTTGTGTTATTATCTCATTGTGTTTGTTTCTTATCAAAAAAAAAATCAAAAATTCAGAAAATAAAAAAAAGGGGGACTTCGTCACAGGTAAGTCAGGTAAGTATTTCTATCCCTACTCCTCGCATTACTATATGGTATTCTACTTATTATATCATTTCAAGGACCGGCTGGTTCTCAATGTGTTCTGGGATTTGAGTTCCCCTTTACCAAAAACAGTGATAATCTAGGTGCACATTGTTAATCGCTGGATAGGCCGTTGAGTTGTTTAAGTTTGGGAACGATGGATTCAGGCCTGCACTGCGGTTGTAGGTAGTCTCTTGACCCGTTCTTATTTGGCTTATCAATATTATCCTTGATGTATTTTCTATTTTCTCCCTTTATTTGTATTTGTTTTGATGATTTCTTTTATTTTAGCCCAGCATACATCATGTAGGACTTTGAGCTTCCCTGACTCATTCCTGACTTTTGATGAGCCCTTGTTGAGTGCCCAATCATCCTCCAGTTTTCAAACAAGAAATCCAATCCACTACGAATTGGAAGGTTTGCCTCCGAGTGAGTTGTTCCCGTCAGTATGACAAGAATTTCCCTGTCTGGATTCTCTATCAAATTTTCACCCTATTCCTTTGATCCATTTTGGTTGCGAACCGTTCCCAGGACAGAGTCATGAGTTACCTGCCTGGCACGCACATGTCCCTCCAAGGCGAAACCTGCAGGACAATAGGCTAGGGTACCTCTCAATCGAGGGGTTGATCGTCCTCCTCTTTTCTCCTTCTTGTCCAGACTTGTTCTTCTTGGCATCCTGCTCGAGCAGCTGACTCGGGGCTTTCACGAAAATTCCAGTTTCCTGTTAGTTAGACCGGGTGTCTCTTTACCTTGGCTCCCACTTTTCAGTCCACTCCGGGTCATTTCTGCTTCGCCGTCATTTCATAACACCTCCACTCCATCTCCGCTTCGCTCCCCTGCAATGTGGAAGCCAAGGAGGGGCAATCTGTAGACACCCGGTTCCGGCTAATGGGTTGAACCACATTTCATGTTATCCTAGTTAGCCCCTAGTTGGTCACTCACCTTGAGCCCATCATTAGCCTTGATTGAGCCCATTAACAATTTAAAATTGCCTTGAAAATCCCGCCCATTATTAATTTGGAGAGTCCTTATGCAATTATAACTCGTATCTTTTATGTAGCTGGCTGATAAATGCAAAACAATTCGATTTCCTAGTCGTGACATATCGTAGCGCCGCGACTCTAATCGCGACGGCCCTGGACGCCGCGACAGCCCATGCATGATATCCATGCACGTGGGCTTACTGTCGCGACGCCCCGGCCCGTCGCGTCTCTAGTCGCGACCCCACGATACGCCGCGACAATGCCTGAGCGCACCAGACTCCGCAACAACCTCCCATTTATCCTCCTATTGATCCAGCTTTATCCCTAGGAGATATCTCAACCCCTTGGGGCAAGATTCTGGCCCTAGGGACTCTTGTGAGGATCCCTTGAACTCTCCCTTGCAATTTTAAAAGGCCATTGTCTCCCATTTCGAATTTGTACTATTTTTAAGAGATAATATCACCCATTTTTCTCTCATGGCTCTATAAAAGAAAGGCACCTACTCAAGGACGAGGAGAGCCTCATTTGTTACCCCGAAGGGCTGCCAAATTTTCCTTTGACAGATACTTAGCCACGCAGCCACCCTTTTCCTCCATTTCCCTCACATCCCTCTCCACCAAAGCAACCCATTTCATCATCTATGGAGCACGGGGCGTGAGAAGGGCAACTTCAGCACTCTCTTGAAGCTTTTGGATGATCCTTCGAGCTGCACCAACGCCAAGGAGTCGCCCTAATGGGGCTCATTTTCTCCCTTTCCCTTTCTCCTTCTTTTGCATGCATTTTTTTAGGCTATTCTTAGATAGAACATATTCAGCACACACCCACGTTTTCCTACACCCAAAGGGGTTTAAAAACCACCCCCCAGGTCCGTTCCCTCCATGCTCCACATTTTTCTTTCATTTAAGAATAGCTACTTCACTTAACATAGTCTAACATGGTTTTATTTCTTGTTTTCGTTGTTTTGGCAGGCACCCAAGCGAAAATCCATGAGGAGCTCTCATCCTCTAACCGGCTGCAGGACGGGAAGAAGGTCCCATCCATCATCTTCCGCACAGAAGAGAACGCGATGATGGAGGGCGACGCGACAAGGAGATGCGTCCACCGAGGGTGACGCGTTATCAGTCTTGTCGCGACCGCTAAGGCCCCCGCGACACCAGGTTTGCCCTAGTTCTCTCTCCTTTTCCTAGTTAAGTTAGCCATCTTCATTTATTTATAAGGCAACTTGCTAGGTGGCGATCACATTCCATGTTCACACACCACTATTTTTAGTACTTGTTTGTGTCGAGGGGGGGGGGGCGTCAATCCCCGTTATTACAGTGTGGGGCGTCGTGCTTTCCGACTCGTGCTTTGCTATTGGTTATAGCGTGTGTTGGTTGTAGTTTTACCGTTGAGGTGTGCCTTGGTGTTGGCACGGTTGTTATTGTGATTAGTGAGCGAAGACTCACTAATTGTGGTTTGAGTGGTAGTGGTGTGCCCTCGTGGTGGCACAGTTGTGTTTGTGTTCCGTGGTATGTTTGTGTAGCGTGGTGGTACCTTGTGGTAGTAGGTACCTGTACTCTTTGTAGGTACTGGTTTCTTGTAGTACGTTGAGTACTAGCCTTTTGAGGTGGTGAAGTGGAGGTCATGCAGTGAGACTTTCCACTTGTTGTGTTTTACCCTTCCTTGGATAAGTTTCCGAATAAGGTTTAGTGCGCGATAGATTGGTATCGTGATAGCCAGTCCTGCTTCTTAAAGTATGATATTCGATACATCGTGATTTAAGGGTATAAAGGATTAGCTCTTGGTTAGCAATCCTGTTGCCCATATGTTTAGAGGCTTGCCAGTGAAGCTAGTAGCTTAGGCAATGCTTTGCCTGTGTGGCTTACAGCTTAGGCGACCAACTATTGAGGTGGTGTGCCTGTGAGGCTTGTGGCCTAGCTTTAGTTATTGAGTGGACTAATGATGTTGTTGTCTCTTCGTCTTTTCGAGACTTGCAGCAATTGTGTTAATTATGTTTTGTTATGAGCATGATATGGTTTGACTTCAGGTGTTGCCAGTGAGACCCGTTGGGGTTGAGGTTCTTTGTGTTGTGTGAGATTCTAAGTAGTTCCCTACTGAGCCAGTGACTTGTTGAGGCTCACTCCCTTACAGTTCTTTTCAGGGTTTACCGTTGGTGTCACTTGAGGAGGTGTTGTGACAGACTTGTACCACCAACAGTAGTGTTAGTACAGTTTTGTGAGCTTGTGCTCCCTCGGGGTATGCCCCAAGTAGTTGTACACTTTTTAATTTGGACATGTAATAATGTAATGGGACAGTTGTAAATTGTATAAGCAGATACGAGCACATATATTTTCTTGTGTCTCTTACTGTTGTGGTTTGTCTTTTATATTCTTCCTGGACACGCGTACGAGCTATCCCTTGCGAGACTTCGGTCCGTTCGCGGGAGACGGATCTGGATATGGATCCTTATTGGGTATAAATATCCAGGGCTGTTACAGTTGGTATCAGAGCATGGTCCAGTTAGAATATGAAAAGACATTAAGATTACAATGTCCCAATACATGATTTAATGTCCACTGCTGGTAGTAAGTCTGTAGTTTCCTGTGCTTTTTAGTACGGTTTCCATATGAGTTTTGGTAAATGAATTGTATGTATAGTTGGTTAGATCAGTAGTTGTGGGTAATAGCAGATATAATTGGTGATGTAGTATGAGTGATTATTGGATTGTGGTTAACGTATAATTGATTAAAGATTTTTATTATAGAAATTGAAAGAATTAGTGAATTCAGTTATAAAATTCACTAAAAAGTGTTTTAATGAGAATCAGAGCTGGTAGAGAAAGGTATAAAGTAGTGATGTGATGGAATAATAGAGGGAATTGTATCATGATGAGAAATAGGGCTTTGTGATTATAACTGTTAAATGGGTGAATTGTGGTTGAAAATTATAGTAGAAATAGTCATTGTGTTTGAAAAATGTAGTAGAGATAGTCATTGTGTTTGAGATTTATGTTAATAAAGTGTTAAGAAGTTGCTTAGATAATAATATGGTTAATGGCATGTTAGGTTTGAAATGATCAAGTAAGGTAGTCTAGCTTGAGATGAGAGGTTGGTAAGCAGAGGAGCAGTGATCAAGATAATTCTTAAGTGTGATTTGTGATTGGAAATAATTACAGTAACGAATTTAAGGGTAATGCTGATATAAATAATAAGGATAATAGAAAGTTTGATATAGAAACTCATGTAAGTAGATGTGAAGGTGACCAGTTGGTTAAAGAGAGAGTAAAAGAGCAGTGGGAAGTCAGATTTTTTTTTTCGAGAATTTTATAAGAAAAAGATGTTTGTTAATAAAAGACAGTGGATAAAGATTTCACAGAAAGATTTGTATAAGGTTGTTGCAGTGTTAAAGATAAGAGTTGTGGTGCCAGCATTTGTGTATAGATTGTGAAAGCAGAGAAGGGAAGTTGGTGTCAGAGGCAGATTGAAGTTAAAGCTAAATAATTAAAGTAAGTTGAAGCTATGTAAATTAGAATAGACAAGGTTAAATCTATTGAAAAGTAATGGGGAATAGTAAAGTGGATTATGAATGGATATTTGTGAATGAGCTGTAACAGTGAAAATGTTTGTATTTGGTGGTAAATTAGTAATGTGAAATAAAGAAATCAAGTAGAATAAATCATTGTGTTTTAAAGAAATAATTTTAGTTTATAGTTATGGTGGAAAGTAAGAAAGATTGTAGCATAAATGGCACCTGGAAATTAGTCAGCTAATAAACAAGTTAAGAGAAATATTTTGCAGAAATGGTGTTATGTTTTGATAGCAAAGATAAAGTTTAGTATTAATAATCAAGTGGGGAAAAAGAATATGATAGATTATTGAATAATGATAATTAAAAGATTCAGGAAATGTGCAATAAGAGTTTGCGTAATGATATGCAATAAGGTGATTTGGATGAATAAATAAATTTGTTATGAGAATATTTTTAGAATTTGAAGTAAAGTTATAATACTCAATTAAGGAGTAGTGAGCAGATTAAGGTATAGTGAAAAGGGATTAGAAAAAGGGAGGAGTAATATAATCAGTTTAATGGTAAAGGAATTTCGAGATTTGATATCATATAATTGAGCAAGGCTTGAATAAAGGTAAAGGTGAATTTTCGAGTATGGGTAGCAATGAGAATGGAAGATGTGAAAAGATATGAATTAGGTTTGTTAAACCAGTCAGAGAATATTGTTTAAAGTAAAGAATATATATATATAAAGGGGAAAGGTATATTAATATTGATATATGCTAAGATTTAGAATTTAGTGTGAAGCAGATATAGCAGAAGATAGAATATGAGTGGAATCAGTTAAATGATATTGATGTATGATAAGAGAAATGTAAAGTTAGTTGGAAAGTATAATTTAAAGCGAGATAAGTTATTAATGGATTAAAGGAATCCAGAATTCATGAAATATTTGGTGAAAAGTTTAGTATGATCAGAATAGCGCAGCGGAAGCGTGGAAGATTTAATATTCATGATTATTTGAAGTTTAAGTAATTAAAAGAGAATTTAAAGATCTGATGCAATTGAGCCAAATGATGGTTAGTGGTGATAAATAAATAGTGAAATAACATCAGAAAAATTGGAATTTTAAATAATGTAAAGTGAAAAGATTTAAGCAAGAAAGTAGCTCAGAAAGAAATGTTGTAAATACAACCAGGAAAAAGGTGGGAATAGGTTGAGTCTAAAGAGATAAGGCGCTATTGGCCAGGTAGAAATACCTGAAAAATGTGGAAATAGATCGAGCCCAAGCAGATAAAGCGATATCGGCTAGGTAGAATTGCTTGAAAAATGTGGAAATAGGTCCGGTCCAAGGAGATAAAGCGCTAATAGCAGGGTAGACTTGCCTATGGCTGAAAGGTAAAGAATAACATAATAAATTCAGAGAATAAAGTAATTGCGGAATAAATAAAAGAAAAAGGAAAGGCAGAGCAAGTATGAAAGTGAGTAAATGGTTTGAAAGAAAGATGCAGAGGAAGCTTGCATATGATTTGTTTCTTTTTAGGTGATAGTGTGGTTTATTGTCGCTCGTTTTGAATGTCGAGGACGACATTCCTTTTTAGGTGATAGTAATGTAACGTAGCGCATTTTTCGGATCTTCACGGATTGTTGATTAGTGGTAGTTCGGATCTGTGTTTATTGGTTTTGGTGTGGTGCTCATGACCAATATGGGGTCATTGGGCCTTGGTTGTGGTTTCAGCGCGCTGTGTGGAGTTTAGTGGGCCGACAGGTTAGACCCGTGGTGCCCGTTGGTTCACTGAATGTGAACGCGACGGAGGTGTAGGTCGTGTTCTGAACATGTCGGTAGTGGGGGTCGCGTTCTGGTTGCCGCCGCTGGGGTCGACGTCTGCATGTGCGCCGTGTGTCGCGCATGGAGTGGAGCTTGCTGACATCAGGATTGGAAACACGACGCCCTAGTCCGCCGCGATCAGGTCGCGACGGGAAGGTACGTCGCGATTCTAACCACTGTTCGATTTTTAAGAAGGTTGGCCGAACAGAGCTTTCACAAGCTCTGCTCGACCAGGGGAGGAGCTGCTGCGGGCGATTCGGCGTTCCGGCGTGGTGTTCGATGCGCTCTCGACGCGAGGACGTCGCGAGGAGTGGGGGAAACGCCGCGCCATGCATGGATTATGTGTTCTTCATGAAGGTAGGGAGTTCTACCATGATTTGTTGCGTAGATTGTATATTGGCTTGTTTACTGCTTTAAAAACAGTAGATATCATGTCTAGGAGGTGAAATGAGCATGAAAACCGGGTTGAAATCATGTTTAGGGTGGTTTGTATGGAAAATCTGGAGATGGTTCCCGGATTAGGGTTTTTGCCTGAGAAGGCGACAGTCTTTGCAGTCGCGACTAGATCGCGACAGGCCGACCCGTCGCGACAGGGTTTGTTATTGTGACATATCGTGGCGTCGTGATTAGAAGGCGGTCATGGCCTCTGTCGTGATTGCAACCAAAGATTCTGCTTTGCAGGCTGTTGGTGTTTTGGTTATTCGATTATCGTTTAATTATTGTGCATGGCAATGCTAATGATGCCTTGGCACTTGTAGCGCTCAGTGAGCGTGGTTAGTGTGTCGTTTGTGTGTGGTTTACGTGTTTAAGGGTGGTGCTCACGAAGTGAGCATGCTTTTACGTGATGTTTATATAGTTTGAGTGTTGTGCATGAATATGCATGGTTAGTGGTTGATATTGTGATTATTGTAGTATAGCTGGTATAACTAGTATGAGGTGACCGGGCAGTGAAGGTTCACATATGAACCTAGCCTAGTCTATTATGGTCTTTTGAAGAGTATTATAATGATATACATGTTAAGTAATGTGTATTGCCGTAGAGGTCACAGGGTGACCAATGACAGGCAAGGTTGTGTGTATTCTTGTGATATATGTATGTATTAGTGTGAGATGGTTGGAGGTCACATGGTGACCAATGATAGGCCAGGTATGGTTAATTTCCGTGATTTATATGTGTGTTGTGTAGAATAGGTTGTGGATCACGAAGTGACCAGGTCAAGCTGGTTCTTACGTTTGTATCGTGGATTGTAATAAAGATTATATGAGTTTATAATGTGGTTTGTGCATTGCTGAGTTTGGTGGTCCGGCGCCTATTCCGGAATGCCTCTTTAGTTGGGAGCCCCAGGTTTTGTGTGAGCCAGGCACGTAAGTGTGCTCGGGGCTTGTCCCGGTGCAGTGGTACCGTCGAGGTATTGTCGTCTTCCTGGACACCCTCACTCTCGGGGAGAGTTGTCGTCTGGCTGAGGGAAAGACGGCAGTGGGACAGTGACTTGTGAGAGTTTGTGTTTAGTCACTTGTAGCGTGCTCGTAGCTGGGGGTTACGGACACCAGTAGACGTACTGGGCCCTGGCTAGTCCTGTTACCAGTGCCTCACTTTAGAGAGCTCGGACCAGAGTCTCTAAAGGTGCCAAGCATGGGCTTGCAGGGTGTGTGACCTGTATGTTATGGTGGTTTGGTTGGACTCCACAGTTCTTTGGCTTTACTTGTGTTGTGGAGCTGCAGTTGGACCTTATGTCCGTGACTGCGAGACTGAGAGGTAGTTCTTGTGTTGTGTTGTTCGGGTTGGATACTGGCGTCATGAACCAGTAGTCTTTCCCGTGTGGTGGCGTCGTGCTTTCTGACTCGTGCTTTGCTATTGGTTATAGCGTGTGTTGGTTGTAGTTTTACCGTTGAGGTGTTCCTTGGTGTTGGCACGGTTGTTATTGTGATTAGTGAGCGGAGACTCACTAATTGTGGTTTGAGTGGTAGTGGTGTGCCCTCGTGGTGGCACAGTTGTGTTTGCGTTCCGTGGTATGTTTGTGTAGCGTGGTGGTACCTTGTGGTAGTAGGTACCTATACTCTTTGTAGGTACTGGTTTCTCGTAGTACCTTGAGTACTAGCCTTTTGAGGTGGTGAAGTGGAGGTCATGCAGTGAGACCTTCCACTTATTGTGTTTTACCCTTCCTTGGATAAGTTTTCGAATAAGGTTTAGTGCGCGATAGATTGGTATCGTGATAGCCAGTCCTGCTTCTTAAAGTATGATATTCGATACATCGTGATTTAAGGGTATAAAGGATTAACTCTTGGTTAGCAATCCTGTTGCCCATATGTTTAGAGGCTTGCCAGTGAAGCTAGTAGCTTAGGCAATGCTTTGCCTGTGTGGCTTACAGCTTAGGCGACCAACTATTGAGGTGGTGTGCCTGTGAGGCTTGTGGCCTAGACTTTACAGTTATTGAGTGGACTAATGGTGCTGTTGTCTCTTCGTCTTTTCGAGACTTGCAGCAATTGTGTTAATTATGTTTTGTTATGAGCATGATATGGTTTGACTTCCGGTGTTGCCAGTGAGACCCGTTGGGGTTGAGGTTCTTCTGTGTTGTGTGAGATTCTAAGTAGTTCCCTACTGAGCCAGTGACTTGTTGAGGCTCACTCCCTTACAGTTCTTTTCAGGGTTTACCGTTGGTGTCACTTGAGGAGGTGTTGTGACAGACTTGTACCACCAACAGTAGTGTTAGTAGTTTTGTGAGCTTGTGCTCCCTCGGGGTATGCCCAGGTAGTTGTACACTTTTTAATTTGGACAAATTTGGACATGTAATAATGTAATGGGACAGTTGTAAATTATATAAGCAGATATGAGCACATATCTTTTCTTGTGCCTCTTACTGTTATGGTTTGTCTTTTATATTCTTCCTGGACACGCGTACGAGCTATCCCTTGCGAGACTTCGGTCCGTTCGCAGGAGACGGATCTGGATATGGACCCTTATTGGGTATAAATATCGAGGGCCGTTATAGTTACTGAGCACTCCTACTCGGAAGAAGACTCAGAACCTCACCAAATAAGCCTCTAAGCTCATGCTTGGACCCTCCATGGTTCCAACGTCAGAGCACTGAACACCAGGCAGTCGCACCGAGCAAGTCTATGGACTTTTGTTTGGTACTGCTATGGTCTACAATGATATGCGGCTCTTTGCGTCCCCATAGCAGTTAATGAGACAGCGCGGTACGCTTCCCCACCATCTGGAGTAGCACAAGCACGAAGTCTGTGGGAACGACGAATGCCATGGCTCGCGGACGATCTTCTCATGTGTCATGGTTTCCTACATTCATAGCAAATTATGTCAGTCTTCTTGTTTGGTTACATTTTCTTATTGAAATCAGTTTGCTTTGAAAAATCTTTCTTATTGGAAGGTTTGAATTTACCTTTTCCTTTCTTTCTCAAAAATTTCTTCAATTGTCTTGTCAATAAGGTCAATTCATCATCATCATCTTCATCAGAAGATTCATCAGTTTCATCGCATTTTTCAATCACATTTTTAGAACTAGATGAAGCTTTCAAGGCAACATGTTTCTTTGAAATAATGACAGATGCATTTCTTTTCAAGTTAATTTCATATGTCATCAAGGATCCTATCAGCTCATCTAATTGCATGGTAGATAATTTTTTTGAATCTTCAATGACAGTGGCATTTGTGTGCCAAGCAGATGGAAGAGACCTGAGTATCTTCCGCACAAGGTCACTGTTAGAGTAGTCTTTTAGACCTCTCAGACCATTAACAATGAGCATAAATCTAGCAAACATTTTAGAAATAGTCTCATCACTTTTCATCATAAGCATTTCATATTTTGATACTAACATACTTACCTTTGTCTCCCTTACCTCAGATGTTCCCTCATAAATCAGTTGGAGTTTATCCCACATCTCTTTCGCAGACTTACATGATGATACTCTGGAGTATTCCTTGGGATGTATGACGCATTGCATCATATTCATCGCACTCTAGTTGAGTGTGGATTTCTTGATTTGCTCCTTGGTCCATAAATCTTCATCTTCTGGAGTTCAACAGGACCCTTACCAACAATCTTCCAGAGTTCATAGTCCTGTGCTCTTAAGAACACTTGCATCATGTTTTCTCAGTAAGAATAGTCAGATCCATCGACAATTGGAGGTCTAATAACTGAGTGACCCTCAGCTATAAACCCCTTAGTGAATTTCCATAGCTAAAACTCTTGATCGCTAGATCAAACACTTAACAAGTGCAACGAGAACCTGCTCTGATACCAATTGAAAGACAACGGAAAAACAACTATGATGAAATCTAGAAGGGGGGGGGGGGGTTGAATAGATTTCAACTAAATTGAAAATTAATCGATTAACAACTCAGAAAAAACTTATGAGAAACTTAGATTTATGACTTATGCACAATTTTGAACAGCTTAGACAATTAAGTGGTGTGTGAGCAACGAATCTACCAATCATCTAACGCAAAGTCTAATCAAACCACAAAGACACAAGATTTACGGTGGTTTGGAATACACAATTGTGTATCCTACGTCCACCATCCACACACACACACAAAATGGCTTATGTTGCCAGTTCAAGCAGATCTTACAATCTCACTACAACACACACACTCTGAGATGACAGAGATCTCAGATCTGAACACACATGTGAAATTGAGCACAAGAGTTGCTCCAAGTTCACAATACACACAAGATGAAATGAGTTTAGAATGAAGAACTAGATAGAACAAGTGAATTGCAGATTGGAAATGACTGGTTCGATTTCCCCCTGTACTACTTCAGATGAGGATTCAGACTTCCAGCTTCAGCTCAGAAAAGTAGACTCCGGAATCTAGGATTTCCACTTGAGGTTGATTAGCCAAGGTACTTGGATCCCTAATTCTTCAGATTTGGACAACAATTCTGCACGGATGAAGCCTCACTATGGTTTCGCCTTTTGCTTCTGGAGAATGTGGAACTGAGGTGTGTGTCCCCAAAAGATTTGTGGATAATGGGCATTTATAGTCCCATGTACCCACGGGGTGCCTTGGAGTTTTGGGGGCACAAAATTCCCGCTCAAAAGCCTTGATCCAAATCCTTCCACATGTCCACCAAACCAGATCTAGAACATAAGTCGAAGTGTGTCGACACAACTTGAGTTATGTGTCGACACATGTTCCTTGCTTTGAGTCCTAGCAGCATTGACTGGTGACTTGTGTCGATACACATTTTACTCGTGTTAACACACAATCATCCTATGTCGACACCACAGACTGCTTATCTTCTGACTTTTTTTCTGGATGCGTAGGATGTGTCGACACACAACTAACTTGTGTCGACACCACTGACTTCTTCACACTTCACTGCTTACTGGATCCACAGGATGTGTCGACACACATTGAACTTGTGTCGACACAACTGACTTCCTTTCATGATCATTTGCGCTGGGATTGAATCATGTGTTGACACACTATTAGAATTGTGTCGACACCACTGTCATCATATCAACATTTCTGTGAACTAAACATGAAAAATAATGTTAGATATGATTGAAGCATGATATTCACATTTGTATGAATCATAGTTAAACATCATCAAAACAAGAGATCCAACAATCTCCCCCTTTTTGATGATGGCAACTATGATTCATTTATCATTTTGGTTTACTCAAACAAGATGTTTTAAAGCAATCATGTACATCATTCCATGTCATATAAATAAGATAATCACATCACAAATTCACAGCATTTGTCACAGAATCACATCATTCATTGATATTCACATCAAAAACAACCATAACATGTAATGTTTCAATCCCAAAATAAGCCAACAAAGTTTTTAAACCATCAAAAAAGAACTAAAGTATCACACATTACATTCTTTCTCCCCCTTTGACATCATCAAAAGAGAAATAACATCATTGAGGTGGTGGTGGAGGAGGAAGCAGCTTGTCATCAATGGTCTTCATTTTGGCTTCCAAAGCACCCAAATTATTCCGCAGCTGAAATTGAACAGATGTCAGTTTTGCATGCAATTTTTCTTCCATTTTCTTTAAATTCACAAAAATATGAATTGTCATCTGATCAATGCCATGACGCATAGGAGGAACAACAGTGGATGAAGTGGCATGTCTGCTATCACCAGTACTAACATCATCTCTGACCTTCCAGACTTTGTCGAAATCAGCTCTAAGTACTGCAATTTCCTGATCAATATGAGTTGTATGCTCCTTCATGTGCTCCATATCTTCAACAAAATGAGCAAATGACAATCTACACTTGGACACTTGAGTCACAGCCTCTTGACCAGTATGAATGTTGTGTTGTGTATGCTCAAGAATGTCGGAAAGCAAAGATTGCAATTCAGATTGAACACAAGAGAGTTGAGTGGAAGCATCACCTAATGTTCTAACCAGTCTGTTAAATCTTCTAGTGGCATGTTCCGCTAACTCTTGTTGCCTCAAAAACTGAGTGTTGACAGTGTTCTCTAGCCTTTGAATTCTAATCTCAAAATTTGTGGACATCTCTCTCATTAAAGAGTTCAAGTTATCAAACTGAACTTGAAGAAATTTATAAAGCTCGGGAGGGACAGATGAACCACCAGATGAAGTGGATGCTGAACTGTGATGTTGATGGAAAAAGGAAGTAGGAACAATCAAGGTTTGATGAGGAGTTAGAGATGCTTGTGGAGTAGATTGTGTTAGCACAACTTGAGGAATTTCAGGCTCAATGTGTGGCTGTTCCACTGACCTCCTTGAGGAATTTCTACATTTGAAACAGGCTCTTCTTCTAGGTGTTCTACTGGTTGTTCCACAACTGGTCCTCTTGTGACTTGATCACCGTCAATTCAAAATTTCATAAACTTGGTTACATTGTGTAAGCAATAGACATTATTCTGAGGAATCTTCTGAATTTTTTCATCCACGAAAGAGACACCAAAATGCTCAAACACAGCAGTTAAATGAGCAGCATATGGAAGAGATGTGTGGAGTTCTTTCCTTATAGTTTCAAAAATAATTTGAAACATGATCTGAATCAAATTGGCTTTAATGTTTTTCTTCATGCAAAATAAGAGAAACCTCTGAATGTCTGTAAGTCTATTCCGACCACCACCTTGAGGTGTAACAATGGTTGTAAAAACATGATGCATCAGTCTAAGAAGTGGGGGGAAGGAATTAGCATTGAAACTGGTGACATTTGTTTGTTTTGAATTTTTCTTATCATGAGGGAGGCCTGTGAGAAGTGAATATGCTTCATGAAGATCAAATTCATATGTGCAATAATCCTCACCAAAATTAGGAACTTGAAATAATTGAGATGCCAAATCTGCAGAGAAAAGGATTTTGACACATTTGACCTCTGAGTGAAACCCTTCTTCTGTATCCACAATATTTAAATAAAATTCCTATACTAGCCATGTATAGAAGGTTCTCAACTCAGTGATGAACTTGATCCAATCTTGAAACTCAAACAAAAATACAAATTCTGGAAAAGCATCTGTAAGCTCCTTATCAGAAAGATCAACAACTCTTGGTTTCAAAATAGTTCTTCCTTCAGTTGAGACAGATTTGGAGGGTGTTGCTGTTAGGAATCGATCAGGGCGCAGCGGAAACGCGATTCCCTCCATTAGATATCGTTGCTGGTGGTCGGATCGAACAAAAACGGAGAAAACCACGCACAGGCAGATCTCATCTTTACCTTTGCGGGGTTGCGTAACTCCCGAATCCGGGGAGGAGGTGGCGCAGGAGGCACTGGTGCTTCAAGCCGTTCAAGTGTCCGGCCTCTAGACGTATCCACGCGAGCTCCGGACGCAGACGGGATCTCCTCGTTCTCCACGCGCCTCCCGGATCTCAGCTCCACCATGTACCAGAGAGAGGAGAGAGAAGGTGGGGGGCGCCCAGGAGAGAGAGAGGAGGGGGGCGGCTAGGGTTAAGCCTGGAGCTTGGCCCAGGGTTTAACTCTCAGCGTATATTTATAGACACCGCGGTTTTTCACAAAAACCCAGTCATTGTCTATAAAGAACACCTTGCCCAGTCTGCTCGGAACTCTTATGCGTGTGACCCTCTAGGCCCAACTGCTAGTCTAGTTTTCAGCCCATTAAGCTCAATAACTCTTTATTGACTTATGCTAATTAATTAACATCTCATATTAATTAATTACACAATCAATTATCGTCTCACGATAATTGACCGGGCTTCCAATCAAGTTGGGTGCCAAGAAACACCACTTGATCCTGGAAAGCATTGGGGTTCAGCAACCCATTCAAGGAACCTTTTGTATCATCAGTTACCACGTGACTATAATCCTTCGCTCGTACAATGCTCCCGAGTGCACTTAGGGTATGGTCAACTGTCAAACCCTAAATTGCACACTCACTCGGTTTAGATGTCGCATAACTATATCAGAAAACTCCTTTTCTGATAAGTAGTCTTGCCCTGGCCAGGGACTATCAGGCATCCTTCCGTAGAGCATTCACTCTCCTATTACTGAGAGCGAGCGATCCCATATTGACCACACAATCACCTTCGAAGGTATTCCGCTAGATCCGAACACTTAACTGATTAAGACCTCATGGCTAGAGATCTATAAGTCAAGGTCAAAACCCAGAAGTCCACCAACAAGGTGTCCTTGGTGTCTCAGGTCTAAGGACCAATCACGCCACTGTGACAATGAATCTAGCTGGTTGACAGTTAGGTAACATTACCATCCAGCGATTCATAACGGATCAGTTCAGTGAACTCATTCTCTAATGAGCACCTACAGATTCACCTTAGTGTCCCCACACAAGTGACTATGAGACCAGCCACCCTCATCATATGAGTAGGTGCAACCTGTGCTAGCCTAACCGGATATCTGATGTCCTTCTCGAATATCCTCGACTAGGAACAATTAAGAATATATGTTTAAAGGATATTAATCTCATTGTTATGATCTCATCATAATTAATACCCATTGCGCATATTCATGGACTTCATAATGAAACGATAAACGAATTACACATAACGAATATAAAAGTATTATTATTATTATCAAAGAACAAGATTGTACAAGTTATGATTGGCTTGAGGACATCCATAACTAACAGTTGCCACCAGAGACTGGGAGGTCTCAGAAGAAGAAACTTCTTGTAACTGTGGTTGAGGGTTTGAGGAAGATGTATCGTCAGAGGATGATGATGAACCATCCTCATCAGAAGAACTTGAATCTTGCAGAATCTTCCTTTTAGGGTATCGGGATGGCATTGCAGACTTGCATTTGCTCTGAGATGTTGATCTGCCTCACTTTGAAGGAGTACCGGAGGGGATGGAATCAGATTCCCTCTTGGAGAGATCATGGCGGAACTTGCTTCTTCTTTCCACTGGTGTTTCTTGGATAACCACACCCTTTGCTGCTGCCCTGGCCTTGGCTCCACGCCTGGGAGTCTGCTTGGGTGCCATAGATTTCAGAGATGAAGGAAGATGGAGAACCCTGGAGGAAGTAGAGCATCGATCATCCAAGGTTGTGAGAGAAGAGGGAAGTTTGAAAGTTGGAAAAACGAAAATGTAGGGTCGACTTAGGGTTCAATGCATTTAAGAAACAGATCGACACTAAAAGATAGGAGATATGATGATCCGCAAGACCATTTACCCCAATCCAGAACCAATGCCTGGGTCCAGTTGTGTCGACACATAAGAGATGTGTGTCGACCTGACAGCATGTTGTGTCGACACAAGAAGAGATGTGTGTCGACCTGAGATCAACCTGAGTCGACACAGGATGGATGTGTGTCGACCTGAGATGATAAGAAAATTCAGAAGATTGGGGAATGATGAGAAGGAAAATCTTTTTTAAGATAAAAAGGATCTAAAACCAATTATCTAAGGATTTGTAACATGTTAAAGATTTTACATTTAAATTCTCATCATCATTCCTTTGTAAATTTACTGGTTTGAGGTTTATCATACAAAATTTGACCATTAAATTATTCTAAAGAACATGGAGTACAACTTAATTGAATTAAAATATTTTTTTTCAGAACAATTCATTCTTTTAAACCTTACTAAACCAAAGTAAGGTGATTTCTCCAGGATAAATGCAATTAGTATTGAAGTTAAACATTCTTAAAAGATCTGAATTAGGCAAGAAGTTGTCCATTTTGTTTGATTGATTTTTCTTGAAATAGAGGCAATGAGCATTCAAATATAGTAAATCTTGTTTACTCAAGTACACATATTTTTTACACACCAGAGTCCTTGGTTACTTAAGATTTACTAATTATTCTGCCTCAAGGGGTTAATGAAAACCTTTGGACTTGGAAATATACATGTATCAGACGCCAATATTTATAGTTACTCAGTTAACATTGATTTTGAATATATTAATTGAACCCCTTAGAGCAAAGATAGCATGACACTTCATGACATACATGGCTCATCATTGTTTGTGAAGGTGTGCAGTTTCTCAGTATCCATGCCATTGCTCTGCCAGAAAAATTAGTTTTAATGAATATCAAGAATTGGACACAACTTTAACCTCCATCAAACTTAAAAGAAATATGTAAAGACAATACTGAATTGAACACTATACAACCAAAGAAATCAAATTACTTTAGAATTTCAGAGAATAAAAGAATGTTGACTTGGAGAATATGTTAAAACTATTAAGAGTGCATTCCTGGTTGTTTTTCAGAAGAAATAATGATCAGGTTATGAAATACATATCCATCAAAACACTAAATTGGGTTTGGTTTGATGAGAGAAAAAATCAGTGAAGCCTTTAGCTCCCCCTGAATTATTGATATGATCAATTTTCATCAGAATTAAAGAATGTCCTTCTTCAACATGGAATTCGCAAGAAAATTAAATGAGATGAATTTGAAGTAGATTGAAAGATTTGAGAACAACATTAAAAAGATGTGTTGACACAAAAATGGATATGTGTTGACACAGAACCTGTGAAAATGATCACTCACAATTGAGGAACAAATATCTGGTGTCGACACTACACTACTTATGTGTCGACCTGAAGCATAGCTGATACTGACATTGCCCATCAAATCTGGTCAAAACGCTGCAGCTTGATCTCAAATATTTCATGTGCAAATCTGATACCATTGTAGCCTCTTTTCCAAACTCAAATACTCTTCTCAAAAATAATTAGTGCTCCCCCTCAAAATGTGCATTAATGAGACAGATGATATTCAAAAGATATACAATCAACTTGGCACTCAATTTCAGTAAGCATCTAAACAAGATCATCATGAAAATATCTGAAATGAACAAACAATCATGTTTCAATCACAATCATTTTTCTTTTTTATTAAATTAATGACTCTTACACAAGGAAGATCATTGGTACTTTGCGAAGGTTATTCCTCACACATAATGATAGTTTCTAGACAAGTCTGACTTGTCCTTCCACAGTTCACCATTTGATATACCAATTGACCTTTGCATAAGAGTCCTAATTGATTTTAGTTTTTATTGCATATGGCAAATTCCAAGTTCTCTTCTCAAAGATGTGAATCTATCCTCTGCCAATGGTTTTGTAAAAATATCAGCAATTTGTTTTTCTGTAGGAATGAATTCTAATTCAATGTTTTTGTTTGCAACTTCATCCCTAAGAAAATGATGTATGATCTCAATATGTTTTGTTCTAGAGTGTTGAATTAGGTTTTTGGAGAGATTGATAGCACTAGTATCGTCACACATAATAGGTGAACATCCAATATCAATGTTATAGTCAAGTAATTGACTTTTGATCCACAACACTTGAGCTGCACAACTCCCTGCAACAACATATTCTGCTCTGCAGTAGAGAGTGCAATTGAGTGTTGCTTTTTGGATGCCCACGTTACCATGAAACCTCATAGGAATTGACAATAACCACTAGTGCTCTTCCTATCAAGTTTACAACCAGCATAGTCAGTATCAGAATATGAAATTAAATCAGCATGACAACTAACTGGGTACCATAAACCCAAATCACATGTACCACAGAGATATCTAAAAATTCTCTTAACAGCAAGCAAGTGACTCTCTTTGGGACTAGATTGAAATCTAGCATAAAGACAAACACTAAACTGAATATCAGGTCTACTTGCAGTAAGATACAAGAGAGATCCAATCATACCTCTGTATTGCTTTGCATCAACCATTTTACCTTTTTCATCACTGTCCAATTTGATGCTTGTACTCATGGGAGTGGATGTTGGCTTGGCTTGCTCAAATTGAAATCTTTTCAACAACTCTTTGACATATTTTACTTGGTTGATAAAAAATCCATCTTCAAGTTGTTTGACTTGCAAGCCAAGGAAAAATTGTAATTCTCCCATAAGACTCATTTCAAATTCATTGTGCATGTGATTTGAAAATTCTTCACACAGTGAGGATTGGTGGAACCAAAAATGATTTCATTTGCATATACCTGAACTACAATGATGTGATTGTGGATAGATTTTTATGAAAAGAGTTTGGTCCACCTTATCTCTAGAATAATTTTTACTAACTAGGAAATTGCTCAGCCTGTCATACCATGCTCTTGGAGCCTGTTTCAATCCATAAAGAGCTTTGTGCAATTTAAAAACATGGTTAGGTTTATCATGATATTCAAATCCAGGTGGTTGTGCAACAAACACTTCTTCTTTAATATAACCATTTAGAAATACAGTTTTCACATCCATTTGAAACAGTTTAAAATTTTTGGAACATGCATACACCAACAAAATTCTTACAGCTTCCAACCTAGCTACTGGTGCAAAGGATTCTTCAAAGTCTACCCCAAATTCTTGATTGTACCCTTTTGCCACCAATCTAGCTTTATTTCTCACAACTTTCCCTTCCTCGTTCAGTTTATTCCTAAATACCCACCTAGTTCCAATTATTGAATTTTCAGGGTTTCTAGGAACTAGACTTTAAACATTGTTTCTTTTGAATTGATTTAACTCATCATGCATTGCTTCAACCTAAGAATTATCTTTCAAGACTTATTCAATGTTTTTAGGTTCCACTTGAGATATAAAGGCCATTTGGTCTTGTTCAATGATATTTTTGAAATGAGACCTAGTTTGAACTCTATCATTGACATTACCTACAACATTCTCAAGTGGATGGCCTTTGGAATATCTGAAGTTACCTCTTGTCAGTGTACTTACATTTTCAGTTGGTCTGTCTTGATCTGGTGTCGACCTCATACTGTGTTGGGTCGACACATCTTCATGTTCAGGTATTTCTCCATTCTCCAATGATTGATTCGATTCTTTTAAAAGGATATCTGCATCTTCTTCTTAGTTTCTGCAAGAATCATGGTCATTAGTATTTTCACAATTCTCATCAAAGATGATATGTGGAGTTTTCTCCACAGTTCTTGATTCATTATTAAATACCCTATATGACCTTGAATGTTTAGAATATCAAAAAAAAATGCCTACATCACTTTTCTTCTCAAATTTATCCAGATCTTGCTTGTCATTATTGTGAATGAAGACCTTACTTCCAAAGACTCTAAAATAGGCAATGTGAGGTTTCTTACCTTTTAAGAGCTCATAGGAAGTTTTCTTAAGGACTGGTCTTACCATGACTATGTTGAGAATGTAACATGAAGTATTGACAGCTTCTGCCCAAAAGCTCCTTGGAAGATGACTTTCAATCAACAGTGTTCGGGCCATTTCCACCAACGTTCTATTTTTCCTTTCAACAATCACATTCTGTTCAGAAGTTCTTGGGAAAGCAAATCTATGAACAATCCCTTTATTCCTGCAAAATTCAAAGAACAGATTTTTGTCAAATTCTCCTCCATGATCAATAAGTATGGAGTAGATTTTATTTGTTTTTCCATGTTCAATTTTATTAAAGAAATTTTAAAAATTTTCATGATTTCCTAGTTTGTTTACCTTGAGCACACGCAGAATAAACAATTGCAATTTTCTTTTTCTTCATTTTAGGCAATCCATTCACAAGAGTATGTCTAATCAATTTATTCAAAACATTTTCACTAGCATGACCTAGCCTACAATGCCACAGTTGAAATAGATCGTGTTGGTTAGCAACTAAACAGATATTTTCATTTTGATGTTCATTTAGGTCAACTAGATAGACATTGTTAATCCTTTGACCAAGAAACTTTATTTTTCCAGATTCCTTTTCAACAATTTCACATGAATCAGAACTGAAAATTACCTTAAGGCCTTTGTCACACACTTGACTGATGCTCAGTAAATTATGATCAAGGCCCTCAACTAACAAGACATTTTCAATAGAACTTGAAGGATTCTTACCAACTTTTATAGTTCCAATGATTTGACCTTTGTTTTTACCTCCGAAGATCACTTGACCACCATCTTTCTCATTTAATGAACATAATTTTTCCCTATCTCCAGTCATATGTCTTGAACAGCCACTGTGGGCTGTAAGACATTCCTGCAAAGAGATTTAGAAAGAAGATTTTGGTACCCAAATTACTTTGGGTCCCATCAGTTTTCTCAATTCAATGACAATTTGTTATGGAATCCAGACTTGTTTCACTTTACATGCATTCACATTTGATCAACAATTTTTATCAGTATGTCCAAATTTCTTGCAAATTGTGCATGACATGAATTTGTGTGGTGTGAAATTTTTGTTGTTTTTCAGATAAGAGGTAGATCTAACAGTTGGCCTCAAATTCTGTTGATTATTGAATTGAACTCTTCCATGCATGAATTATGATCTGAAAATTTTCAATTGATTCTGATTTTTGTGTTTCGAGTTCATGGATTATTTTCTTGAGTGTTCTTTTCTGACTGATTGTGAGATGTTGTTCCTTTAACAAATGATGTTATCAAAGTCTGTCCAATTTTCTTTTTGTTCTTAGACTGAAAACATAATCCATGCTTAGTAGTGTTCATTCGAGCTCTTAATATATCATCTAGGTTTTATTTTCCTTTAACAAATTTAGACAGAGTTTCTTTCTTGTCATTCAATTCCTTTTGAACATTTTTCAACTCTTCTTGAAGCATCTCTTTTTCTTTCTTAAATTTTTCATTCTCATCAGTCAAAATTTGTTTTTCTTTTTTAGTATTCTGGCATCTTTCCTTGACATTTTCAAGTTGTTCATTCAGATTTGCTTGTCCCCTTTTTAAACTGTCAATTTCATTATTTAGAAGATTGACTTGTTCAGAATCTTGAGAATCATGCAATATGCTGTGAATCTTCCTTTTTAATGATTTGTTCTCATATTTCAATTCACACAGTTTTTCAAACAGAGGAGCATATGCTTATTCTCAATCATCAATTGAAAAATCTTCAAATGAAGAGCTTACTGTAGACACCCATTTCTGACCCATAAGTCGAGCAATATCCCTTGTCGTATCATTGATGCCCCACGTTGGCTCATCATCGTCAAGCTGGCTTTCTCCGATCATGACATCATTCCCATTAGTTCATCGCCCTGGAGGACTCTTCCTGGTCAAATCAATCTCTTTCGCTATAAGCTCTCTGAGTATAAGTCCGATATTTCATCCCGAAGGCTGTGCATGGCTGATTGGACACATTACATGCCGAAATGCAGAAAAGACCAGAAGGCGACAGGCCCTAGGTCGCCTTCCTGAAAACGACAGCCCTTATGTCGCGTTCATAATTTCACATTTTAAATCCTCAGAAAATCGCAAAATGACTTAAGTCACCTTCCATATGAGGAAGGCGACGTATCGAGCCGTCGCATTCAGAAGGCGACACCAAGGCCGTCGCGTTCTGGGCCTTAAATAGGAAACTCAATCCGAAGCCAATTTGGACCCATGCTATTGATGGTAATTACTTCATTTGGACGTCCAAATCAAGTCCAAATCCTCTCAAATTCGGAGGAGACCTTCCTAACATGTCCCTTTCCGAGTTCCAATAGCCCTTGCACAGCCATACTTACCCAGAGTCGGACTCTTGCCCATTATTCCTCTCAGACCCGAGTTGGGAATAATCACCCATAAGTACCTCGTCTCTGCATCTTTTTGGGCAAGGCCGGAGTCATTAGTTCGCTGAGCAAGAGAGCTTCATCTTCCACGAAGAGAGTTCTCCCTCCAGACGATCAGCAAGAGCCCTCCAGGGGGTTTTCCCATCGGCTACACAATTCTTCTTCCCTTCTTCTCTTTATTTCTTTGATTTCATGCATGCATAGCTTCGTTTTCTTTCTAGTTTAACATTAGATCACGACACACACACCTATTCTTAACACCCACAGGGGTTAAAAGCCCCAATCTTGTGAGTTTCCCCCATAATAGTTCATGTTCATGTGCTTTTCATTGAATAGATCTTCTACACACGAGTTCTAATGGGTGTTTTGTTTATTTGAATCACTTTGGCAGGTGTTTAAAGGTCAGAGCAAGGTGAGGCTCTTGCCCCTCGGCCGGCTGAGGAGCAGGAAGACGAAGAACCCAAGTCTCCATCCCTGAAGAAAAGGCGACGACCGCTGTGTCGCGATCCAGAAGGCGCCCTTGCCTACGTCGCGTTCACGTTAAAGCATCGCGACGCCCCTCCTGTCGCATTATCAGGTACGCCTTCCTCTTCATATTTCCTTTCCAAGGTAGTCAGCCCTCCATCTGAACATCAAGAGGCGACTGCATTGGTGGTGATTACGGTCAGTTCTTAATCCCTACATCTTCACAATCGATTTCAAAAGGGGATACAAATCCTGTGATTACACCTTTTGGCGATCACAGTGGGACAAGTTCCCGAAGGGGGGGCCCAAGTGGGCTTTTCATAGTTGGGGCAGTGCATGCCCGTTAACATAGCTATATCGTAGCTGGGATGGCAAATTGCCAATGTTCATTGGCCACTTCATGGGCCGATGTCACGCTGGTGACATCTAGTGCCCATCACGCTTGCTTTACCTTTTCCCTGCCGTCCTTACTTTCTAATGGGTGTGTGTGTTCATAGTTTTCTCCTTAGTTCTCTTCCCTTTGAGTTTTTATAGTGCTCTGCAGTTCTGGGTAAGAAGGCGACAATAAGGGCGTCGCTATCCGAGTAGCGACACGCTACACGTCGCAATCAGGTTAGTACAAAGCCCTGTCTTGTCCGGTTGTGTGCAGTGTGCTGTGAGAACGGCGACGTTTTGATCGTCGCGATAAAGAAAACGACAGTAGAAGCGTCGCCATCAGTCTGGGAGGAAAGCGACGAGGGTTGCGTCGTGTTAAAGGAGGCGACAGGGGCATCGTCGCGATCAGGTCAGTACTCTGGTTTCTTTGTGTTTCCTTGCAAATTTGGGTTTGCTTTCACATACTCCATTCAGATTTCATCATACCATGCTCTTTTCCATGCTCTTGAGAGATTGCCACTCTTGTATTTTATAGGGTTGTTTGACTTTTTCGTGCATAATTAGGACTTAATTGCCCTCTGTCCACTGCGAGAAGCAACGCGACAGGGTGATTGTCGCTATCTTGGTAGCGACATCTTCCTTGTCGCCTTTCCTCTCTGAGAGCAGTTAGTCCTAATTCTTGTTTTGTTAGTACTAGGTTAGAATTTTGCATGCACTCCGGTGCACATAGGATTTGCATACATCGCTCCATATTCGTAGCATAGGTTTCCTCCTCAGCGACGCTCGCTCTCTCGGACACATATTCCTTGTGTCCGACTAGAGCACTCGCTCGAGGGCCTCCGTAAGTCCCCGCTGACCGTGGATTCCCACACGGTCGCCGGGCTGGTTGTACCCGTCGCCACCTAGGATCGAGTCTAAAGTTCATTTGGTAAAGTTGAGAGAACCCTAGTCATACCCGAAGTTGGAAGCCTTCTCCCATTTAGGAAACCCTTCCTTACTCGGAGAGAACTTGCTAAAAGTCAAAATCATTAAAAGGGTAAATTTGAATCAATTAAAAGTAACCATCATCATTGCCAACTGCTTGCTTTGGGTGAGACGTTTTCTCTTTACTTTTGTCTGCATAGGATTGCTTGTTTAGGAAACTAAGAGTCTGTCTAGGTTAGGTTGCCTCTCTCAAGTCTGGAAAGGCTCTCCCCATCTCTCTCCACCCACTTTCCAAACATGGAGTCTTTCTTGAACCCGATCTACAATAGTGAGAATCCCGACACTGCCCTCCATAATTCCCAGGATTACGAAGAATCCCTACCCCATGATCTCTTTGACGAGGTGGCCCAGCCTTGGGTCGCTACCGTCCATACCTCTGAGGGTCGCCGTCGTGATGAGGGCAGCCCGTCTCGGAACACCCACCCTCCTCAGTCGGACGATCAAGCCGCTCAGCTCTTGCACCTAATTCCTCAGCTTGATCAGTCCCAAATCTAGACCCTCATGACGGCCCTCAAAGGAAAGGCCGCTTCCTCACCCTCACCCAGAGCGGGCGCGTCACGCCCCGCAGCAGCTACATCCGGCCCCCACGTCACCATGGGATGAGCCGACAACACCCCATCCGACCGCGGACCATTCGATTTACGCCATTTGAGTCTGAGCACTATATCCCCCGTGAGTCGAGGCCGCGGTCTCCACCATACCAGCCATGTTACTCCCCTCATCGTCCTGAGCCACGCGCTAGGCCTACCTCTCGTGCCTCGTCCATATACGCTCAGCCATCCGCCGCACCGGACATGATGTCCGAGTGGGCGTCCATCAAGAAGGAGCTCCAAGAGCTCCGTAAGCAAGTCGACCCTAGGCAGCACCACGATGTGCATATGCCAAATTTCAATGGCCTATGGGTCCCCTCTCCATCCGAGCTGCCGAAGTACCGCAAGTACAACGGCTCAGACAATCCTTACACTCATATCAAGGACTTCATCTATGAGTCCGCTCCCTACCAGCATGACCGCCGTCTCATGGCATATCTCTTCCGCCGGTCGCTGGACGGGCATGCTCTTGATTGGTTCTACTCCCTCCTACCTGAGGACGCTGAGGACTTCGCTGTTGTGAAGGCCAAGTTCCTCGAACAATTCCAAGATAGGGTTGGGCCTGAATATTCCCTCACGGATCTCATAGCTGAAAAGATGAAGCCAGATGAGGATTTCTCAGCATACGCCGATAGGTGGAGGCAAATGGCCACCAGAGTTCCGGGGTACCTTCCAGAGGGGGAGAAGGTGAAGATCATCATCGCCAACGCCACACCTGCCTACCGCAACATTTTGGCGATGAACGACATCTCCAATATGCATCAGCTCTACAGCCGGGCCCGGTTCATCCAGACCCAGCTCAAAGATTCTCCCATCCATTCCATGTTTGAACCCCAGAAGTCTCGTTTCCAAAGGAAGCCTCAGGGGCCTGTCACCGAAGGCGTCCAAGTGAACGAGCAAGTAAGCGCGTTCAACCCTACCGGCCAGAGCCAAAACCGCCAATACAATGCCCAGGGTCAGAACCCTACCAATCCGCCACAAGGGCAGCAACAGCGCCAATACAACCAAGTACCACCTCCTGATGGCTCTCAACAAAGGCGTCCCATGGGCCCTAGGAGAGCTCACTACCCACCATTGCCGGAGACACTCTCCGACATATTCTTGGCCTTGCTCTCCACAGACGCCATTAGGCTCCCTCCTGAGAGACCTCTGAACCCAAGTGTGGATCAAACCCGATACTGTGTCTTCCACAGGCAGCCTGGTCATACCATCGATCAGTGCTTCACATTCAAGGACTTGGTGTATGACTTGCATGAGCAGAAAAGGATAGATTGGACAGCCCTCCGGCAGGTGATCGGAGACATCAAAGAAAGGCAGAGACAACAACAGCAGCAAAGGCAGCAGCGCCAACCACCCCCTCCACAACAACAACAGCAGCAACATCAACAGCCACTGCAGGACCTCGGGATCGTCCACAACCCCTTACCTAACCATCCACCAGCTCCGAACCCACCACCACCACAGCAACCTGCCCAGGTAAACCCCATCGTCCACCACCCTCCTCCGCAAGCAAACTGGACGTACGATGATGAATTAGATGTTCAGTAGATGATGGCCATTAACCAATATCCTGTCCAATCCCAAACAATACAACCAGCCTACACAGCTCCCCAGTCAGTCCCTTTTTTAGTTTCCATGGCCAACGCCGTCATACTGCCCGTCAGTTCAGCATCCGCGCCAGTTGTTAGCTCGCCCATCATCTTACCTTTCGCTCCACCTGTCTCCATCCCTCTACCCCCTATCATATCCATTCCCTCACCCATCATCCTGCCACCACCTGGGCCGGACCAACCCTCCGCCGCAACATTATCCTCCGCTAGACAGCCACCTACCAATCCGACCACCCTACGGAGCGGGCGAGTCTTTCGCCGCCCGTACCCACCTATCTCCACCACCACCACTTCCACAAACCCCCAGCAGGTCCTGCAGCCACCACAGCAACAGCAAGCTCAGCAACAAGCACAAGATGAGGGGTTGATTGAGCCACTGCCTGGAACCCACTATGACATCCTCAAGCACCTGGACCACGTGCCAGCCAAGATCTCCATTCTGGAGTTGATAAAGAAGTCTAAAGAGCACCAGGAAGCCCTGAGGAATTTCCTGCAGAAGGTGGTAGTGAATGAAGACATGATGGCAGACAAGCTACCTAGTGCCCTGGCCATGGTGACTCGCGGGCCGGCAATCACATTTGCAGAAAGCGAATTAGCACCCCCAGAAGCCAGGAGGCTCCCCCTCTGTGTCACTTTAGTCATCAACCATATAGCAGTGGGAGCGGCACTGGTCGACACGGGAGCATCCATAAACGTCTGCCCGCTGAGTACGCTAAGAGCCTGTGACCTGTCAGAAAGTATGCTGAGGCCGACGCCCACCACCATTGCCGCATACGACAATTCCAGAAGATCTTGCCACGGCATGGTAACTGTGCAAGCCGAACTGGGACCCCTCGCCGTCACAGTGGACTTCTACGTCCTAGATATCGATCCCATGTTCAAGGCTATTTTAGGGCGTCCATGGTTGGAAGCACTCGGGGGTGTGCCATCTACCGCGCACCAATGCCTGAAGTTCCCGTTCCAAGGGAGAATCATCAAGGTCAAGAGCATAGCCACCACCCACTCCGTAGATGCCCTCCACGATACCCACCTCCCAGCTGTGTGGCCAGCCAACAAACCCATCGTCTCAGTGCTAGACATCAACTACCCCTGGAGCTACACGTTCCAGTCCCAGCGAGAGGTCAACCTAGCCCGGGTCAATGCGGTCAAGAGAAAAGAGCCACTAAGCACAAAGGGGTGGCAAATTATGATGAAGTTGGGGTATGAAGAAGGCAAGGGCCTAGGGGCAGAGCTACAAGGTATAGTCAAACCCATCCCCGACATCGTCACGAAAAGCCGATGGGGCTTAGGGTACAGGGAGAAATCCAAACCATGGTCATCCAGCACATCCACTCTTAAGGCCGACCGAGAGCCACTCACCTGGACACTCTGGTGTCACTTTATCAGGGGCCTACCCAACCTGGATACAACACCGTGGTAGTCGAGGCAGAACTCTCACAGCACGAGGTGCATGGCCGGAACTTCTCTCGGCACATGGCCCCGTTGCTGACCTATAGAGCCCTAGAAGCCCTCCGTCCGACCAGGAGGAGAAAGACCGGAGACCCAGAGGCTGAGTGGTATAGATGGTTCGACATAGAAGACATCACCATCGCCTTCAGCCGACTGTTCTGGGAAGAAGAGAGAACCTGGCCGCCAGCTGCGGAAGAGTTATTAGATCCACCCATTGCCATCACGTCCAAAAGGCAGCTCATGAGCGATGCCTCAGACTTAGGAGAGCCAGACATCCCCTACGAGGAGGGGAAGACCGTTGACGAGCTCTGGAAAGGCACCTGCCTAGCCATACACCCATCCCTCCTGGATTCCCTCCTTCCCAGTCTGGTCCCATCCTCTCCTCCTTTGCTGATCCAGCTGACTCCTCAGCTCCTCACGGCGGCGCACAGCCTCCTTACACCCGAGCTCCCACCGGCTGTCCTCTCCGCTCTTCAAGCTGATCCAGGTGACCACGAGGTCACCCTCTCCTGTTGCATGCTCTCCTCCGATCTCCAAAAAAAAACGTCCACTTTCAAATGCACGTTGAGGTCGAGGAGCCGGCATACGTCCTGCACTCTTCTGATCAGGGGCACCCCTCGGCTGGGGCTTCCCCTCCTGCTCCTTCATTAGGAGCCATTCTCTTCGAGGACACCATGTCCTCCCCCAGTCCTGTAGAGTCGTCTAGTTTAGGAGAGTCTAGGGTAGGTGAGTCTAGAGTTAAGATAGATAGGCCTAGGATAGAGAGTCAGGTCAGCCCGCCATCCGCCAATTCCAAGCACCGCCCTAGGAAGCAGCGGGGAAAAGCTATTCCCCGGAGATATCTTCAAGAGCTAGCTCGGCGGTGTCAAGCGCTGCTATTGATAGAGGAGTTCACGAAAGAAGCGCTGGTGTTCGAAGAAGTGTTTGAGCAGGATGGGGTGTTCATAGACGACGGGTTTGGTGTCTACGAAATAATGAATGATGAGGACCCAGTCGATGAAGAGGATAGCGAAGTAGATGACGCTGCCGAAAAATATGCCAGTGGAGTAAGAAGGTTCGATGAGCCTACAACGGCAGTGGATGAATCTACTAAGGAAGTCAACCTTGGAACAGAAGAAGATCCCAGGATTGTGATTATCTCAGCAAATCTCCCTCCTGATGAAGAAGAGGAACTGGTGCAAATCCTGAGGGAGTACAAGGATACATTCGCCTGGTCTTACGAGGACATGCCCGGTCTAGACCCCTCACTAGTGGAGCACCGACTGGTACTGAAAGAAGGGGCAAAGGCAATCAAGCAGAAACTCAGAAGGTTCCATCCACTCACAGCCCTGAAGATGAAGGACGAAGTAGATAAACTCCATAAGGCTAGATTCATCAGGGTAGTGCTTTATCCGAACTGGGTGGCCAATATAGTCCCTGTCATGAAGAAAGACGGCAAAGTCAGAATCTGCATCGACTTCAGGGATTTGAATAAGGCATGTCCGAAAGACGACTTCCCGCTTCCTCATCTTGATGTGCTAATCGACAATACTGCTGGGTATGAGACCCTCTCATTCATGGATGGGTATTCAGGATATAACCAAATCCGTCTATCTCCTGAAGATCAAGAGAAAACATCCTTCACCACGCCCTGGGGAACATACTGCTATGTAGTCATGCCGTTTGGGTTAAAGAATGCCGGCGCTACTTATCAGAGGGCGATGATGGCCATCTTCCACGATATGATGCACGTTTATGTAGAGGTATACGTGGATGACATCTTGGTGAAGTCAAGAACCAGGAGAGAACACCCCGAAATCCTAGCCAAGGTGTTGCAGAGGTCTAGAGAGTATCAGCTGAGAATGAATCCGAAAAAATGCGTGTTCGGGGTCTCATCAGGAAAGCTGTTAGGTTTCATAGTCAGTAAGCGGGGCATTGAGATCGATCCAAACAAGGCCAAGGCAATAGCAGAGATGCCGCCTCCAAAGAACATCGCGCAATTAAGAGGGCTAATCGGGCGTTTGCAATTCATCAGAAGATTTATCTCCCAGCATTCGCAAAGATGTCGCCCATTTTATGATCTCTTGAAAGGAGGGGCAAAATTCGAATGGAATGACAAATGCCAAGCAGCCTTCGATGAGCTGAAAAGTTATCTCATGAATCCCCCAGTCTTACAGCCTCCTGTACCCGGAAAGCCGCTAATCCTATATCTCTCAGTCATTGAGGACTCCCTAGGAGCTGTCCTGGCACAACATGACGAATCTGGGAAAGAAAGGGCAGCATACTACCTCTCTAGGCTCTTCAACCCCGCTGAATCCAAGCTCACCACCGCGGACAAAACTTGTGCCGCACTCGTGTGGGTAGTCCAAAAGCTCAAGCACTACTTCCTAGCCCACGAGGTCAAGCTGATCTCAAGGATGGATCCACTCCGTTATCTGCTTGAAAAGCCCGTCCTTTCTGATCGGCTGGCACGCTGGCAGAGTTTCCTCTCCCAGTTTGACATATCCTTTGTGGTCCAAAAGGCCGTCAAGGGGTATGCCATCGCCGAGCATCTAGCCCATCTACCACTCCCTCACAGTGACTCCCTCCGAGAGGAATTCCCGATGAGGAACTCTCAGTCATAATCAAAGACCCCTTCTGGTCCCTTCATTTCGATGGTGCACTCAACTCTCAGGGACGGGGCATTGGAGCCGTGCTGCTTACCCCGGAAGGTATTACCATCCCCTTTGCATATCAACTCACCTTCCCCGCTACCAACAACATGTCAGAGTATGAGGCTCTCCTTGCTGGTCTCAAGCATGCTTATCTGCTGGGGGCATCGCACCTCAGAATTATAGGAGACTCTCAGCTCGTCCTGCGGCAGGTGCTCTCAACTTACCGCACTCGTGACCCGAAGCTCAAGCCATATCAAGACCTGGTCACGTTGTTGGCAAGGCAGTTCCGTAAGCTCATCTACATCCACACTCCTCGTTCCCAAAACATCCTGGCCGACGCTCTGGCGTCGCTAGCCTCATCCCTATCCTTCCCTCTGAGTCGCCGGACTGAGACAATCATCGTCCAGCGTCTCGATGTTCCATCTACCCAGGACCCTTGGTTTAGCGACCTTAGGGCAACCTTAGAAGAGAAGGCTAGGAAAAGAGGAGCGCAGCAAGTCATGATAACTGAGCTCGAGGAGATCCTGAATGAAGAGGAACTGCCATGGTACTTTGAGATAGAGCAATACTGCAGGGATGAACATATCCTGAAGGGGCAAGTGCAGAAGACCGTAGGGCCATCAGGAGAGCCGCCTTAAGGTACACAGTTGTCGGAGAAGTTCTGTACAGGCGAGCCCTTAATGGAGTCCTTTTAAGGTGCCTTACCGATGACGAAGCTTGGAAGGTGGTGGAAGGGGCCCATGCTAGTGAATGCGGAGGGCACGTCAACAGTCAGATGCTAGCAAAGAAGATCATTAGGCAGGGCTATTACTGGCCAACCCTAGAAGAAGACTGTACCATCTACGTCCGTAGGTGTGTCAAGTGTCAACTCCATGCCGATAAAATCCATGCCCCTTCCTCCTCACTACACCCACTCTCCACACCATGGCCATTCTCCATGTGGGCTTTCGACATTGTCGGCCCTCTTGGTGATTCTAATGCTCAAACCAAACAAAAGTCATTTATCCTAACTGCGACTGAGTATTACACCAAGTGGGCAGAAGCTGAAGCCTTCACAGAAATCAAAGCATCCACGGTGTGCCGCTTCATCATGAGAAACATCATCTCGCGGTTCGGAGTGCCAAGCAGCATCGTCACGGACAATGGGCCGCAATTCATCGCACAAGAGCTCCAGGACCTCTGTAAGAAATACAACATCACGCTGCATCATTCATCACCGTATTACCCACAAGGCAATGGCCAAGCTGAAGCAACTAACAAAACCCTTCTTAAAATCTTAAAGAAAACCTGTGAGTCGCATAAATTCGCCGACTGGCCAGAGAAGCTAATAGAGGCTCTATGGGCCTACCGCACCTCCGTCCGCACTCCCACGGGACAAACCCCGTACGCTCTCACCTACGGGATGGAGGCGGTAGTTCCATATGAGATCCTAATTCCTTCACTAAGAGTCCAACTAGACAAGGAACTTAATCTTGATGAACGTCGAGAGGCGTTACTAGTCCAATTGGAACTTTTAGATGAAAGGCGGCTTATGGCAGCCGACCATGTGCTTTCCTACCAAAGGCGAATCTCAAGGTCTTTTCAAAAGAAGGTAATTGAACGAAAATTCCAAGAGGGTGATATGGTCTTGAAACGCATCTTTATCAAACCTGGAGGTCCTAGGTCCAAACTGCAACCCAACTGGGAGGGTCCGTACATTGTGAGGGAGGTCTACCCTGGAAATGCGTATCGCTTAATCAATGCTGAGGGCGTCGAATTATCACATCCGTGGAGCGGGTTGTACCTCAAACGTTTCTATCCTTAGGCCTATAGGTGTGAGGCCACAACACCTAGATCGGGGAGTAGCCCCATGTTGGGAGTCTAAGATACCTCTCTAATCGCCAAGGGCTGCTCTAAGTTAGGATTAACACACACGCACACGGCAAACCCGGATAACTACACTCGGTAGATGCTGCGATTATGCGGGCTCTACTCTAGCGATGCATCGGTCATTCTCTCCTAATCGGTCGAAGTGTAGGGGCAAAAGGGTCGTAAGGGTGAGGTCGTCAACCTACAGCATACCCCGACAAGAGGAAGTCTCAAACAGGGACGGTCAAAATAACAAAAGGGCAAAGAAGCAAAGAAACGAAAAGAAAAGAAAATCCATAATACAACAGGGGCATGGCAAAGAGTGGCAAAGTCCCCGCGGGACACTAATGAGCCCGGTCGTACGCATGCCCCAAAGCAAGGCAAGTCCATAGCAAAAGACCATAAAGTCCCTCCACAACAGACCCAATCTCCGAATGGTATGCTGTAGGAAGTAGCCGAACCCAACATCCCTATACCCACACAAGACTTTCCTTAAATAATCTTCAGTTTCTCCCTATAAGGCTGAGTCACCTCTTGGGTAGGGCTTAATTAGTCGCAGCATCAACTAAGGGTAGGTTTTTCGAGGCGTTGTCACCCCTTACGCACGTCCTAACTTAGAAAGCCCTGTGGCGAGAACCGGAGGTGATCAAGATTCCTAACCAGCGGCTCGAATCGGTTTAAGTATTGTGGCCCGAAGATGCGAGTACCTTCCGTCTCGCGTGTCTTATTTTAGGAAGGGCTAACGCCAGCTTTAGGCGCTAACAAAAAAACTCCAAAAAAAAAATCAGATATTTCCAAAACTCCAAAAAAATCAGATATTTCCAAAACTCCAAAAAAATCAGACATTTCCAAAACCCAAAAAAAAAAAAATCAAATATTTCCCAAAACTCCAAAAAATCAAATATTCCCCAAAACTCCAAAAAGTCAAATATTTCCAAAACCCTAAAAATCAAATATTCTAAAAATCTCAAAACAATAAATGATGTTTTCAAAATTCCAAGCCGTTTGCATACATGCATTTCATTTGATTATTCGCATCTTTTGCCTATTTAATAAGGCTTAGCCCCTTGACGAATTATCAAGGTCGCTCACTCGTCGCATTTTAAGGCAAGGGGCTAAGCCTAAGAACAGATCTGACTTGTTTCGTGGTTGTCTAAGTGTGCAGGACGGAAAAGAAAGCGGCACTCATATCTCACTCGTCACTCTCACTCAGTCGCAACCATAAAAAAAAAACACAAAAGGTTCCATTCATATCATGTACACCATCATGACAAAAAGGAAAGAGCAAAAGGTACAAACCCTCAACCACTCTCCCCCGTACCCTCAGGCGGGCGGGGAGATGGAGGGGCCATCACTCTCGGCCCAGTCTCACTCCCCTCTGGCGCTCTCTCGCGCCGTCGTCGCTCCTCCTCCTCGTTCCTCCGCCGTCCGGAGGAACCTGTCAGGTAGTGCCCAGCGGACCCGCTCGAGATACCGCTCCGGCTAGCCGCTGATCGGCTGCGCCCGACCAAGGCCAGGGCCCTCTCCAGACCCCTCATCTCGGATCGCAGCATGTCGCTGCGATGCCTCTCCTCCCCCAGCTGGGTGCGGAGGTCCCCAGCCTCGGCGCGTAGTCGTGCCGCCTTCTGGCGCCAGCGCGTCGCCTCCGCCGCCTCCTCCTGCCAGCGGGCCGCCGCCTCTGCCTCCTGGCGCCACCGCGCCACCTCCGCTGCCTCGGGGCGTAGGCGTAGCTCCGCCATCTCCGCCTCCAGCGTGGTCGTCCGCGCTAGGGCGGTCCTCAGCTCCTGCTCCTGCAATATCAAAAATCTTGTCAGAAATCGCAAGAGAAGCAAAAGCTCAGGGGCATCTAAGTAAGTGACTTACCCGCTCCCGCAGCTGTGCGAGGGCGTCCTCCGCTCGGGCCGCCGCTGATGCTAGCTGGCCCTCCAAGACGGAGCGGCCGGGGTCCTCTCGGGAGGAGGAAGCCCCTCCCACCATCTGCTGCGCCCGGTCCAGCTCTGCCCGCTGCAAAAGACAACATAGGGTCAGTCAACCGAAACCTGAAATAGAAGGGTAGGGTGCAAAGTACTCACCAGCTGATCCACCACTGCCTGGAGGTCGTCCCGCTGCTGGATGGTGGAGTGGAGGACGCCCTCAAGTGAGGCGATTCGTCCCTCGGGGTCAAGCTGCAAAACACAAGTCAAATCAGTCACACAATTAACTAAAGAATTTAGAAACAGACTGAAAGCAGTAAAACTCACCGGTCGCCGGGTCCCCCTGTACACCTGGGCCCCGTATCTCCGAGCATAGGCCCGGTAGTAGTCCTCGTCGCTGGTGGCCTCGGAGACCACCTCCTTCCCTCGCCGCTCCCAGTCGTCCAGCTGCTCTCGGACCCGGACCGTCCAGTCCGTGACCTGCTGGATCCCGCGGAAGCTCCGGCTTGGCCTCTCCCACGCCCTCTGTCGGGTCGGGAACTTCACCACCGCCTGGTGAAGTCCCAGAGTACGCGCCACTAGCCGGTGGTGAAGCGGGACCACCGTGTTGAAGCAATGAAGCCAAATGTCCCTACCGAAGTAAGGACGGCCCCGTTCCACCCACGGCTGGGTGGCGTCGTCCTCCCCGACATAGAGAGTCCACTGTACCTGCACACCACAAGCAGAGGCATGTCAGTCAACCACCCAAATAAGCAATCAAAGTGAAGAATGGCTAAGGCTAGAAGTACTCACATGGCCAAAGGGAATGGTGTCTAGAGAGTCCCGAATCAGCGTCACCTGTCGCCGCAGGGATCGCTCGTCGCGGCAAAATCGCCAGCGCTGCAGCAGGGGCACACCGCGTCGTCTCGCCACCCCGCGACCAAGGGAGGGGAGGCGATAGTACACCCACACCTGCAAGGGCAACACAGTCAGTATCACGATTAATAAAAATGAGCAGGAAAAATAACAAAGGCTAAGGGTAGAAACGCACCTGTAGAAGTGGGAAGAACCCCGCGACGCCTGTCTCTCGGCTGGAGGTCCCCAGACTGTCGAAGAGGTGGGCCAGGAGGGCCGCACCCCATGCGTAGTTGCCCACGCTGGACAGATCCTCCAGCAGGGGCAAGCATCAGCAGCCAACTGGGTCCCCTCTGGTCCCAAAATCAGCTTCCCGATCACGAGGAACAGGAACCGCCGCAGGTCTCTGTCAGCTGCCTCCCCCTCCTCTTCCGCCAGCACTGCTCTGGCATCCTCCGTCAGTCGGGCCAGATACTCCGCCTGCCCCTCCCCGGTCCGGTGGCGCGCATTCGCCACCCCCAAGCTGGCCTGCAACGCCGTACGCCCCACCAGTGAGGATCTCTCCCCCCTCACTTCCAAATCGAGCAGCCTCTCCACCGGCTCCTGATAGCTCCTGTAGGTGGTCCTGGTCACCGCCTGGCCATCCACATGTAGGCCGGTGATCCGTACCACGTCCTCTAACGTAGGGACCATGTGTCCCCACGGAAAAAGGAACGCGTGGCACGCTGGGTCCCACCTCTCCTTCAGGGCCTGGATGAGCGCCACATCCGGCGTCAGCTCCTCTAGCCGCAAGAACGGGCCGAACCCCATGCCCTACAGTCGGCGTATCTGGACCTCCGGTAGGGCGTCGTAAATTGCCCGGATCACGACCCATCCCATCCGGGACCGCAACTCGCTCTGCAAGCCAAACAACAAAAGGATCAGAAGTCAGTAGGCATGCCTAAAAAACCACTCTCTGTGCTGTGAAGGCGACATGGGGTCCGTCGCCTTCTTGAAGGCGACGACACCCGTGTCGCATTCCTACCAGGTCGCGACGCCCATCCCGTCGCCTTATAAAAGGCGACAGGGTGGACGTCGCCTTCCCACTGGTAAGGCGACGGGCCCCCTGTCGCATTACCAGGGTGACCGGAAACGGGTCCTTCCCGTTCCCGGCCGTTTCCCACTGGGCGAATCGCCCTACACACGAGTGCCATGCACTCTCCACTCCATGCATACTCTTGGGTCCAATGGGCTCGTCCTCGTCACCCATCGCCGGTGCGGGCTCCTCCTCCATCGGCACGACCGGAGGGGCTTCCGGGGCCGCCGTCGACATCCCCTCACCCGGTTGGCGTCGCCGGATCGATTTCTTGCGCCGCCGGCCACCGCCATCGCCGCCTTGGCCCTCTCGGTGCTCCTCCTCCATCGCCGGTTGTCAAAGGAAAGGGAAAGGGAAGAAGGAAGGAGGAGAGAAAGAAGAGGAGGAGGAAAGGGGGGCTTGACGGAGAGAAGAGAGAGGGTTGAAGAGAAGAGGGAGGAAGGGAGTTCAGTTCGCCGGAAGGAAGGAAGAGAAAGAGAGGTTTGAAAGGAGGAAAGGAGAAGAAGGGCGCTCGGCTCGAATTCAAACTGCCCCGGGACCTGTGAACGCGATAGGATCTGTGTCGCCTTTTCCCAGGTAGCGACCATGCTTATGTCGCCTTCACTTTTATGGTAGCGACCGTTGACCGGTCGCCTTCTTGATTGCGACATAGCCCATGTCGCCTTCTTAAACCAGTGCACAAAAACCCCTAAAAATCAATGCTCATTGCAATAAACCAATGCTTACATCAATAACATGTCTCACTCCCCTTACATCAAGCATCAATCTCACCACACCAAGTCCCATCAAAACATCAAAAGTGCAATCAAGTCTATCTCTCTAGCTCACGGTCCCCTCAGTGGCCGAATCTTCTCATGCTCCAAGAGGTACGCCTGGTACGTTTCCCGGTCCTCGTCAAGTCTCGGCGGGAGTGCATGGGTAGCGCACGCCCTCCACAAGGCCAACGCGCTCCGCACGGCCTGCTCGTCCTCCGGGTTCCCCAAGCGTCGCTTCTTCATGGGAGGCAAGTGTGATGGCGGAAGCACTCTCGTCCTCGGCTTCCCGATCTGTAGGTAGCACCACTGCGGGTTGTAGAGCACGGTCGTCATATTCCCTATCAATTGCAAGTCCAAGCCGCGTCCGAGTGGTAGCCGGATCTCCGCTCCGCGAAGTGCCGCTACGCCCAAAGCAAAGTCTTCCACTGGTAGGGTACTGAAGTAGAGGCGCCATGCACTCCTTGTCTTCTTGTCCGCCGTCCTGCATAAAACCTTGTCGGAAAATTTGGCCACCCCGCCAATAAAGTTCAACGGATGGCACCCGAAGATCCGACTGTCGGTGGTGGGGTTGTCTACCGGTTTGAATTTTATCGTCACACCCAACCAACACTCTAGAAGGATCATAGAGCCATAGAGGAAACCTCCCGTGGAAGCCGAGGTAAGGCCCGAGTAAAGGTACGCCAAGACGGCGTGAGAGAGTGAAAGTCCTCGCCATACCCCACTAATCGCACTAAGGCTAGCATAGTCTATGAGGTGATCCCCAGACGGGAAGAGCACCACCCCGCATAAGCATATGGCCACGGCCTTGGCGATCTCCCGGTGGTCTACGCTCTTGTCCTTGCACTTGGATATGACCCACTTAGACAAAGGCACTAGATGGATGAATTGTGGGCTAATCATGGTGTAGACATCCCCCGGGTCGTTCATGAATTCTCCAAGGATAAGTTTCGGGTTAATGGGCTCAACCGTGTAGCTTATGTTTTGCTCATCTCTCGGTTTGGTCTTGGGAAGAGCAAGGAAGGCCTCGACCTCCTCTAAAAGGACGGTCGCCTCAAACTTGGGGAAAATGAAAGTATGGGTTTGTGGGTGCCATAATTCTATCAAGGCCGTGATACTATGCCAATCAAAGGAAATTTTGTGGTAATTGTGAGCCGCTATCAAAACCCCACCCAAACCCCACTCTCTTAAGAACCTAATGACATACATGGGTAGAGATTTGATCATCGGGGCAATCCAAGTGAGCTTAGAGTAGCGGCGAGAGCCGGGGAAGAGCTAGGGAAGAAAAGGAAAAGAGAGAAAAGAGGAAGAACAAGAACACAAAATTAATGAAGAAATTCGGAGCATAAAATCATGAAAATTGAAAACACCAACCAACTTACCTCTCTCACTTCCTCGCTCCGGCTCAAGTGGTTGGGAACATCCGTAATCCTCATGAGAGCTTCAAAGGCTGCCCGAGCACGCTTCGGACCTTCCTAGACCGCCTCCCCACCCATGGGATCAAGAGGAGCTCTCTTCATGGCCATGGTAGCTTGCAAAGCTTGAAGAAAAGAAGAGAGAGGTAAGAGCTCCGAATTTGGCCTCTCACTCTCCTTATTTATAGAGCCATAATACTCCTATTCCTGCTAGGAAAGGGTAGGGGAGACCCATTGAGAATAGGAGTTTGAGTAGGGAACACTTAGAGTCCAAGTGGGAGTCAAAACCAAGTCCTATGCTGAAAGCTTTTGAGCTCGGGCTGAGAAACCTGTGAAAGCGACATATCGACCCGTTGCCTTCAAGGTGGCAACAGGTCTTGTGTCGCCTTCTTCAGTCAAGGGTCACGACATGACCTATGTCACCTTTTGACCAGTCTGTGCTGTCTTGCTTATTCCTCTGTGACTATTCAGGATATTTGCACATATGCTTTGATGTCGTTGTTTGGTGCATTGTATCATGTCTATTTTTATTGCTTTGATTATTGAAAATCCATAAAAATCAGAAAATGCAGGAAAATCCATAAAAAAATCCAGAAAATTCAGACGTCCGTCAGGTAAGTCAGGTAAGTATCTCTAACCCTAATCTCTTCGCATTACTATATGATATCTACACTATTATATCAGCTCAAGGACCGGCTGGTTCCCAGTGTGTTCCAGGATCTGAGTTCCCCTTCATCAAAAACAAGGATGATCTAAGTGCACGCTACTAATCGCTGGATAGGCCGTTGGGTGATATGACTCGGGGACGATGGATTCTATCGCACGTCGGGGATGCGAAGTGTCTTGACCCTTGCTCATATTGTCTAGCAATATTATCCTTGAATACTTGTTATTTTCTCTCTTTCTTTGCATTCGTTTTATGATTTCCTTTTTCTTTAGCCCAACATGCATCATGTTGGAATTTTGAGCTTCACGAATCATGATTTGTCAAAGTCAGCTTCTCAATGATGTCCCAACCCAAATCCTCATTTGTAGACAAGAATTCCACTCCGAATTTGAAAGTTTTCCTCGAGCTTGCTGCTCGGTCCAGTTTACCAGTGATGGTTCCTATGAAGGATTCCTCTCATCCCCATTCATTATAACAGTCATTCCCTTTATCCCCGATCAGCTCATTAGTCGTGACCCGCTCGAAGGCCAGAGTCGAATCGACCCGCCGGGCAGCACCTATCCCCTAATGAACGAAACCTGCACGCTAAAGATAGCCAGGGTACCTCTTGAATCATGAGGTTGATCATTTCTTTTCTTTTGATTTTCATTCGTCCCCAAATAGGAACGATCCTCGCACTCTGTTCCCGGCCATGTTCAAGGTTAGCCAGATAATTCTCGCTGCTTATTCGTCCAGAATGGGTGTCTCTTTACCTTGATGCCCGCTTTTCAGCTCATTCCGCTTCATTCCGCTACGTCGCCGTTTCACGCCATTTTTGCTCCATCACCGCTCCACTCCCTTACAAAGCAGGCATCAAGGAGGGGCAATCTGTAGACACCCATTTCTGACCCATAAGTCGAGCAATATCCCTTGTCGTATCATTGATGCCCCACGTTGGCTCATCATCGTCAAGCTGGCTTTCTCCGATCATGACATCATTCCCATTAGTTCATCGCCCTGGAGGACTCTTCCTGGTCAAATCAATCTCTTTCGCTATAAGCTCTCTGAGTATAAGTCCGATATTTCATCCCGAAGGCTGTGCATGGCTGATTGGACACATTACATGCCGAAATGCAGAAAAGACCAGAAGGCGACAGGCCCTAGGTCACCTTCTGAAAACGACAGCCCCTATGTCACGTTCATAATTTCACATTTTAAATCCTCAGAAAATCGCAAAATGACTTAAGTCACCTTCCATATGAGGAAGGCGACGTATCGAGCCGTCGCATTCAGAAGGCGACACCAAGGCCGTCGCGTTCTGGGCCTTAAACAGAAAACTCAATCCGAAGCCAATTTGGACCCATGCTATTGATGGTAATTGCTTCATTTGGGCGTCCAAATCAAGTCCAAATCCTCTCAAATTCGGAGGAGACCTTCCTAACATGTCCCTTTCCGAGTTCTAATAGCCCTTGCACAGCCATACTTACCCAGAGTCGGACTCTTGCCCATTATTCCTCTCAGACCCGAGTTGGGAATAATCACCCATAAGTACCTCGTCTCTGCATCTTTTTGGACAAGGCCGGAGTCATTAGTTCTCTGAGCAAGAGAGCTTCATCTTCCACGAAGAGAGTTCTCCCTCCAGACGATCAGCAAGAGCCCTCCAGGGGGTTTTCCCATCGGCTACACAATTCTTCTTCCCTTCTTCTCTTTATTTCTTTGATTTCATGCATGCATAGCTTCGTTTTCTTTCTAGTTTAACATTAGATCACGACACACACACTATTCTTAACACCCACAGGGGTTAAAAGCCCCAATCTTGTGAGTTTCCCCCATAATAGTTCATGTTCATGTGCTTTTCATTGAATAGATCTTCTACACACGAGTGCTAATGGGTGTTTTGTTTATTTGAATCACTTTGGCAGGTGTTTAAAGGTCAGAGCAAGGTGAGGCTCTTGCCCCTCGGCCGGCTGAGGAGCAGGAAGACGAAGAACCCAAGTCTCCATCCCTGAAGAAGAAGGCGACGACCGCTGTGTCGCGATCCAGAAGGCACTCTTGCCTACGTTGCGTTCACGTTAAAGCATCGCGACGCCCATCCTATCACATTATCAGGTACGCCTTCCTCTTCATATTTCCTTTCCAAGGTAGTTAGCCCTCCATCTGAACATCAAGAGGCGACTGCATTGGTGTCGATCACGGTCAGTTCTTAATCCCTACATCTTCACAATCGATTTCAAAAGGGGATACAAATCCCGTGATTACACTTACCTCAGTGTTCTCTTCATTCCTAGCCATGAGGCATGTAACCTCTTCATCTTCAGATTCACTTCCTTCTTATTCTTCCTCATCTTCATCACTCCATGTGCCTAACATGGCTCTGGTTTTCTTGAACATTTGATTTTTTTGCTTCTTCTTCAAATCAGGATACTCTCCTCTCATGTGTCCTAGTTTCCTGCATTCATAGCAAATTATGTCAGTCTTCTTGTTTGGTTCAATTTTCTTATTGAAATCAGTTTTCTTCGAAAAATCTTTCTTATTGGAAGGTTTGAATTTACCTTTTCCTTTCTTTCTCAAAAATTTCTTCAATTGCCTTGTCAATAAGGTCAATTCATCATCATCGTCTTCATCAGAAGATTCATCAGTTTCATCACATTTTTCAATCACATTTTTAGAACAAGATGAAGCTTTCAAGGCAACAGGTTTCTTTGAAATAATGACAGACACATTTCTTTTCAAGTTAATTTCATATGTCATCAAGGATCCTATCAGCTCATCTAATTGCATGGTAGATATTTTTTTTGAATCTTCAATGACAGTGGCATTTGTGTGCCAAGCAGATGGAAGAGACCTGAGTATCTTCCGCATAAGGTCACTGTTAGAGTAGTCTTTTCCAAGACCTCTAAGACCATTAACAATGAGCATAAATCTAGCAAACATTTTAGAAATAGTCTCATCACGTTTCATCATAAACATTTCATATTTTGATACTAACATACTTGCCTTTGTCTCCCTTACCTCAGATGTTCCCTCATAAATCAGTTGGAGTTTATCCCACATCTCTTTCGCAGACTTACATGATGAGACTCTGGAGTATTCCTTGGGATGTATGGCGTATTGCATCATATTCATCACACTCCAGTTGAGTGTGGATTTCTTGATTTGCTCCTTGGTCCATAAATCTTCATCTTCTGGAGTTCAACAGGACCCTTACCAACAATCTTCCAGAGTTCATAGTCCTGTGCTCTTAAGAACACTTACATCATGTTTTCTCAGTAAGAATAGTCAGATCCATCGAAAAATGGAGGTCTAATAACTGAGTGACCCTCAGCTATAAACCCCTTAGTGAATTTCCATAGCTAAAACTCTTGATCGCTAGATCAAACACTTAGCAAGTGCAACGAGAACCTGCTCTGATACCAATTGAAAGACAATGGAAAAACAACTATGATGAAATCTAGAAGGGGGGGGGGGGTTGAATAGATTTCAACTAAATTGAAAATTAATCGATTAGCAACTCAAAAAAAACTTATGAGAAACTTAGATCTACGACTTATGCACAATTTTGAACAGCTTAGACAGATTAAGTGGTGTGTGAGCAACGAATCTACCAATCATCTAACGAAAGTCTAATCAAACCACAAAGACACAAGGATTTAGGGTGGTTCGGATTACACAATTGTGTATCCTACATCCACCATCCACAAACACACACAAAATGGCTTATGTCGCCAGTTTAAGCAGATCTTATAGATCTCACTACAACACACACACTCTGAGATGACAAAGATCTCAGATCTGAACACACACAGGAAATTGAGCACAAGAGCTGCTCCAATTTCACAATACACACAAGATGAAATGAGTTTAGGATGAAGAACCAGATAGAACAAGTGAATTGCAGATTGGAAATGACTGGTTCGATTTCCCCCTGTACTGCTTCAGACTCTGGAATCTGGGAATTCCACTTGAGGTTGATTAGCCAAGGTACTTGGATCCCCAATTCTTTAGATCTGGACAACAATTCTGCACGAATGAAGCCTTACTCTGGTTTCGCCTTCTGCTTCTGGAGAATGTGGAACTGAGGTGTGTGTCCCCAAAAGATGTGTGGATAATGGGCATTTATAGTCCCATGTACCCATGAGGTGCCTTGGAGTTTTGGGGGCACAGAATTCCCGCTCAAAAGCCTTGATCCAAATCCTTCCACTTGTCCACCAAATCAGATCTGGAACATAAGTCGAAGTGTGTCGACACAACTTGAGTTATGTGTCGACACATGTTCCTTGCTTTGAGTCCTGGCAGCATTGACTGGTGACTTGTGTCGACACACATTTTACTCGTGTCAACACACCTGACCACAGACCAAAAGCAATGCTTCTGGGAGGTACAGGATGTGTCGACACACAATCATCTTATGTCGACACCACAGACTGCTTGTCTTCTGACTTTTTTTCTGGATTCATAGGATGTGTTGACACACAACCAACTTGTGTCGAAACCACTGGATTCTTCACACTTCACTACTTACTGGATCCACAGGATGTGTCGACACACATTGAACTTGTGTCGACACAACTAACTTCCTTTCATGATCATTTGCGCTGGGATTGAATCATTTGTCGGCACACTATTAGAATTGTGTCGACACCACTGTCATCATATCAACATTTCTGTGAACTAAACATGAAAAATAGTGTTAGATATGATTGAAGCATGATATTCACATTTGTATGGATCATAGTTAAACATCATCCAAATAAGAGATCCAACAGGTGCAACAACCGACGACCCTGGCAGAGCTCCCGCCCAGTGTCACACTGCTTGTGAGGATAGCCTTGCGGCCAGTCGAGCCGACTAGGGCGACCAGGTAGAGAAGAAGAGACCTTCCGACAGTGGTTCCGAATGAGAACAGAAGAAAAGCCGACGCAATGGGGATTCATTGCGCTGCCCACGCCCCTTCACCGAATATACTCCCCTCGTGGCAGCTCCCAAACAGATCTTGGCCGAGGTCCAGGATGAACAGTATGTTCGGTGGCCTCCTAGAATGCGTTATGATCCCTATAGGTGCAACCAAGACAAGTACTGTCGCTTCCACCACGACCACGGCCACGACAAATCTGAATGCCGCCAACTCAAGGATGAGATTGAGTCTTTGATTGAGCGCGGCTACCTCGGACGGTACGTGTGCCGAAATGAAGATCGAGGCACCGAGGCACCGAGTAGCCCATCAACAACGATCCTAACAGGCAGGAGATCAATGTGATCGCGGGAGGTCCAGGCGTGGGCAGAGAAAGTAGCCAAAACCGGCGCAACTATGCTTGGAAGGTGCACCAAGTGGAGTGATCCTCTACACCATGGTCCACTCCTTACCCACTAAGTTCAGCACACGCACAGTCCGAGGAGGTCATCACCTTGTCGGACAATGACCTTGTAGGAGTTACGACTTCACACACCGATGCACTGGTCATTTTAGCCACTGTCAATCATTGTAATATGCGGTGTATACTTGTGGATAATGGAAGTGCACCTGATGTATTGTCATACGACTGCTTCCTCTTAATGGGTTTAAAACTTGAACAACTGTCTCCAGTAGAAATGCCTCTGTTTGGCTTCTTTGGAGTCTTAGTGCAACCAATGGGTCGAATCTATCTACCCATTACTCTGGGAACAACGCCGAAAAGCATGACCAAGATGGTAGAGTTTCTGGTGATCAAAATCATGCTAGGGTACAACACCATCCTCAACAGAGGCTTGATCAGCCGTATCAAAGCCGTACCCTCATCTCTGCACCAGAAGATGAAGTTCCCTACCCCTCATAGTGTAGGTGAGGTGCTCGGAAGTGAGCGCGAGTCTCGGCGGTGCTATGTTCTCTCCTTAAGAGACAAACAGGCCACGGCAGAAGACCCAGTGGTTCCACCTGCACCTACTGAAGAGGCTTCAACCAGCCGTGGAATGCCTACTGAAGACCTGTTGTCGATCCAAGTGGATGACGACCCCGAGCACGCCCTCTACATTGGCACATTACTACCGGAAGCTGAGCAACAATGCTACAAAGCTTTTCTACTCACCAGCATGGATGCATTCGCATGTTCAGACGACGAGCTGCTCGGCATCCCTCTAGAAGTGATAACACATCATCTAAATCTAGATCCGAGGGTGCCATCAGTACTGCAAAGGTGACGTACCGTCAACCGAGAATGGCAGACCGTGATCTATGATCACAGTCAAAAATCGATCAATCGGTCTACTCTGAGAATCCCACTATCCGAGGTGGATCTCTAATGTAGTTCTCGTCCACAAGGCCAACGGCAAATGGCGGGTGTGCATGGATTACAAAGATCTCAACAAAGCAACGCCAAAGGATAATTTTTCTTTGCCGCGCATTGATCAGCTGGTAGATGTGACGTCTGGGCATGAGCTCCTCAACTTCCTGGATGCCTACTCTGGTTATCACCAGATCAGCATGCATCCCTCAGACCAAGACACCAAGATGTTTGTGACTAACCTCGGCCTCTACTGCTTCACCAGGATGTTGTTCGAGCTAAAAAATGTGGGCGCAACATACCAACGGCTGGTCAACAAGATGTTTGAGCAGCAGATCAGGTGCAACATGGAAGTCTACGTCTACGACATGCTGGTCAAGACACGCCCAAGCACCGATCACCTCGCTGATATGGAAGAAACCTTTGCGACTCTGCGAAGGTACAACATGAAGCTCAATTCAGCTAAGTGCGCCTTCGAAGTCCGCTCGGGAAAGTTCCTTGGATTTCTCGTGTCCAACAGAGGAATTGAAGCAAATCTCAAAATGATCTAGGCAATTTTGGAAATAAGTAGTCCGAAGACGGTTCGCGACGTCCAACGGCTCACTGGACACCTCACAACGCTTAGTCAGTTCATGTCCCGAGCGGCGGAGAGAAGCTTCCCCTTCTTCAAATTGCTGCGAGTCCCCAAAGGCGCCTTACCGCAAGGGGCGCAGGTACTGTGGACTCAGGACTGTGAAGCAGCCTTCACTGAGCTGAAGAAGAACCTCACTGCTCCACCAATTCTCTCAAAGCCGGTCCTTGGAGAACAACTGTTCGTGTACTTATCAGTCACTAAACACTCTATCAACACAGTACTAATCAGAGAAGAGGCAACAGTTCAACACCCAGTCTACTATGTCAGCAAAGTACTACAAGAGGCTGAACTCAGACCGTACTTCCAGGCCCATCCGAATATCCGATCACGGTGTTAACTGACCAGCCGCTGAAGCTCATTCTACAGTGCCCAGAGGCTTCCGGAAGGCTTATCAAATGGTCCATCGAGCTAGGAGAGTTCGAAATTGATTACCACCCAAGGACTGCTATCAAGGCGTAGGTATTAGCAGACTTCGTGGCATAGTGCACACTCCTGACCAAAAAGGACCCCCCACTGCAGATGAACCACTATGGGAACTCTACGTGGATGGATCCTCCTGCATTACAGGGAGCGGAGAGGGACTAGTCCTCACCTCTCCCAAAGGTCTGGAATTCCAGTACGTCCTCAGATTTTGTTTTGTTGCCTCCAATAATGTGGCCGAATAAGAAGCACTACTGTCCGGAATCAGAATGGCTAGGCATCTCGAAGTGCTTCGTCTCTGAGCCTTCAGCGATTCACAGCTCGTCGCCAGCCAGGTCAACGGATAATTCGAAGCAAGAGAGCCCCGCATGGTGCAATACTTCCAACAAGTAAAGCACCAGGCAAAAAGCTTCCTCTACTTCGAGGTGGTGCACGTCCCTGTAGACACCCGATTCTGGCTCATAAGTTGAACCGTATTTCTTGTTATCTTAATGAGCCCCAAGTTGGTCATTCACCTTGAGCCCATCATTATCCTTGCTTTGAGCCCATTAAAAATCCCAAATTCACTTTATCCCGTCCATTATCCTTTTTTGAAGAGTCCATGAGCATTAAATCTTCATTGTTCTCCTATATGATTGGCCAATTTTAACAATATTTGATTTTTCATTAACGCGACTGGTCATGGCATCGCGTTAGCATTGTCGCGCCCCCAATAGGCGTCGCGACAGCCCATGCATATCTATGCACGTGGCTTTATAGTCGCGACCCTCATGGCCATCGCGTCTGTCATTGTCGCGCCCCTATGACTCGTCGCGACTACAGCCGCGTACGCTGACCTCCGCAACAACCTCCTATTTATCCTCTCATGGCATTATCCTCATCCCAAAGCAACCTCCCAACCCCCTGAGCACGGTTTGGGGTTGTAGGGCACCTTGGGACCTCCCTAGGACTCTCCCCTGCGATTTTCACTTGCATTTATCCATTTATTCTGGTCATTATCACATAAGGATGAGATTTTCTCTCTCCTCTTCTATATAAGCAAGGCTTCTCCTTCAGAGGAAGGAGAGCCCGATTTTTGCCACGAAGTGCTGCCGAAATTTTCCCTGACCTGGACTTAGCTCGTGGCTCTCCCATTCCACCCCATTCTCTCCTTTCTTCTCCACTAAGTCATGATGTTTTATTCATCCATGGAGCTTGGAGGTGGAGGAGGCAACCCCTGGAGCTTTGCATCAACTAAGGACGTTACCCAATGCCAGGGAGTTGCCCCATTGGGGATCTTTCTTCCTCTCCCTCTCCCATTTTCCTTTCATGCATATTTCTTACTTTATTAGATAGGACGCATTTCCCATTCTCCTCCCACGTTTTTTACACCCAAGGGGTTTAAAAAATCCCCCAAGTTCGTTCCCTCCATGCTCTCCCTCTTTACTTCATTTGTGAATAGATATTACACTTAAATATGTTCTAACAGGGTTTTCTTTGTTGTGTTCATCATTTTGGTAGGCCCCTAAGCATCAATCGACGAGGAGCTCTTGTCCTCTGGCCGGCCGGAGGGCGGGAAGAATGTCCAGCCACATTTCTCCTGCACTGCGGAGAACGCGACAGGTACGAGGGTCGCGACAACATAGACGCGTCCCGGCTGGGTGTCACGACACCAGATTCATCGCGGTGGGGAGATCCGTCGTGATCTCAGTGAGTACCCCGTTCTCTTTCCTCTTTCCTAGCGTAGTTAGCCTATTTTAATTCTTAATCATGACAACTAGCTAGGTGGCGATCACACTTCCTTTCATTTCCTTTCAATCCATGCAACATGTTTTGATTCCTTAAAAGCATTGCTTGTGTGTTTCGAGGGGTGCACAACCCCGTGATTATAGTCCCTCGAGAGCATAACACACAAGCAGAAGCACTCGCCAGACTAGCGTCTTCAGGTGACATCGCTCATTCCCACTCTGTCTTCATTGAAGAGCTCACCTCGCCGAGCACGGAATTATGTATCGCAGCCATAGGGACCGCCCAACCAGCCCCGAGCTGGAAGGACCCTATTCTGGCCTATCTTCTCCAAGGGAACTTCCTCCCCACCAAGCCAAAGCCCATCAAGTTCGATTGCGTAGCCAAGGTTCACCGTCGTCGAAGGGCAACTATACGACGCTTCCTCTCTAGACCTCTCTTGAAGTGCCTTAGTCCTCCCGAAACTGTTGAACCACTCCTATATTTTACCCTTATATTTTGGTGATAACAAAATTTATGATTAATTAATTATTATTAAAAATATTTAATATCATGTTTTTCTTAATAAATATAAATTTATGTGATTAATTAAATATTAAATATATTTAATACCATATTTTTCTAATAATAAATTAAATATCATGTTTTTCCAATAAATATAATTTTATGACATTATTGCCGTATGATTTGCACTAAAAAGATAAATTGATGTTCAATATACAGCGATTTCAGTTCACAAAGTGTCATAATGATTTCCTCTCATATCGATTCGCTCTCATAAGGATTCGATAAGTGACTCTCATATCGATTCGCTCTCATAACGATTCGCTCTCATAAGGATTCACTTTCATAAGGATTCGATAAGTGACTCTCATATCGATTCGCTCTCATAAGGATTCGATAAGTGACTCTCATATCAATTTACTCTCATAAGGATTCGCTCTCATAAGTATTTGATAAGTGACTTTCATATGGATTTGCTTCTCACATGGATTTCATAAGTGAAACATGGATTCGCTTCTAAAACATGGATTTCAACATGGATTTCACTTAAACATAGATTTCCTTTATATTCCAAAATGTTTTTTGGCATCTAGTGAAAAAGTCAAATATTCTTGATTTGCGTAATCCTCTATCTTTCTGACAGGAGATCTTTTTGCTTATCTCTCTAGATCTCTTCTTTCCTGCCAACAAAAAGGGGATTACTTACTATTTCTGGGTGGCAACAGGAAACATAGAGGTATGAGCCTTTTTGACAGAAACACTCTTTGAACTAAACACTTTCTTCTATGCTTGCAGACCTCGTAGACCACAAAATATCAGAAGAAAGAGAAGATGAGCAATGGCTAGAACTCCAACGGATCTCCTCAACGGATTTGTTCAAAGCTGTTCATATAAAAGATGAAGCAAGACTGAAGAACAAACAAGAGCTTTTCTTGAAGATCTTTGGAGTGTACAACCAGTGAGGAACCTCAATGCCACATACACTCAAAGGAAAAGAGAGAAAGAGCCTGAGCCAAAAAGAAGTGTTCAAGCAACTGAAGCACTCAAACATTCAAGCTCCTTCTCCTCTCTTCACTCTCTCTGTGTGCATCTTGTAATCTGGGGGAGAGAGTCTTTTAGCTGAGAGTTTCTTTTAGTTGGTTTTCATCTGTTCCAACTCTCAGCCGTGTTCTTTCTTTTCTAAGAAAGATCTTTGTCCAGCTGTAGGACTGTATACAGTGTAGAATCTAGCTAGGGGTTTGTGTCTAGCAAAACCGCACTGGGGTTTGTACCAGGAGGTTGGCTTCTTTACCTGTAAGAGAAGTGGGCTGCCTTCTTGCCCGGGAAAGAGAAGAAGACCAGCTGGGGTGCTGGGTGTTGTATTGTCCTTGAGGGGGACTATACCCTTGGTTAGTAAAATCCCAAGAGGTTGCTTGGGGACTGGATGTAGGACTTCCATGTGGGAAGGGCCGAACCAGGATAAATCCCTTGTGTTATTTGTGTGATTGTTTACTTGCTTCCGCACTGCTACTCTTTATCACACTAAACTAACCAAACTTTGAAGTGATAATTTTCTGTGTTTAAGTTTCTGTTTCAGATTTCAGAAAATCTATTCACCCCCCCTCTAGGTTAACTTGCTGCCGTACCAAAAGGGCCAACAGAAACGACACCGCAATTAAAGAGGTGCATGAAGGTCTGTGCAGAAGCCACATGGGCAGAAGGACCCTAGCGCGCAACATCCTCCGAGTAGGGTTTTAGTGGCCAACTTTGCAAAAGGACTCCCTGTCCTATACGAAGAAGTGCCCGGAATGTTAGCAGTTCGGTCAGCTTATCCATAAGCCTACCGTACAGCTACATTCCTCTTTGAACCGCGACCCTTTGCTCGGCGAGGGATTTACATCATGGGACCATTCCCATAAGCTCAAGGCAGAAAGAAGTTCCTCCTGGTCGCCATCGACTACTTCACTAAGTGGATCGAAGCAGAGCCGATTGCCCCCATCACCGATCAGGCAACGTGGAAGTTCATATGGAAGAACATCCTATGCCAATTTGGTGTCCCGAAGATTTTCACGACCAACAATAGGAAATAGTTTGACAGTGCATTCTTCAAACAAAAGTGCTCAGAATTGGGCATCTACAACCACTTCACCTCGGCAGCACATCCCCAGGCAAACGGTTTGGTAGAAAATGCCAACCGAACGCTGCTACACAGGATACGCACAAGGGTCAAAGCTGCAGGAAGTTCATGGGAAGAAGAGCTACCCAATGTGCTCTAGTGTCACCGAACGACTACTCAGGTAGCTATCGGAGAAACCCCCTTCCACCTGGACTATGGCACAGAAGGTGTGGTGCCCTTGGAAGTAGCTCTACCTACCCTCCGAACAACCCTCTAAACAAGTCATTTTGACGAAGCAGGCAACAATCGTGCGCTTAGGGAAAACCTGGATATGCTCAGTGAACGTTAAAATGACGCCTGCATAAGGTTGGTCTCCTACCAACAGCGACTCGCACAATATTACAACTCTAGAGTTCGTGAGCGGCGCTTCTTCAAAGGTGGTCTAGTGGTGCACCGTTGCTCCGCCTTAAACCCTTGAAGAGCTATAGGCAAACTCGCCCCGAAATGGGAAGGACCTTATAAGGTCATCTAGGTTCTCGGAAAAGGTTCCTACAAGCTATCTACCCTCAACGGTGAAATCATACCAAGGACCTGACATGTTTCAAATCTAAAGGCCTATTACTCGTAAGAAAGGCCCCTTGTATCTTTTATCAAAAAAGTTAATCGCCTACTTCTCCATTCCTTTTCTTCCAATTGGGAGGGAGAAGGCTATTCGGTACAACCCTTGGCTTATTTCGAGCTCTTCAGCTCGGAAGGCTTGCATGGTACCTAAAACCCTAAATACTTCAACGAATTCTGATTCGGTAAAAATTGACATGAAAAGGTAGAGGATCGAAAAAGGGGAACACTTTTCTTTTTCATTCATGAACAAAACTTTTACACAGCCCAGAAGGGCAAATTACATGCCAGAAAGACAAAAAAGAAAAAGAAGATATATAAGCGCAAGGCTTTAAGGCCCCTACTTGGAAGGACCGGCGTCCTCTGTTGGATCGAAAGGGCACTAAGAATGTCCTAGAGGGGGGTGAATAGGACTTCTTCCCTTAAAAAAAATTTACTTCTGAAATTGCACAACACTAAATAAATTGTTAGAGCTTAGTGTAGAGTGTGTGATTCAAGTGTAGACAAGGCGGAAACAATTACACAATGAATGCACGGGGATTTATCCTGGTTCGGCCCTTCCCACATGGAAGTCCTACATCCAGTCCTCAAGCCAACCACTTGAGATTTCTACTATCTGCCAATAAATTGGCCTTCTCTCACCCTTGAGAGGAATTACAAACCCACTTGCTCCCAAGCAAGTCTTCCCTAAATAGGGGTACAACAACTACCTTTCACAAGGTCTTCCCTCCACAGGAGGGGCAGTGCAGAACCAGACTTCTGCAGAGATTACACAGGAATAATAAAGAAACACTTGTGTGTTTGCCTCAGATCTGAGCACAAACACACACAGACTTCAGAAGGATTAAGAGATCAGAAATGAGACTGAATCCTATCTGAAATGCAAGGGTGGACTTGAAGAAAATAGGCAATTACAATTCCCACCCAACACTAGACTTCTTCTAGGAGAGCTTCAAAGAATGGCTTCTTAAGAGGAGCAGCTCTCAGACTCTTGCTTGTAGGAAGCTTGAGAAAACTTGAAGGATTCGAATGATGCTTTTAAGAAGAGAAAAGGCTTGTATGCGCTTGTTGTGTTGTCTGTGTATGTCCCTTCTTCAAACTTGAGCTCCTTTTACACTTCAGAATATAGCCGTTTGAAATATAGCCGTTGGAGCTTGTGGCCGTTTGCAATATGTCCATTTGAAGAGATCTCTAGGATCCTTTGGGTCTTGAAGTAGGGGTGTAAACGGAACTCGATATTCCGATATTCCGACCCGATTCCGATAAAAATTATCGGTATCGGAATCGGAATATGATACCGATAGCTTATCGGAATCGGTATCGGATATTCCGATAAGTTATCGGAATCGGAATTGAAAAAATAATCAGAATCGGTATCGGTTATTCCGATAAATTGTCATAAACTCAAGGAAAAATTATGGTAAACACCTTACCTTATCGGAATTTCGGTTCCGGTAATGTTATCGGAATTGGAACGGAATCAGAACTAACCATTCTTATCGGAATCGGAATCGAAATCGGAATCATATTTCAGTTATCGGTATCGAAATCGGAATATGTGTTTCCGGTTCCGAACCCGACCCGTTTACAACCCTATCTTGAAGTGTTTGTTATCCAGAAGTCTTTCAGTTTTACTTCTTTCCAAGATCTTCAGAAGAAGTGTAGTTTTCACAGCTAGAAGATAAGCTCTTTCTCTTTGGAGTGAACTGTGAAAGAGACATGCTAAAAACGAGCTCCAATAAATGCCTGCACAAAGACAAGACAAAAGAGAAGAGTATCTTCATACCTTTGAGGTAGGTGAGTTAGAAAAGTACAGAAAGAAGGCATGGAAACCTCGTATCACAGGCTTTTAGATAGAAGGAGTAGACAGACAGTTAGGCTAAAAAGGTAAAGCATGGGTCTGTCAGTGGTAGGTGAGTCTTGTCAGATGCCATGCGCCTGAGAATTCATAAATGCATAGTGTCTAATTAATCCATGAAGATCCGGAGCAAAGATGTGAAGACCATGAGGCTCAGATCAAAAATATTTCAGAAATAGTTTGCACAGGATTTAGATGAATATTTTAAGTATAATGTTTCTTGTCCTGTCAGAGAAATACAATAATAATAATAATAAAATAATGACAAGATGATGTACTAATAAGATATTGAAAGTTCATTAAAAAAATGTATGAAAAGATTTGGAGATAAACTTGCATTAGGTATTAAGCCTAAAAAGGATTAAAAGAGAGTTTAAGTACAGAGTTAATCAGTAAAGTCGAATCCAAAAGAACATGTAATTCGACTGAAGAAATAGGAGTGATTCGACTTCAGTAAAGAAATAATAAGGTAATTCGATTTCTAAGAAAACAAGGTAATTCGACTCTAGCAAGAAAATAGCAATGTAATTCGACTTCTGAGAAGACAAGGCAATTCGACTTTAGCAATCGAATTACTGAGATTAATTTCTGAAGCATTCGACTGTGGAAGTCAGAGATGACAGTCGAATCAAGAGTTGGGTTTTGTAAGACATTCGAATGTAACAGTCGGAGATAACAGTCGAATTCAGAGTTGGATTTTTTAAGGCATTCGACTGTACCAGTCGGAGTCATCAGTCGAATTACATATAAAGATGTGGACTTAGAAAATTCTCAAGGTTTTGACTTTGATTCTGAAAGAGTCGGATTTGACAGTCGAAGTTAACAGTCGAATTCAGTAGGACAAAGAGAGAGTCCGTGGACTTAGAAATTTTTTGACAATGAAGTTTATCACACAGATGTATGCATATATATTTTGATATTCATTTTTTTTGTAGATAGTCCATTTAAAGATTTTGTTATATAAAAAACATGATATATACTATATCTTCAATATTTTAGATTTTCTTAGGGGTAGTTGCTCAACAATTCTCCCCCTTTTTGTTAATGACAAAAACTTTAAAATAGACAGTAAAGAACAGTGAATTTTTTTTTTAAGATTCCTATTTCTCCCCATTTGTGGCATTAACAGAAAGGGTAACAAACCACAAGGAAAGCATGAAATAAGCAGGGAAGAAAGATCATAGCTGCATTCAGGAAAAAAAATAAATACAGAGCATAGTGTTTAAGACCTAGATAAGGAGCTAGGCAAGTACACAGATCTGGGAATTTGAGCAAAATATGGTTTGAGAAGGTCCCAGAGCTTTTACTCATTTTCACAAAAGAAATTTTCAAACAGGGAGAGGTCAATGTTGTAGGAGGGATTAGTAGTAGGCAGTTTCCTATGAGATTTGATGTGGCGCCGATGGAACCAGCCTATCTTGGAGTGGAATTTGTCCCTACTCAGACGATACTTAAGGAAACAAACTTCTTAGAGGCTGCAAGAAGAAGAAACTCATGGACAGTGATGTTCTAGTGCAGGCCTCGGTCCACAGCTGCATCTTTGGCTTGATAATACACTAAGTACCTTTGAGCCCATTTATGACCAATGTTCTTCCTCAGATCCTTAAGACTCTTGGACTGGAATTCCTAAAGAGAGAGCTTCATCTTTTCACAGTCAGAGTGGTAAGAGGGATAGACAGCTGCCCACTGATCTTCATTGAGTCTTTCAGACTCAGCAAAACATAACTGGAAATCCAACAGATGATGGGGGTTCTTGGAGATTTGGAGGAACACAAATCTTTGGAAAGACAATTTGAGCTTGTATTTAATTTTGAACCTAGTGGCAATGCAGATGAATCTGTTGAATACTACTTCAACAAAATCCCTTCTGAAGGAAACTGCTCCTATAAAGGATGGATGCAGTCCAGAGGGTAAGGCCACAGTCATGGAGGGAATTATTTCTCTTTGACCTCTTAGCAGTTTGTCCCATTGGCCTTTAGAAACATCAGACAATCCCAATTTGAATCTGTCGAAATTGAAAGTCTTCATTCTGGTGTACTTGGCCTGAGTGTCCTGGATAAAATGTCCAAACAAATTATGAAACCTCAAGGATAGGTGATGTTGGACAGTTAAAAATTGGTTTCGAGATTTGGTTTGCTGATATTTGGCTGCTTCTCCTGGATAGAGATCAAGGAACTCCTTAGGAGTCAAGCTATGACTTTTCTGAGAGATGAATTAAAGTTCCTCAACTGAAATATGTGAAATTTCGAGAAGAATAGGAAGCCAATGTTTGAAGGTGAACCCTGGCATCTCATGAACTTCAAGGAAAGCACGAATAGATAGATATTCTCTGAACAGATTCATGTGATGTTCTGAGTGGTAGATGAAGGCATACCAAAAGGGTGGAAGGAGTTTAGAAGGATTGTCTCCAAGTTTGGGTCCACTAGATGAGGAAAGCTGAATACTGGGAAGTATTTCAGCTAGATGGAGAAGTGTTTTCTTGGAGTCTGTTCTTGAGGCAGTGGGAAGACAAGAAAGTACTGAGGAGGTTGAGTGGAAAGAGTGAGAGTGAGAGGTTTGGGAGGTTTGAATCGGTATTTCATTGGGTAGATTTTGAATTTGATGTCCTGGTGGAATGGATCCCCTGGAATGGTAGCAAGGTAAGGAGGATCAGAAAAGGTGGATTGTGAGGGAATTTCAGCGGTGAAAGGAGTAGGTGCAGAGGGTGCAGTGGGTTGAGGCTCTGGAGGAGGCTTAACAGATGGAGCTGGAGTAGGATGAATTGGTCTAGAAGGAGGATGAGGAGGGAAGACTGGGTCACCATTTTTGACTAGTCTGCGCTTCACTTTTCTCTTGAAGGTTTGCAGATTAGAGGTGGACTCCAGGGGTCTCTTAGCCATAGATTCCATCTGGGAATCCTGCCTGGGCTGGGAAGCCTCTACAGCTGCCACTACCACTGACTACTTCTCTAACACAGACTGTTGCTGTTGCTCCACCTGAGGTTGAAACACTACCATGGCTGTAGACACCCAATTCTGACTAATGAGTTGAAGCACATTTCTTGTCACCTTAGTGGGCCTCTAGTTGGTTACTCACCTTGAGCCCATCATTAGCCCATTAACAATTTAAATTGCCTTGAAATCTTGCCCATTATAAATTTGAGAGAGTCATTGGCCAATAATAACTCTTATCCTTTCATGTGGTTGGTTGATAATTCACAGTTACTCGATTTTATAGTCGCGACGCATCGTAGCGTTGCGTCTCAGTGTCGCGTCGATGCAAGCCGCCGTGACAGTCCATGCATTTTCATGCACGTGGGCGTACTGTCGCGTCGCCCCGCCCCGTCGCGTCTCCAAGGTCGCGGCCCTATGATACACCGCGACAGCAGCTGCGCATGCAGGCCTCCACAACCACCTCCTATTTATCCTCCCATGGGTTTATCTTTATCTCCAAGCAATATCTGAACCCCTTGGGGGAGGTTTGGGGCTAGGGGACTCTTTAGAAGACCTATAGGACTCTCTCACACGAATTTTAATGGGATTTATCTCTCATTTGGATTATTAATCATTTTAAGGGGATTTTCTCTCTCAAGGATCTATATAAGCAAGGCATCCCCCTCATGGACGAGGGGATCCCCACTTTTTACCCCGAAGGGCTGCCGAAATCTCCTCTCACCAACACTTAGCCTTGCAGCCACCAGTTTCCACCATTTCCTTCACATTCCCCTCCACCAAAACTGTAACGTCGCATGCTTTTCGGATCCTTATGGATCATGTGTGTAATGGTTGTAGTAGCCTTTGTGAGGCCAGTGTGGTTTGGACGTGTGGTGTGCGAAGGATTGGCGCAGGTTGGGTCCTGAAACAAGATAGGACCTGCTGTAGCTAATTAGGGGTTGACGGCCAGGTGTGGTCGTTGACTGGTTTGATGTCCATCGAAGGTGACGTCAACCTTATGAACTTAACGTCGGACTTTGTGGACGTTTATGGTGGCAGTTTTCTAAGCGACATCAGGGTTGACGCCAACCTGTGCGACCTGCAGAACATAGGGTCACCAGAGGGCAGCTTTTCCACTTGGATTCTCCCTCTTCTTCACCCTACTTTCATGTCTTTGCTCCCCTACTGCTTCTAAAGGTTCTAAAGGCTGGTTAGAGGATCGTGGAATGAGTGGCGGTGACCAATTGTACCAGGAAACGCCAGTACGAGGCGTGATTCCCGTAGAAGCTCGCGGAGGATTTGGTGCGAATCGGGAGGATTTAGGAGGTTTAGGCGCGTCCTGAGGTAGGGGATGATCCCTTTAGTTCATTCTAATCGCTTTAATGTATTCTGAAAGCATGAAACGACATGATATTAGCGTTTCTGGGAAGAAAGTGTTCCATGCGGGTTAATGGGTGGTTTGATTAATTTGAGTAGTGAAACATGCTGTTGCGGTTTGGTTATAGTGTGTGGATGTTAGAGGAAGTATTTCCTCCTATTTTCTCAATGGTTTCGGGACCGAGAATGCTTGTAGAATCAGTTTAGGGTTTCTGCAGGAACTGGAGTTGAGGAGCTTGGCGTCAACATCGATTGACGCCAAGTTCTTCAGCTGGGAACTAGACGGTCAGATCTCTTGCTGTCTATATTCCATCGATGGCAGTCGATGTTGCCGCCAACATGTGTTTATTTAAATATTGCCATGAATGGTGTTTATCGATAATAAGCGGTGCATTGGTATTTGTGGCGCACCTAGTGCACGTGGTTTCTGAGATTAGCGTACTGGGTACGCAGTTAGCTGGTTCCTCATGTGTTTACGTGGTGTTCACGTGTGGTGAACTATCAGTACACGAGGTTTGTACGAGACTTCACGTGGTTTGTGGGTGACGTGCACGTGGTTTTGTATACGTGGCGAGTAGTGCGACGCCTACCGTGGTTACCTCTCCAGTTGGGTGCCCCAAGTTCTCTGTGAGCCAGGCTGTTAGCTCGGGGCTTTGTCCCGGTACTTGTGTTGTACCGTCGAGGTCTGTGTCGTCTGACTTGGACACCCTCACTCCTTTGTTTGAGTTGTACGTCCGGCTGAGGGAAAGATGACAGTGGGACAGTGACTGTTGTACTTGTCTTTTGGTCACTTGCAGCGCGCTCGTAGTTGGGGGTACGGACACCAGTAGTCGACACTGGTCCCCAACTAGTCCTTCTCCAGTGCCTCACTCTAGCGAGCCCAGGCCAGGGTCTCTGGAGGTGCCAGGCATGAACCTGCGACCGTGTGGTCTGTAGGTGGTGGTGTTTAGTTGGTCTCCACAGTTGCTTGACCTTTTCACGTGGAGCGGCAGCTGGACCTTTCGTTCGTGGCTGCGAGACTGAGAGGTAGACCTGTGTGTGTTGTCCGAGTCAGTCACTGGTGTCGCGAACCAGTTCACGTGGCTCGAGTGTGGCAGACTCTACTTTAGCTCGCATACCTGTTTGGTTTTTCCATTTATTTATTAAAACTGCTTTACCTAGTCGGCAGACGGTGAGTATATTTACAGCTTTAATATCCTGCTTAGTTGTTCTATAAACTGCTAGTATAGTTTATCACCGTCGTACCTGTGTTTTTGGTTTGCTCGGTGTTGGGGGAGTTCCCTACTGAGCCAGTGACTAGCGAGGCTCACCCCTACCCCCACAAGTGAAGGCGAAGAGGACGTTTCTTGGCCGTCGTCCAGTTCGGAGCCGCGTCGTAGCGGTGTAGGGTCAGCACCTTCAGCAGTGTAGTGTAGCTAGTGTAGCTAGTTGTCTACTTCCTTCAGTTGTACCTCGGGGTAAAAATGGCGTGTTCCTTTGTGTTTACACGGACTATGGTGTGGTATCCCTTGCGAGGCTTCGGCCCGTTCGCGGGAGACGGACTCGGATCAAGTACGTTATCGGTTTAACGGACTTGGACGAGGTGTTCCGTCACAGTTGGTATCAGAGCAAGGTCCGTGTTAATATAAGGGAACTAGAAAGATACATAGCCTTATTTCGGTCTTTGTACACTGCTGGTAGGGGCCCTGGTTTCTGATAATTTGTTGTTTCGTTTTTGTTTGATGTTTTGTTTATGTAGAAATTTGAAATGGCTGATAGAAGAGATTGGGGTGGTGGAGGAGATGATCCATAGGAGAGCACTCAGCGTATGATAGAGAGGATATGGGAGAGCCTCACTGATATTAGGAGGAGGATGGATCAGCAGGCGCCGGTACCACCAGTTGCCGTGCCACCTGGGGATGGAGAGACTATACCTATAGCTCCAATTCCACTAGGAGTGGAGGTGCCTTTTGTAGCACCCTTGCCACCACCACCAGTGTTAATAGCAGAGGAACCAGTGATGCAAGTTGAGAAGTTTTTGAGATTGCAGCCGCCTACTTACTCAGGAGGGCCGAATCCAGATACAGCAGAACACTGGGTTCATGAGATTGAGAGGGTCTTTACGACCATGAGGTGTCCGGCAACAGATAAAGTCGTGCTAGCTGCCTATCAGTTGCGGGGTTTTGCATTGGAATGGTGGCGATTGAAGATGCAGACCACTTTTGCAGGCAGGACAGAAGAGGCTATCGCTTGGTCGAAATTTCTTGATGTATTTAACGATACATTCTTTCCGATTCAAGTGCAGCAAGTGAAAAGGGAGCAGTTTCGGACACTCCAGCAAGGTAACTCTTCCGTTTTAGAGTACCAGATGCGATTTATGGCACTCAGCAGATATGCACCTTATGTAGTATCAGATAATAATATGATGGTTGAATATTTTATTCGAGGTTTAAGAGTAGAATTGTAGAATGCAATAGTGCCACTTATGTGTAAAACAGTGGAAGAAGCAGCTCAGAGGGCAGCTACGTTGGAAAGGTCTATTAGAACTCGTCAGGTGGGCGAGTCAGATTCATGTAGTTTTCGGCTACCGCATCATTCAGTGGGTGTGAGTAAGGGTAAAGCACCAGCAGGACCTTCTCCATCAGGTTTTGGTAAGTGGGGCCAGAAATTGAAGCAAGCATTTAAAGATAAAGGAAGAGGATGGGGAGGTCGACAGCAATTTCAGCAAGGTCGTGGTAGGCCAGAGGTGGAGGAATCGCAGTAGAGTACTGCCAGACAGCCCATTATTCCACCAGGGTATAGATGTTATAATTGCAATCAGCCGGGGCATTTGGTCCGTAATTGCCCCTATCCGAGAGAGTATGGATATGGAAGAGGTGTGCAGCAGCAGCCGCAGCAGTTTCAGCAGTCACAGGCAGGTCGTGGCAGAGGAGCACTGCAGCAGCGGGGAAGGGGTCGGGTTATGGCTATCACCCGAGCCCAGGCGGAGGCATCGAATATGATAGAAGGTACTTTACCTCTTTATGACTATTCAGCAAGAGTTTTATTTGATTCGGGTGCCTCTCATTCTTTTATTTCTGAAGAATTCCTAGATTGTATGGTTCATCCTTTGAAAGAGGAATCCTGTGAGTTGGTAGTGGAAGTTCCCTCAGGTGAGTTTATGCTCACTTTGAGCTATATAGATGAAGCTCCTGTTGTGATTGAAGGAAACCGGATGCCAGGTCGATTGTATGCCCTGCAGTTGACAGATTATGATATTATTTTGGGAATGGATTGGCTTGAGACTTATGGAGCAATGCTAGATTGTAGAAAAAAGAGGATCAGGTTCTGCCATCCTAATGGTTCAGTGTTTGAGTATCAAGGTATGCCTTTCTGTACTTCTAAGTTTATAATTTCTGCAATAAGAGCTAGAAAGCTAATAAATGCAGAGTGTATAGCTTATTTAGCCTCAGTTAGTTTGGTAGAGGCTAGTCAATCAGTGGAGGCAGTTCCGTGGTTAGGGAATTTGCTGATGTCTTTCTGGAAGATTTGCCTGGTTTAGTTCCACATAGAGAGGTGGACTTTACCATTGAGTTACTGCCAGGTACCATGCCGATTTCTAAAGCTCCATATCGAATGGCACCAACAGAACTTAAAGAATTGAAAAAGTAATTAGAAGAGCTATTGCAGAAAGGGTTCATTAGACCGAGTCATTCCCCATGGGGAGCACCAGTGTTATTTGTGGAAAAGAAAGATGGAAGTTTTCGTACGTGTATTGATTATAGGAAGTTGAATGATGTGACCATTAAGAATAAATACCCATTGCCGAGGATAGATGATCTGTTTGATCAGTTGCAATCATCGAAGGTATTTTCTAAAATTGATTTGAGGTCCGGGTACCATCAGTTGAGAATTAAAGAGGAGGATATAGATAAAACAGCATTCAGAACTAGATATGGTCACTATGAATTTGTGGTTATGCCATTTGGGCTGACCAATGCTCCTGCAGCTTTTATGGATCTGATGAATAGAATTTTTCATCCGTATTTAGACCAATTCATTGTGGTCTTTATAGATGATATTCTGATTTATTCAGCTTCTGAAGAGGAGCATGCTACTCATTTGAGGTTTACTCTTCAGTTATTAAGAGATAATCGGTTGTTTGCTAAATTTAGTAAGTGTGAGTTTTGGTTGAAGGAAATTCAGTTTTTGGGTCATGTCATCTCGGCAGATGGAGTGGCAGTTGATCCAAGTAAAGTGGAATTGGTGATGAAGTGGGAAGTGCCTAAGACAATCACTGAGATTAGAAGCTTTTTGGGCTTAGCAGGTTATTATAGGCGTTTCATACAAGATTTTTCTAAGATTGCGACACCCATGACTAAATTAACCAGGAAGGGTGTGCCATTTGTGTGGTCCGGTGAATGTCAGAAAAGTTTAATGGAGTTAAAGAAGAGACTTACATCAGCACCTATATTGGCGTTACCGGCAAGAAGTGGTGGTTTTGTGGTATATGCAGATGCTTCAAGGAAAGGACTTGGCGCAGTGCTTATGTAGCATAGTAACGTGATAGCTTATTTGTCCAGGCAGTTGAAGCCGGCAGAAGAGAATTATCCCACCCATGATTTAGAATTAGCAGTAGTTGTGTTTGCTTTGAAAATGTGGAGGCATTATCTGTATGGCAAGAGATTTGAAATTTTTATAGATCATAAAAGCTTAAAGTATATCTTCTCGCAGAAAGATTTAAATCTTCGTCAGCGTAGGTGGGTGGAATATTTGAAGGATTACGACTTTAGTTTGGCTTATCATCCAGGTAAGGCCAATGTAGTAGCGGATGCCTTGAGTAGAAAGGCATATATAAGTCAAATAATGATCAAGGAATGGAAATTGTATGAGGAAATAGCAGAGAACTTCTTGTATGTGCCAAACAGTCAACGACGGGCAGTACTAGCCAGTAGTGCTGTAGAGCCGTCCTTGTATTGGCAGATTGTGGAAGCTCAGAAAATAGATGCGAATTTGGCTGAAATTGTGAAAATGAAAGGAGTTACCATTGATGATAATTGTGTGATTAGGCTCAGAGGCAGGTTGTTTGTTCCAGCAGAGAGAGAGGTAAAGCAGAGAGTGTTGGAAGAGGCTCGTAAATCCAGGTACACTATCCATCCAGGTAGTACTAAAATGTACCAAGATTTAAAGAAATATTTCTGGTGGCCTCATATGAAAAAGGAAATAGCTGAGTTTGTTTCAAGATGTGCTATATGTCAGCAAATTAAGGCAAAGCATCAGAAGCCTGGAGGTCTATTGCAACCATTGCCCATTCCACAGTGGAAATGGGATGATATTGCCATGGACTTTGTAGCAGGCTTACCAAAATCGAGTTCCGGGCATAATGGAATATGGGTATTTGTTGATAGATTGACCAATGTGTGCAGATTAGTGGCAGTAAGTATGTCTTGGACAGTGGACAGATTAGCAAATGTTTATGTTGATAGAATTGTACCACTGCATGGTATTCCGAAGACTATTGTGTCTGACAGAGATCCAAGATTTAGTTCTGGTTTTTGGAGAAGTCTGCAAAAAGTAATTGGTACTGAGTTGAGATATAGCTCCGCTTATCATCCCCAGACAGATGGTCAAACAAAAAGGACTATCCAGACAATTGAAGATATGTTGCGAGCTTGTTGTTTAGTTTAGGGAAATAACTGGGAGCATCATTTGGGAATGGTTGAGTTTGCCTATAATAATAGTTATCATACCAGTCTTGGGATGGCACCATATGAAGCTTTATATGGAAGGCCATGTAGAACCCCATTAAACTAGCATAAAGTGGGAGAAAGACAGTTAGTGGGTCCTGAATTAATTCAACAAACCACAGAAATAGTGAAGCTTATTAAGGAAAAATTGCAGGCAGCTCAAAATAGGCAAAAGAGTTATGCTGATAATCGAAGGAGACCACTTCAGTTTGAAGTTGGAGAATTTTTTTTCTTGAGAGTTTCCCCAAGTAAAGGTATCATGAGGTTTGACAAGACTGGAAAGTTGAGCCCAAGGTATGTGGGACCTTTCCAGATAATTGAAAGGATTGGGGAAACAGCTTATAGGCTGGATTTTCCAGTAGATTTTGTGGATGTCCATGATATATTTCATGTTTCTATGTTAAAGAAGTGCATTGAAGATCCAGCTCAAATAATTAGTTACCAAGGTGGTGACCTGAGGCCGGATATGACAATGCCAGAATATCTCGTGCTGATCACTGATCGAAAGATAAAAAAGCTGAGAAATAAAGAAATTGAGCTAGTTAAAGTGCGATGGGAAAATAGGTTGGGTGGTGAGGATACCTGGGAATTAGCCGAGGAGATGGCTAAGGGGTATCCCTATCTGTTTGAATAAGGTTTTGTATTTCTTTTTAGATGATAGTACTTGTAAAAATGTGCATATTTAAGTTGTTTATGTTTGAATTGTGCTATGAATTTCGAGGTTGAAAATTTCTTTTTAGATGATAGTAATGTAACATCGCATGCTTTTCGGATCCTTATGGATCATGTGTGTAATGGTTGTAGTAGCCTTTGTGAGGCCAGTGTGGTTTGGACGTGTGGTGTGCGCAGGATTGGCGCAGGTTTGGTCCTGAACCAAGATAGGACCTGCTGTAGCTAATTAGGGGTTGACGGCCAGGTGTGGTCGTTGACTGGTTTAACATCCATCGAAGGTGACGTCAACCTTATGAACTTAACGTCGGACTTTATGGATGTTTATGGTGGCAGTTTTCTAAGCGACATCAGGGTTGACGCCAACTTGTGCGACCTGCAGAATATAGGGTCACCCGAGGGCAGCTTTTCCACTTGGATTCTCCCTCTTCTTCACCCTACTTTCACTCCTTTGCTCCCCTACTGCTTCTAAAGGTTGCTAAAGGCTGGTTAGGGGATCGTGGAACGAGTGGCTGTGACCAATTGTGCCAGGAAACGCCAGTGCGAGGCGTGATTCCCGTAGAAGCTCGCGGAGGATTTGGTGCGAATCGGGAGGATTTAGGAGGTTTAAGCGCGTCCTGAGGTAGGGGACGATCCCTTTAGTTCATTCTATTTTCTTTAATGTATTCTGAAAGCATGAAATGACGTGATAATAGCGTTTCTGGGAAGAAAGTGTTCCATGCGGGTTAATGGGTGGTTTGATTAATTTGAGTAGTGAAACATGCTGTTACGGTTTGGTTATAGTGTGTGGATGTTAGAGGAACTATTTCCTCATGTTTTCTCGATGGTTTCGGGACCGAGAATGCCTGTAGAATCAGTTTAGGGTTTTTGCAGGAACTGGAGTTGAGGAGTTTGGCGTCAACATCGATTGACGCCAGGTTCTTCAGCTGGGAACTAGACGGTCAGATCCCTTGCCGTCTATATTCCATCGACGGCAGTCGATGTTTCCGCCAACATGTGTTTATTTAAATATTGCCATGCAGGGTGTTTATCGATAATAAGCGGTGCATTGGTATTTATGGTGCACCTAGTGCACGTGGTTTCTGAGATTAGCGTACTGGGTACGCAGTTAGCTGGTTCTTCATGTGTTTACGTGTGGTGAACTATCAGTACACGAGGTTTGTACGAGACTTCACGTGGTTTGTGGGTGACGTGCACGTGGTTTTGTATACGTGGCGAGTAGTGCGACGCCTACCGTGGTTACCTCTCCAATTGGGTGCCCCAAGTTCTCTGTGAGCCAGACTGTTAGCTCGGGGCTTTGTCCCGGTACTTGTGTTGTACCATCGAGGTCTGTGTCATCTGACATGGACACCCTCACTCCTTCGTTTGAGTTGTACGTCTGGCTGAGGGAAAGATGATAGTGGGACAGTGACTGTTGTACTTGTCTTTTGGTCACTTGTAGCGCGCTCGTAGTTGGGGGTACGAACACCAGTAGTCGACACTGGTCCCCAGCTAGTCCTTCTCCAGTGCCTCACTCTAGCGAACCCAGGCCAGGGTCTTTGGAGGTGCCAGACATGGGCTTGCGACCGTGTGGTCCGCAGGTGGTGGTGTTTATTTGGTCTCCACAGTTGCTTGACCTTTTCACGTGGAGCGGCAGCTAGACCTTTCGTTCGTGGCTGCGAGACTGAGAGGTAGACCTGTGTGTGTTGTCCGAGTCAGTCACTGGTGTCGCGAACCAGTTCACGTGGCTCGAGTGTGGCGGACTCTACTTTAGCTCGCATACCTGTTTGGTTTTGCCATTTATTTATTAAAATTGCTTTACCTAGTCGGCAGACGGTGAGTATATTTACAGCTTTAATATCCTGCTTAGTTGTTCTATAAACTGCTAGTATAGTTTATCGCCGTCGTACCTATGTTTTTGGTTTGCTCAGTGTTGGGGGAGTTCTCTACTGAGCCAGTGACTAGCAAGGCTCACCCCTACCCCCACAGGTGAAGGCGAAGAGGATGTTTCTCAGCTGTTGTCCAGTTCGGAGCCGCGTCATAGCGGTGCAGGTTCAGCACCTTCAGCAGTGTAGTGTAGCTAGTGTAGCTAGTTGTCTACTTCCTTCAGTTGTACCTCGGGGTATGCCCCAGGCTCTTGTACTTTCTTTCAGTTCTTTGGAAATATGGCTATGTAAACTTGTGATTTAAATATATAAAATGGTGTGTTCCTTTGTGTTTACACAGACTATGGTGTGCTATCTCTTGCGAGGCTTCGGCCCGTTCGCGGGAGACGGACTCGGATCAAGTACGTTATCGGTTTAACGGACTTGGACGAGGTGTTTCGTCACAAAAACACCCTCATTTCACCATTTATGGAGCACGGAACGTGAGAAGGACGACTCCTGCTACCTCCTGAAGCTTTTGCACATTCATTGGGACTGCATCCACGCCAGGGAGTCGCCCTAATGGGGCTCATCTTCTCCCCCTCTCTTCCTCCATTTCTACATGCATTTTTATGTTATTTCTAGTTAGATCATATTCACCACATGCCCACGTTTTTTTTTTACACACCCAAAGGGGTTTAAAACCACCTCAGGTGCGTTCCTACCATGACTCCCCATTTCCTCTCATTTTTAGAATAGATACTACGCTTAACATGTTCTAATAGGTCTTTTTCTTGTCTCTTCTTTATTTTGGTAGGCACCCAAGCTTTTTTTCCACGAGGAGCTCTTATTCTCCAGCCGGTTGGAGGACGGGAAGAAGGTCCACACACGACATCTCCTGCACATAGAGAACACGACGGCAGAGGAAGACGCGACAAGAGACGCGTCAGGCTGCAGCGACGTGTTACCAGCGTCGTCGCGGCAGGTAAGACTACCACGACACCAGGTCCGCCTTCTTTCTCTTTCCATTTCCTAGTTAAGTTAGCCTGTGTCATTTTCTACTCGTTAGGCAACTTACTAGGTGGCGATCACATTCCTACTTCTCATACTACTAGTCTTAGTCCATATTTGTGTTGAGGGGGGCACAATCCCCGTGATTACACCTTTTGGCGATCACGGTGGGACCTTCAGTGCTACCCTCGTGGATTTAGCCTGCTTGCTTTCCATGTTTTCTTCTTTATTTGCCATTTTAGTGCCCTGTTAGTCTGCATGTTCTTTGTTTCCTGCTTTTTTGTCCCTCGGTTCGTGTCGCGGCGTATCGCGGTGACGCGATAAGGTCACGGCCCCCGGCAAGGATGCGATAGCAGGTCAGTGTTTCTTCTTCTTATATCTGCCTTTTCCTGCTTCTATAAAATCATGCATCCTTGTTCCTTGTCTCTGTATCATGTATTTTCGTGATTTTGAATGTTAAAATCCTGTTAGGGTTCAGGTTTTCCTTTTATTTCCATTTGTAAGTTTTCGGGACCGGTTGCGGCTGAGTGCTAGGACGCGACCAGGTCGCGTCGAGGGTGAACGTCCCGTAAACAGGTACGCTTTGTATGTTAATGTTTTGCTTCATGAATCAGTTTCTGAATGTTTCCTGATCCATGCTGTATTAGTTTAGTGTTTTGTGCCTTTATTATCTGTTAAGATAGTCTGTGTGAGTCTGGTTTGGTGACTTTCTTTATTCTCGGGGCTCTGTTCTTATCACGGCAGACCGCCCTATCGTGATAGGGTCGCAGTGTACACGGTCGCCGTGACTCTGCCCGAGAGCTATTTGTTCACCCTGTTTGGTTTTTACTTGTCACTTGTGCATACATTTTTGGGCACTTAGGCCCTTGCATACACTACTCATCCCATCTGTTCAGGTTCCCCCTTGGTTGAGTGAGCCCTCTCACCTACGAGCACTCGTAGGCTGACTCAGGCCCACCTTCCGAGGACCTCCGTAAGTCCTCGTGACCGTACGCACGTTGCGATTCACCGGGCCGGTTGTACCCATTAGTTCGAGCCACCCCTTGCGTGTGAGTGCCCCACCCCTTAGCTGCACCGGAGGACTCGAGTTCATACCTATTAGGGTCCACTTGACCGAGTGACATCCCCTTAATTAATTCATCTAAAGGTCAAGTTCGAACCTTAAGAAATTTGCGCATTAATCATGACAACTTGAGTGTTTCGGTTCATCCCTTCTCCTCTCAGTCTTTCTTTCTGTGTTAGAGTCTAGGTGTTGTCAGTATCACCCCTTATTGGTTTTGGGGGTGCATGCGTCATTGTTTAGGGAGATCGAGTCAGTCCCCTCCGATCCTTGTATTCTATCATAATCCCTTGTTCGACATGGACCAATTCTGGGTCCTTGCCGACGATGTCCTTCCTATTGGGCTGCTCGAGGAGGTGGCCCAACCCTCTACGGCCACACTCCCGGGGCGTATCCAGCCTCCCCTCATCATCGGGAGTCAATCCCGTCCTCCTTCTCCTCCACGGGGGGATGACCCCCACTCACAATTCAGTCAACTCCTTCCCCATCTCACTCCGGACCAAGTCCGAGAGTTTCGCCGCTGCCAAGGGGAAGCGACCTTTATCTCCCCTGGGTCAGAGTTCAGCCCGACCGGCGGATTCCTCCGCCCATATCACCTCAGCACCCCATCTTCCTTCCTCAGGGGCAGACCCCACACCCCTCCGTCCTCGGGCCATCCATTTCTTGGAACCTAGCTACCTTCCTGCACGAGAGGTCCGGCCTCGATCCCCTCCAACTTCAACATATTATACGGCCGAACCTGCTCCCCTCCCCCGTGAGAGGTCCCACTCTTTTGAGCAATCTCACTCCCTTATTTCTACACATCATGATCAAACCCCCCCCCCCCCCCCCCCCCCCCCGACTTCCTTGTGGAGTGGGCAACTATGAAAAAGGAACTCCATGACCTTAGGAGGAAAATTGATCCTCGCAAGGTAGCTGATATTGCTCTCCCATCATTTCAATACCTCTGGGTACCACCCTAGTCGGAGCTCCCCGTTTACCGGCGATACTCTAGGGTAGGGGACCTATATGTTCATTTAAAGGATTTTGTTTATGAATCTGCACCGCACAAGTATGACCACCACCTCATGGCATACTTGTTCAGAAAATCTTTAGATGGTCCAGCTCTGGAATGGTTTTATTCTTTGCCCCCAGAGGAAGCCGAGGATTTCCAAATTGTTCAAGAAAGGTTTTTACAGCAGTTCCAAGATCGGGTCGGACCCGAATACTCTTTTGTAGATCTGGTAGCTGAAAAGATGAAGCCCGAAGAGGAGTTCTCAACTTATGCTGACCGGTGGCGTTCATTGGCCGCCAAGGTCCACTGCCCCATGCCGGAGGAGGAAAAAGTCAAGCTATTGATCTCCAATGCTACACCGACCTACCGAGCCATCTTAGCCATGAATGACATTACTACCATGCACCAGTTATAAAACTGAGCCCATTTCATTCAAATCCAACTCAAGGACTCGCCTATACACTCTATGTTTGAGACCCCTAAATCCCGTTACACCAAGAAGCCTCAAGGCCCAGTCACCGAGGGGATCCAAACCAATGAACAAGTGGGCGCGGTAAGTAACCCCCAAGGCCCGGTAGGTAGGTCTCCATACACCCAGCAACCTCAGCAGCCATGGAGTAACAATAGGCAGCAACCTCCCCAAGGTCAGAACCCTCCACAAGATCAGCGCCAGTACTCCCAGGTTCCTCCTCCTCAGAATGGCTATGCCCCCAGAAAGCCCAATGGACCCAAAAGAGCCCAATATCCTCCTCTGCCCGAGTCTTTGGCAGATGTCTTTACAGCCCTCATGTCCTTGAACGCTCTTAGACTCCCTCCTGAGAAGGCAAATTGGAATATGGCAGCGGACCAAACAAAGTACTGTGTCTACCATCGCCATCTGGGCCACAATGTGTCAGATTGTTTTCAGTTCCGGGACATATTATATGACCTTCATGAGAAAAACCAAATTGATTGGGCAGAAATGAAAAGGTTAATTCAGGCATTGAGAGACCAACAGGGTCAGAGGCAACAGTAGCAATAGCAGAGGCGACAGCAGCCGCAACAACAACAGCAACAACAACAACAGCAGTTCCAGCCCTTCCAACAACAGTACCAGCAACAGCAACAACAACAACAGCCGCAGCAGCCGATGAATGACCTTGGCATAATCTGCAACCCCATGCCACAACACCAGCCTGCTCCAAACCCCCAACCTGCTCCACCACCTCCTCCACCCTCGCATGTTAACTCTGTCATCCACCACCCACCGCCAGAAGCTCAATGGGCCTTCGATGATGAACACGAAGTGGGCCAGCTTCTGGTAATATCCCATGTCACATCCACTACCCCCGCGCCTACATCCACTGTGCCTCCCTCCTTTACACCCACCGTTGCAGCCATCACCTCACCATCTTACAACACCTGTGTCATATCACCCATTATCCCTTCGCTTAGCAACGTCTCTTTCTCCCCTATGCCAACGCCATTACTAGCCAACCCCTCCATTCTTGACACCTCACCTCCTCCACTCCACCATAATCTCGCCCTGCGGAGCGGGCGAATGTTCCATCGAATGTACCCCAATGCATCCGTATCTATGCCAGGTCAACCGGCGCAACAAACCAGCACTCAACAACAGCAGGACATGGAAGAGATAGATCCGGTCCTAGGGACCCAATATGACATCCTGAAACATTTGGATCAAACTCCTGCCAAGATCTCCATCCTTGAGCTAATAAAAAGATCACAGACTCATCAAGATGCCCTAAGGGCCTTCCTGCAATGGGCCATGGTAAGTGAGGACATGAACCCCGACAATCTGCCTTTTGTACTTTCAACTATAAACAGGGGACCCACTATTACCTTTTCTGATGGTGTGCTAGCTGCCCCTGAAGCCAGAAAGATGCCTTTATGTGTAACACTCACCATAAATAAAGTGGCCATTGACACAGCGCTAGTGGATACAGGAGCCTCAATCAATGTTTGTCCACTAAGCACCCTAAGAGCCTGCAACATCTCAGAGCGCCAGCTGCAGCCTACCCCCACCACTATAGCTGTCTATGACAATTCCCGGCATGCCTGTCATGGGGTTATCACGTTGCAAGCAGAATTGGGACCACTCGTTATGTCAGTGGAGTTTTATGTGCTGAATATTGATCACACTTACAAGGTCATCTTAGGGCGCCCGTGGATTGAGTCACTAGGGGCAGTGCCTTCCACGACACACCAATGCTTGAAATTCCCCTTCCAAGGGTGGATAGTCAAGGTGAAAAGCGTGGCAACGACCCACACAATGGAAGCAGTTGAGAGGGTATTACCTTCAGTGTAGCCATCAAATAAGCCCGTCATTTCAGTGCTCGATGTCAATTACCCCTGGGCTTATACATTCTCTTCTAACCGCCCAATCGGGTCCCCATCTGTGGTAGTTGTCAAAAAGGATGTGACCACAAATGCAAAAGGTTGGGATATCATGTTCAGGCTCAGTTATCAATCAGGGAAAGGTTTGGGTTCTCATCTCCAAGCGAGAACCAAAACAGTGGCTAACACAAAGAAGTTCACAAAACATGGTCTAGGATACTCAGAATGGGCTCCGTTCTCATCTTCTGCGCAGTCAGACTATGGCCCACTCACCTGGACATTGTATGAACATTTTTGTCAGAGGGCCTGTGCAGCCTGGGTACAATACTACAGTAGAAGAAGCACCAAAGTCAGCATACCAAGCCCTGGAAGCACAATGACCCAACAAGAAGAAGAGAGCCGGGACAGATACAGAAGCACCTGATCTTGAAGATTTGATTTCATCACTCAGCCTATTATTTGAGGAACCAGAAGCCGAGACAGAAGAGCCAGAATCAGAGGATCTCAGCCGCTTGTTCAGTGAGGATGACGAGCCACAATCTCAGGCAGTAGCATTATTAGTGTCAGCAGCCACCACCAAGCGACAGTTGCTTGGATTTGGTGAGGAAGTTGAGATAGTCAGTTCAGCCGTTCAAACAAAGGAGCTCTGGCCAGGGTTTTCCCGCCCCCCCAGTCATTTTATTTCATCCATCATTGTTTATAATTTCGATTTCATTCCCTTGTCTCCTCCTTTCATTCTCCAATTCTCTCCCGATGCTGTTGAAGCATTGGTCCGCCCTTCACCTCTCTTCACCATTTTTCTTAATGGCTCGGTTCTGTCCTTTTCTCAAAGCCCCTTGATGTAATGTAGTTCTTTTCATTAGCAAAAAAAAAAAAAATCAATCAAATCAAAAATCCAAAAAAATGTGTGTTCCCCATTTGTCTTTTCCCCATTTCTTCGGACGGTGATCCCCGTCTTCTCCTTTCCCTTTTCTTCGGACGGCGATCCCCGTCTTCCCCTCTCTCCTTTCATCGGATGGTGATCCCCGTCCCCCTTTTCTTCTCTGACTCCTCCTTCCTGCTTTCTACCTTCTGCCCTCTGGCTCTCACTCTCGACGGCGATCCCCGTCATCCTCGCGCTTTCCCTCTGCTCTGACGGCAATCCCCGTCACCCCTGCACTCCTTCTCTCTCACTGACGGCGATCCCCATCACTCCCCTGCTTCCTGGGTGGTGATCCCCGCCCTTCTTCTCCTTCTGTTCAAGCTGTGCCTTCGCCTGATTGACCAAAATGGTCGTTTTGGGCGATCTGAGTGAGGGGCCTTCTGTTCCCCTACATCCCAACTCCGCTGTCGGCACCCTGAGCTCGGGTGGCCTACCTCCTCCTCCAGTCCCATCGGAGGACCTTCGCGGCCTTGCCGCACCCTTTCCTTTCCATTTCAATAAACCTCTGGGCACTCCTCCAGTCTGTAAATATTAAGTCTAGTTTAGATTCAGGGGTAGAATCTAGCAAGTCCCCGTCCCCGTCCAGGAAAAAGAAGGGTAGTGGCATACCCCATAGGTACCTGTTAGACCTAGTGCAAAGGTGTGGCGTTCTTCTAGCTGTTGAAGAGTTCGTTCAAGAAGCGGTGGTTCTGAATATAGAGGATCTGCACAAAGAGGAAGAGCTAGACGATGGATTCAGAGTATATGAGATCTTAGCTGAAGATGACCCATTGGAGGAAAATGACTGTGAGATAGAGGATGCTGCCGAGATGTATGCAAGCGGCATGAGAAGATTCGATGAACCCACCTCGGCAATAGACGAACCCACCAAAGAGGTAAACGTGGGAACAGAAGAGGATCCAAGGCTCTTGACCATAGCTTCCAATCTCCCTCCTGAAGAAGAAAAGGCACTCATAGAAATGTTGAGGGAGTTTAAGGATTCCTTTGCCTGGTCCTATGACGACATGCCCAGCATTGACCCCGAATTGGTAGAACATAGGCTAATCTTAAAGCCAGGGGCAGTTGCTGTTAAGCAAAAGCTAAGGAGATTCCTCCCCCACATTGCTTTGAAGATGAAAGAGGAAATCGATAAACTACACAAGGCCAAATTCATCCGTGTAGTCCTCTATCCATTGTGGGTGGCGAACATAGTCTCAGTAATGAAGAAAGACGGAAGGGTGCGCATTTGCATAGACTTCTGGGACTTGAATAGGGCATGTCCAAAGGATGATTTTCCGTTACCTCACTTGGATGTCTTAATTGATAACACTGCAGGGTTCGAAACTCTATCATTTATGGATGGGTATTCAGGCTATAATCAGATTCGTCTAGCCCCGGAGGATCAAGAGAAAACCTCCTTCACCACCCCATGGGGAACTTATTGCTATGTGGTCATGCCATTTGGATTAAAGAATGCCGGCGCCACCTATCAGAGGGCAATGCTAGCTATCTTCCACGACATGATTCATATTGATGTTGAGGTATACGTGGATGATATATTGGTAAAGTCTCAGACCAGAAAAGAACACTCCTCCATGCTTGCCAAAGTTTTTCGCCGCGCACAAGAGTATCAATTAAAGATGAATCCGAAGAAGTGCGTGTTTAGCGTTTCTTCAGGTAAATTGTTAGGCTTTATAGTTAGCAAACAGGGGATTCAAATAGACCCGCACAAGGCCAAGGCAATAAATGAAATGCCTCCTCCCAAGAACATATCTGAGCTTCGAGGTTTGATTGGTCGGCTCCAGTTTATAAGGAGATTCATATCTCAGCATTCGCAAAGATGTCGTCCCTTCTATGAACTTTTGAAAAGAGGAGTCAATTTTGAATGGAACGCTAAGTGCCAAGAGGCCTTCGATGAACTCAAGAGTTATCTCATGAATCCGCCCGTGCTTCAGGCGCCCATCCCTGGGAAACCCTTAATCCTATATCTGTCGACCATTGAGGACTCCCTAGGAGCTGTCCTTGCCCAACATGATGAATCCGGAAAGGAAAGGGCAGTTTATTACCTATCTAGGCTCTTCAATCCCTCCGAGCTCAAACTCACTACAATGGAGAAAACATGTGCAGCGCTAGTTTGGGTAGTGCAGAAATTGAAGCACTACTTCCTAGCTCATAAGGTGAGTTTGATTTCTAGAATGGACCCTATTAGGTATCTCCTGGAGAAGCCAGTCCTCGCCGACAGATTGGCACGCTGGCAAAGTTTCCTCTCTCAATTCGATCACCTTCATAGTTCAGAAAGCCATAAAAGGGTATGCCATTGCTGAGCACCTTGTTCACCTTCCTCACCCCCACAGTGATACGGTTCAAGAGGAATTCCCCGATGAAAACCTATCACTCATCTCTCGCGATCCCTTCTGGTCGCTCCACTTCGACGGAGCTCTTAATTCTAGGGGACGGGGCATAGGTGCTGTTTTGCTCACCCCAGAAGGGATCACCATCCCTCTAGCCTATCAGATCCAATTCTATGCCACTAACAATATCTCCGAGTATGAGGCTCTCCTTGCCGGTCTTAAGCTTGCCTACCTCTTAGGCGCGCGTCATCTCAAGATCATAGGAGACTCTCAACTCGTCCTTCGGCAAGTCCTTTCTACTTACCGCACTCGTGACCCTAAACTCAAGCCCTATCAAGATCTGGTCACACTCCTAGCCAAGCAATTCCGTCAACTCATCTACATTCATACTCCTCACTCTCAGAATATCCTGGCCGATGCTTTGGCGTCGCTAGCCTCATCTCTATCCTTCCCTCTCAGCCGTAGTGCTGAGATAATTGTTGTTCAAAGATTAGAAGCTCCCTCCACTCAGGACCCTTGGTTCATTAACCTTAGGAGCTCTTTAGTTTTGAAGGCAGAAAGAAAAGAAGCGAAGGAGTTGATGCTTGTGGAGCTAGGAGAAATGTTGGAAGAAGAAAGGTCGTGGTACCATGAGATTGAGTAGTATTGCAGGGAGGGTACCTTCCCAGAAGAATCTGAAGCAGAGGACAAGCGAGCCATCCGTAGAGCGGCGTTAAAGTATACCCTTATTGGTGAAGTGCTCTACAGACGCGCTCTAAATGGAATGCTCCTCCGATGTTTGTTGGATGAAGAAGCTTGGAAGGTAGTGGAAGGATCCCATTCCAGTGAATGCGGAGGGCATGTGAATAGCCAAATGTTGGCTAAAAAGATTCTTAGGCAAGGCTACTACTGGCCGACCCTAGAAGAAGACTGTGCCATCTACGTTCGTAGGTGTATCAAGTGCCAGATCCATGCCGACAAAATTCATGCTCCATCCTTCTCTCTATATCCACTATCTTCACCTTGGCCATTCTCCATGTGGGCCTTTGATATCATCGGGCCTCTTGGTGATCCTAATGCTCAGCTAAAACAAAAATATTTCATTCTTACTGCTATTGAGTACTTTACCAAGTGGGCCGAAGCTGAAGTATTTGCGGAAATCAAAGGTTCAACCGTGTGCAGATTCATCATGAGGAACATCATCGCGCGGTTCGGAGTGCCAAGCAGCCTCGTCATCGACAATGGACCCCAGTTCATTTCTCAAGAGCTTCAAGATCTCTGTAAGAAATTCAACATTTCCTTGCATCATTCGTCTCCGTACTATCCGCAGGGCAACGGCCAGGCCGAAGCCACAAACAAAACACTTTTGAAAATTCTAAAGAAAACTTGTGAGTCTAATAAATTTGCTGATTGGCCAGAAAAACTAGTTGAGGCTCTGTGGGCCTATCGCACCTCCGTCCGCACGCCCACTGGGCAAACTCCATTCTCACTTACTTATGGGATGGAGGCGGTATGTCCACATGAGATCCTCATTCCTTCTCTAAGAGTTCAGTTGGACAAAGAACTTAATCCCGATGAACATCGGGAGGCGTTGCTTACACAACTAGAACTCTTAGACGAACGGCGTTTAGCTGCAGCTGATCATGTTCTTTCATATCAAAATAGACTCTCAAGATCTTTTCAAAAGAAAGTAATTGAGCGCAAATTTCAAGAAGGAGACATGGTTTTGAAGTGAATCTTTATAAAACCTGGAGGTCCAAGGTCTAAATTGTCAGCAAACTGGGAAGGGCCGTACGTCGTTAAGGAAGTGTACCCCGGGAACGCGTATAGGCTAGTTAATGCCGATGGTGAGGAGCTCTCTCACCCATGGAATGGGATGTACCTTAAAAGATTCTACCCCTAATTTTGATAACAACACCAATTTGCAAAAAAAGAATGTTGTTAGCCATGTGTCTCACTCCCTCTCATTGTGGTAAATAACCTCTATGTCCAGCCACACACGCACACAACATGGCGACCTAAGGACAATTCCCCTTTGTTTATGATGTTTCTGCTCAGCCCTAGTGTAAGGAGCCTGAGGTCAATTCTCTTCTTACTCGGACAAGGTCCAGGGACAAGGGGGAGGCTAGCCTGTAGACAAGCAAGCGGTGTAGATCATGTGTATGAAATCTCAAAGAGGGGCGGTCAATTCAAAACAAAAGCAAAAGAAGAAATGATGAAATAGTAAGAAAAAGAATGATTAGAGAATAGGGGCATGTCAAAGAGTGGCAGTATAGTTCCCCGCGGGACGCCCTTGATCCCGGTCGTACGCATGCCCCAATTAAAAGAGAGCAATGGCCTTAAAGTCCCTGGACAACAGACGAATTTCACATGTAACATACCTATTGCAAGTCTTACAAGCCAGTAACCCCGACCCCAAGACCAAGTCTTGTCTCATTGCTAATCTTCCTGTTCTCCCTAAAAAGACCAAAGAACCCCTACATCTGGTCTGTGTTGGAACATTAATATTCAAGGGGCAAGAAACCTTAGTAAGCCAAAGATAAATGCATGCCGCACATAGATTTTATTTGCCAAATATGAAACGAGAGTGAGGCCTATAGCTAATTACTCAAGGAGCAAGAGGTGTTGTTATCAGAAAATCTAAAAAATTCAAAAAAAATCATTAGAAATTTCAAAATCCAAAAAAAAAAGAAAAAAATCAAAAAAATTTCAAAAAACGCAAACAAAAAATCAGAAAACCTTAAAATAAAAAATCAAAAATTTCTAAAATCCATAAAAATCTAAAATTCTTTAAAAAATAAAAAAATGTGTGTACATATCGCTCTCATTTTTAGCATGCATCATTTTATTTTCTTTTCGCCTATTTAATAAGGCTCGGCCCCTTGACAATTACAAAGTCAGATTCATGTTTATTTAAGCGCAAGGGGCTGAGTCAAAGAGCAGATCTAACCTATTTTTGCTAAGTGTGCAGGGGCAGGTAATTCTAAGGGACACGCAGCGTTGTACTCAGTATTCTCTGTCTCTCCCGTGTTTGAATCTCATGTCACATTCGTGTCATTTACAAACCATTCATTCCATAAAGATTGACATAAAGTAAAATTTTCACTAAGGGATGAACAATATGTACAAAGGATAAAGGGGAGGTGGCTCACAATCTCCTCACTGTCCACCACCACTCTCCCCGGATCCCTCCTGTCTATCTGGTGGTGGTAACATCTCACCACCACCTCCGCCACTTTGGGCACTCGCCTCTCCCCGGCGGCGCCTCTCCTCCTCCTCATTCCTCCGACGACTGGAGGAACCCACCAAGTACTGACCAACAGAGGCGCTCGTCGCTCTGCTGACGCTCGCCCCACTCCTGCTCCTGCTGTGTGAACGGCCTATGGCCGTCACTATCTCCTGAAGGCTTCGGGACACTGCCTGCTGTGCCTGCAGGTCGGTGCGTAATCGAGTCAGCTCTGCCTGATCTACCAATGACCCCTGCATGCGTAAGGCCTCCAACTCCCTCGTCACCTCCACGACCCGTGCCTCAGCTGCCTCCGCCCGGATGCGCAGCTGGTCTCTCTCACCTCGGATGGTCTGGATCTCCCCCTGAAGCTGGTCTCTCTGACCCTGCAGCTGGTCTCTTTGCCCCTGCAGCTAGTCCCTCTACCCCTGCAGCTCCATCACGTGCTCGGTGGTGAGCCGCAAATCCCTCTCCTGCAAAAGAACAATTCAGTCAATATCAATTCTTGAAATAAAGATTCAATATGGAGTTCTGTTGTACTTACCTGATCCTCTAGGTGCCTCTATGCCTCCTCGGCCCGCAGCACCGCTCTTGCCAAATGAGCCTCCAGAAGCGATGGAGAGCTCCCTACCGCTCGTGAAGAGGAAGCACCGCCGACTCTGGTGCTTCTCACTCTCTCCAGCTCCCTCCTCTGCACACAAAAGTACATGTCAGTTTCCAAAATCAGCTATAAAATTAAGTACTAAAGTCTGAGTAAGTACTTACCAGCTCCTCGGTCTGCCTCTGCGCCGCCTCCCGATCCTGCATCGCCGAGTGGAGTAAAGCTCGAAGCGATGCAACCTCACCAGCTACGTCTACCTGCATCACATTTTTGAATCATTAACTCAATTCTATAAATTCAAATTCATAGAGTTGTGGTTTTAGGGTTGTTACCTGGTGTCGGGCGCTCTTATACACCTTCCCTCCGTACTTCAAGGCATATGCCTGGAGGTACGCGTCGTCGGTAGTCGCACTCGTCTTTACTGCTTTCCCCTTGCGCTCCCAGTTGCTGATTTGTTCCTTCGCCCGCTCACGCCAATCTGTAGTGTTGTGGAGCCCCCGGAAACTCCGACCCGGTCGGTGAAAACGGTCCCGGACGGGGAACTCCACTGCACTCTGCCGAAGGCCGAGTGAGCGCTGGCAAAGGAACAAGTGAAGAGGTAGCACCAGGTTGAGTGCATGCACCCACACCGACCTACCGAAGTAGGGGCGGACCTACACTAACCAGGGCTGTCCCTCATCGCTCTCCCCCAGATATGGCTGCCAAACCACTTGTACAATAAAATTCGGTGAATCATCAAGCAATAAAATCAAGCATTAATTAAAGGGAAAGGTTAAGGGTACTTACATCCAGGTAAGGGTAGCTGTCGATGGCCTCCTGTAGGCACTCGAGCTGGTCCCCGAGGTTGCGCGAGTCTCGGCGAGAATCCCAACGGCGTGCAATGGGCACGAGGCCCGGCCGTGTGAGATCCCCTCTCCCCAAGGCTGCGAGGTGTAGGTAGGACCAGACCTACAAAGTGAGAAGCAGATTAAGCGGCAGTTTATAGCAAAATTGCATATTAATTCAAGGGTTAAGGAGAAGAATTGTACCTGAAGAAAGGGGAAGAACCCGCTCGTCGAAGTCTGCCGCTCGGAGGCGCCCAGGCTATTGAACTGATGTGCTAGAAAGGCTGCTCCCCAGGCGTACCCCCTACCTCCGCCAAGTCATCCAGAAGAGGCAGGAAGCGGCAATAGACTGCTTCGCCCCTCGTGGCAAACATAAGTCTACCAAGAAAGAGGACCAGGAAACGACGCAAGTCCAGGTCCGCCTCCACTCCTGGCTCACTCGCCAGCTCCCTCCGGCTAATCCTAACTAGCCTCTCAAAATGCTCGTCCTCAGTCTCCCCTGCTTTCTTCCCGGCCTCAAATACACCTAGGCTCTCCTGCAATGCTACTCTGGGAACTAAGGTAGACCTGCGCTCTACAGGTAGCTCTAGAAGTCTCTCGGCCAAGTCATGATAGCATGGGTAGGTGAACCCGCTAACCGGCCTCCCATAAACTCTAAGCCCTGTGATCCGGCTCACATCCTTGAGGCTGGGGATCATATGTCCCCATGGGAATACGAAGGCGGTCGCCTCCGCATCCCACCTGCTCCGCAAAGCCTGAGTGAGAGCCGGATCCTCCCTCATTCTCCCTATCCTAAAAATCTCCCCAAACCCCATCTCTTCTATCCTCTCTCTTTGGAAGGGGGGAAACGCCAGGAAGACAGCCAATACCACTGTCCATGATACACGGGCCCTCATCTCACCCTGCATACACATTTTATTTGTTAGACAGTCAAGTTTTGGTGTTCGGTCGGAGTCGCGATAGCCACGGAGGCCGCGACCTTGTCGCAACAGTGCGGTGCACTGCCACCTTATTGCATCGCTTTTTTAGGCCGCGATAAGGTGGCGTCGGCAGGCATGGCCGCGACATGGTCGCGGTGCCCCGGACCGTCGCGACGGGTGGCCGCGACATGTCGCGACGGGTCGCGCTGACGCATTCTCAGGACCGGACCGGCCGGAGCCTCCCTTGTCCGATCCTCTTTCCCACGGGCTTCACGCCCTACATTCGCCCCATGAGGGCTCCGCCTACCCTTCCTACACATTCCATTCAAGGTTTTGGGGCGATTTACTTACCGTTTTCATTGCTTTGACCTTCCTCTTCCTCGCCTCTTCTACGTCAATGACGGGGGCCTCCACTTCTTCCTCCTCCTCTGCCTCGAGGTCCATAGCCGCCTCCTCGGCCAGGGGGCCTCCGCCCGGCACCGGAAGCTCCGTCACTCCGCGTGGCGTTTTCCCCGGGACGAGCCCTCGCCGGATTTCTTTCCTCCTTCCATGTCGGTGATTGGGAGATTGGGTTGGATTCAAGCAGGTGGAAAGGGGAGGCAAGATTGTAAGGGAGTTTGGGAGATTCAAGCTCGGGAGTTTGAAAGCCTGGAAAGGGGGAATGAAGGGTGCCCTTTGCATTTTGAATACTCGGTTTGAGTCGCGGCCGTGCGGGGGGTCGCATCGTTGTCACGTCAGTTTTGGTGGCCGCGACCTTATTGCGACCATCCGCCTTGACGCATTCTGAAAGTGGTCTTAAAAGTTGTCGCGACATCAACAGAGCCCATTGTGCTCAATAGAAATTCTGTTTTATTCATTCAACTCAAGTCATTACATGCACTAATTCTTTCTACAATCAAACAAGTACTACAATCCTTTCCTAACTACCATCTGATATCTTTCCTACAATCAAATCAATCAATGCTCAAATGACTCCCGCTGTTGGCTGAATCTTCTTCAATGCTTCGAGGTACTCTTTGGTCACGTCCTCGTCTTCTTCTACCTCGGCTTGGAGAAGACCCAACGCACATCCTTCCCAATGGACGATGGCACTACGCACATCGCGCTCGTCCTGATCGTCACCCCTCTTTCTCTCTTGAATAGGCGGGAAGTGTGAAAGGAAAGGAACAACTGTGCGAGCCCCACCACATGGGAGATAACACCGATCTGGATTATAAAGTACCAGCGCTTCATTGCCCAGCAGTCGCAAGGCTAGTCCGGTGCACTGAGGAAGATGGATCATCCGGTTGTGCAAGAAACGCAGGCGCATTTCAAATTCGGCCACGGTCATCCTTTTGAAGTAGTCATGCCATGCCTTCAGCCCTTTCAATTGAGCAGTTTTGCACCACGCCTTAGTACTCGAGCGAAGAGGCCCACCCATGAATGCCAATGGATGATGAAGCATTGTTTTGCACTCTGTCGCCAGGTTCTCCATCGCCCAAAACTGAATGTGCATACCCATCCAAAGCTCGAGGGCGATGATCGAGCCGTAGAAGGGACCCCAGTAGCTGCAGAAGTCAACCCAACATAAAGATATCACAAGGCCGCCTAGTCGATACTCATACCTTCTGAAATTGAGGCGATGATGCTGAGATTGGCAAAAGAGATGGCGCCGTCCATCGCCGGGAAAAGGATGACCCCGCAAATGCAGATTGCGGCCGCCTTAGCAATGGCTGTGTGGTTCCCGGTCTTGCGCTTGCATTGGGAAGTAATCCACTGCGCAATGGGGAGGAGATGCACATGCATCCTGCTGGTCATAGAGTGCAAATCCGTCTTTTTCATGGTGATTTCTGCAAGGATGCTCCACGAATTGATCGGCGCCATGGTGTAGGAAATTGCCAACTCCTCGCCCCTTTGATACCGTGGGAGGCCGAGCATTATCTCCAGCTCCTCCAGTAGGATTGTGGCCTCAAATGTGGGGAAGACGAACGTATGAGTCTGGGTGTGTCACAGCTCCACCAGCGCCGTAACACTGTCCCACATGTGCACGATCTTATCATAACTCTTGGCGAGGATGAATACAGTGGATAGCCCCCACTCTTTCAAATGACTAATAGATGAAGGCGGGAGAAGCTCAAGCATCGGAGCTAGCCATGGCACCCGGGAGAATCGCCTCTGGCCGGGTAAGATCTGAGGGGAGATAGAAGAACACGGAGTCTAAGAGCGGAGAAGAAGAAAAAAGAGAAGAAAACAGGGGAAAACAGAGCAAAGTTCAGGAAATTCAGAAAAGGAAGAGCACTTACTTGGACTCCGGGCGCATGCATATGTGCCCCGGGATGGCGGAGAGTTGCTGGAGATCCGCATGAGACTCTTTAGCCTCCTTTGGACCGGAATAAGGAGGGATATCTTCCTGGAAAGCAGAGAAACTCCTCTTCATAACTGTAAAAGGGGAGAAACTTGAAGAAAAGCAGTAGCAAAGGGTTAGCTGTGGGATTAGCCTCCCAAATCCTCCTTTTATAGAGCTTAGGCAAATGTAAACCCAGTCTAATCCCATCTCTAGGTGTTAGGATAAGATTAGAAGAAGTTTAGGAGTCCTAGCGGCAATCTAGAAGTCCTAGGATAGAGATAAACTTGAGTCTTCTGCATTTTCAGGGCTCGGGCCGGGTCGCGACGCCGCGATATGACGCGACGAAGTCGCGACATGGTGGGGCGCCGTGACCATGTCGCGGTCACCTAGGTCGTCGCCTCTCTATCTGTTGTGTTATTCCTATGTCTGTGCTTAATATATTTGTTTGTTTAATTATGTTTGTGTATATATTATCGTTTAGTGCTTATTATGTCTGATTATTGTCAAAAAAAAATTTCAAAAAAAATTAGAAAACCAAAAAAGGAAAAAAGGTCGTCACAGGTAAGTCAAGTAAGTATTTCTTCCCCTACTCCCTGCATTACTATATGGTATTCTAGCTATTATATTAATTCAAGGACCGGCTGGTTCTCAATGTGCTCCGGGATTTGAGTTCCCCTTTATCAAAAATAGTGATAATGTAGGTGCGCATTGTTAATCGTTGGATAGGCCTTTGAGTTGAGTAAGCTCGAGGACGATGGATTCAGGCCTGCACTACGGTTGTGGGTAGTCTCTTGACCCGTTTCTTATTCGGCTTAGCAATATTATCCTTGATATATCTTCTATTTTCTCCTTTTCTTTGCATTTGTTTTGATGATTTCTTTTATTTAGCCCAGCATGCATCATGTAGGTCTTTGAGCTTTCATAACTCATTCCTGACTATTGATGAGCCCTTGTTGAGTGCCCAATCATCCTTCATATTTCAAACCAAGAAATCCAATTCCACTCCGAATCGGAAGGTTTGTCTCCGAGTGAGTTGTTCCCGTCAGTTTGACAAGAATTTCCTTATCTGGATTCTCTATCAAATTTTTGTCCTATTCCTTTGATCCGTTTTGGTTGCGACCCGCTCCCAGGATAGAGTCATGAGTTACCTGCCTGGCATGCACATGTCCCTCCAAAATGAAACCTGCAGGCCAATCGGCTAGGGTACCTCTCAATCGAGGGGTTGATCGTCCTCTTCTTTTCTCCTTCTCATCCAGACTTGTACTTTTCTTTGCATTCTACTCGAGCAACTAACTCGGGGCTTTCATAAAGATTTCAATTGCTTGTTAGTTAGACCGGGTGTCTCTTTACCTTGGCTCCTACTTTTCAGTCTGCTTTGTATCATTTCCGTTCCGCCGTCACTTCGTGAAACCTCCACTCCATTTCCGCTTCGTTTCCTTACAAAGTGGAAGCCAAGGAGGGGCAATCTGTAGACACCCAATTCTGACTAATGAGTTGAAACACATTTATTGTCACCTTAGTGGGCCCCTAGTTGGTTACTCATCTTGAGCCCATCATTAGCCCATTAACAATTTAAATTGCCTTGAAATCTCGCCCATTATAAATTTGAGAGAGTCATTGGCCAATAATAACTCTTATCCTTTCATGTGGTTGGTTGATAATTCACAGTTACTCGATTTTATAGTCGCGACGCATCGTAGCGCCGCGTCTCAGTGTCGTGTCGATGCAAGCCGCCGCGACAGTCCATGCATTTTCATGCATGTGGGCATACTGTTGCGTCACCGCGCCCCATCGCGTCTCCAAGGTCGCGGCCCTACGATACGCCGCGACAGTAGCTGCACATGCAGGCCTCCGCAACCACCTCCTATTTATCCTCCCATGAGTTTATCTTTATCTCCAAGCAATATCTGAACCCCTTGGGCGAGGTTTGGGGCTAGGGGACTCTTTAGAAGGCCTATAGGACTCTCTCACATGAATTTTAATGGGATTTATCTCTCATTTGGATTATTAATCATTTTAAGGGGATTTTCTCTCTCAAGGGTCTATATAAGCAAGGCATCCTCCTCATGGACGAGGGGAGCCCCACTTTTTACCCCGAAGGGCTGCCGAAATCTCCTCTCACCAACACTTAGCCTTGCAGCCACCAGTTTCCACCATTTCCTTCACATTCCCCTCCACCAAAACACCCTCATTTCACCATTTATGGAGCACGGAATGTAAGAAGGACGATTCCTGCTACCTCCTGAAGCTTTTGCACATTCATTGGGACTGCATCCATGCCAGGGAGTCGCCCTAATGGGGCTCATCTTCTCCCCCTCTCTTCCTCCTTCATTTCTACATGCATTTTTATGTTATTTCTAGTTAGATCATATTCACCACATACCCATGTTTTTTTTTTACACACCCAAAGGGGTTTAAAACCACCCCAGGTGCGTTCCTACCAGGATTCCCCATTTCCTCTCATTTTTAGAATAGATACTACGCTTAACATGTTCTAATAGGGCTATTTCTTCTCTCTTCTTTATTTTGGTAGGCACCCAAGCTTTTTTTCCACGAGGAGATCTTGTTCTCCAGCTGGCTGGAGGACGGGAAGAAGGTCCACACACGACATCTCCTGCACATAGAGAACGCGACGGCGAAGGAAGACACGACAAGAGACGCGACAGGCTACAGCGATGCGTTACCAACGTCGTCACGGCAGGTAAGACTTCTGCGACACCAAGTCTGCCTTCTTTCTCTTTCCATTTCCTAGTTAAGTTAGCCCGTGTCATTTTCTACTCATTAGGCAACTTACTAGGTGGCGATCACATTCGTACTTCTCATACTACTAGTCTTAGTCCATATTTGTGTTGAGGGGGGGCACAATCCCCATGATTACAATGGCTAATTGAGCCTCATGCTTTAAATCTTTCTGCTGCTCAGGAGGCTGTTCCTCCACACTCTGCTGCTTATCCTGTGGCTCAGGCTCCTTGTGCTGATCAGGAACTGGTTCAACATGTTCTTGTACTTGGGATTCTGGCTCCTAGTCCTGTTGCTGCTCAGGTTGCTGCTCAACCTGCTGGGATTGGTCTTATGTTGACTATTGTTCCTGAGCTGGTACTTCAGGTTCTGGTGCTTGAGATTCTTGGACTTGAACAGGTTCTTCTTGCTGCTGATGGAAAGCAGGCCCCGATGGCCGAGAAGTGCCCTGCTGGCACACTAACTGAAGCAACAAATCTTTCATTTGCTTAACCTCATCTGACAGACTATCAAACTTGACATCAATAAACTCTATTTGCATTTGAAGGACTGACAGGTTTTCTTGTTGCCTGCCCAATAAGTCCAAAATGGTATGAAGGCTGTTGCTGCTCTCCCCCTAAGACCTTGGCCGGGTCTCAAAATGAGAAGGGGAGAAGTGGTGCTCTCTTTCTTCAAAAACAGTTTCTGCAGGAATGTCATCAGATGCAGTACCTTTGCCTCTAATATCTCTTAATACTTCATTAATAGTTTCCTCAGGTGCCTCAGGTTCAAGAAATGAGGAGGAAATAGGAACTTGATCTACTTGCTCTTGGGTCTGAACTGGGACTTCAGATCTAACTTGTTCTTGAGGCTCTATCTCTTGTTGAATCATTTGAGGAACAGAAGGAACAAGAGGTTCATCAGGAAAACTTCATGATCACATTCAGGCACTGAGTCTTTTAGTCAAAGATTTTGCTTCTTGTTGACCAAGGAATAATGGCTTCTTCTCAAGGTAGTGATCCCAATCTTCTCTTTAATTCCAATAGATATTTCTCCTGACAGATCTACTGAGTATCTCTTAAAGATCAGGGAGAGCAAAGGTCCATAGGGAAAAGATTCTTGAAGATTCTTAGCAGCTATCATTCTATCCAAAATGATTCTAGCCAAATTCACTTTGTGTCTTTGAATATCCCAAAACAACAAGTTCCCATCTCTAGAGGTGATAGATGAGTGGGTTCTTGCTCTAGGGGTCACAATGTTTGTAATCACTGAATGAATCAGTCTCTTTTCGGCTGACAGCTCATTTACAGATAGACCTTTCTTGCTAATAGAAGTCAAACTCCCAATAATATCCAATTTCTGCTTTTTCAAAGGTATAACTTCATTAAGCTTATGCCCGGAGTTTGGACACTCCAACATTTCAACCAGCAGTTCCTCAGAAATAGAGATCTTGGTTTCTTTGACATAACCAAACATTGTATTTCCAGATGAGATTTCCATGGTGACATAAAAAGTTCTAACGACATTCTCAACAGTGGGTTCTGAAATCTGGCACAACTTGGTCCAACCCATGGCATTGAGGGTGTCCTCTAACCATGCTAGACTTCCAGTAAGATGGGAGAAATCTACAACCTTCCCTGGACAGATGGGAATCTTAGCAAGTCTCACGAGTTATCAGGGGTCATCTGGGTGGATTCCAGAGCCCTAGATGAGTCCATCTAAAGAAAGAGATTGGAGATGGCTTAGGGGACCAGTAAAGGAGTGATAGAAATGCTGAAGAGAGTTCCAAGATCCTACCTTTCTTCGAGGAGGATGGAGATTTCAGGGTTCTTCGGAAGTCCTTCGCCAGAGAACAGTGAGGGCGCGAAAGGGCAGAAGAAGACAAGGAAGTCGAAGATGGATTTCGAAAGGGTGTCTTCTAAAGGAGATGGGGTTTTCTTTTATAAGGAAAGAGAAGATAACTGCCCCTAGATTTCAGGGTGAACGGTCGGGATTAAATGATTTGACCGTTAAGACATGAAAGGATGCGTCTTAAAAGAGTGTCAGTTATATAATTTTAAATTATAAGCGCCTTTTCACGATTTCATAATAAGTCGAATTATGTATTCGACTACATCAGTCGAATGCAAGATTTTAACATGATTCGAATGCATAAGTCGAATGGCTGGGACTTAGAATTTTTCAGGATGGTTTTCACAAACAGTTCATACAACACTATCTTAGCATACAATTCAAGTATCATTTTACTTTAGTAATTTAATCAGGATTACACATACCTATTTCTCTTCTAATAGATGTGAATCTATCCTCAGGAAGAGGTTTTGTAAAAATATCAGCAAGTTGATTTTCTATAGAAACAAATTCAAGTGAAATATTGCCATTACTTACATGATCCATGATGAAGTGATGTCTAACCTCAATATGCTTGGTTCTTGAGTGCTGGATAGGATTTTTGGTCAAATTTATTGCACTTGTATTGTCACACAACATAGGAATTTCTGGAGCTGATGACCATAATCTTCCAATTGGTGTTTGATCCACAAGAGTTGAGTACAACAACTCCCAACTGCAATGTATTCAGCTTCTGTGGTTGACAAAGCTACTGAGTTCTACTTTATGGAAGACCAAGATATCAAGCACCCTGCAAGAATTTGACAAGTGCCACTGGTGCTTTTCCTATCTATTTTGCATCCAGCATAGTCAGCATCACTATATCCAATTAACTTGAATTCAGAACATCTGGGATACCAAAGTCCTAATTACTGGTATTTATAAGATATCTAAAAATTCTTTAACAGCATGAACATGAGATTCTTTTGGATCAGCTTGGAATCTTGCACATAGACAAACACTGAACATTATATCCGGTCTACTAGCAGTAAGATAGAGCAGTGATCCTATCATTCCTCTATAGATCTTTTGATCTACCTTTTTACCAAGAGGATCACCATCTAATTTAATGCCTGAGCTCATGGGTGTTCCTAATGGCTTACACTTGTCAAAACCATACTTAGAAAGTAAGTCTGAAATATACTTGGTTTGACAAATGTGAGTCCCTTCCTTGGTCTGCTTGATTTGCAACCCAAGAAAATAATTTAGCTCACCCATCATGCTCATTTCAAATTCACTTTGCATCAAATTTTCAAAGAACTTGCAAAGTGATTCATTAGTAGAACCAAAGATAATGTCATCAACATAGATCTGCACAATTAAGATTCCATCTGAAATTTTCTTTATAAATAATGTGCTATCTACTTTACCTCTTATAAAATCATGTGATATAAGATAAGCACTTAATCTTTCATACCAAGCTCTTGGAGCTTGTTTCAGACCATACAATGCTTTCTTTAAACAGAAAACATGATTAGGATAAGTAGTATCTTCAAAACCTGGTGGTTGCTCAACATATACTTCTTCTTTAATAAAACCATTCAGAAATGTACTTTTAACATCCATTTGAAATAAATTGATATTAAGAGAACACTCATATGCTAATAAAATTCTGATTACCTCTAATCTAGCTACTGGAGAATAGGTTTCATCAAAATCTATGCCTTCATCTTGGGAATATCCTTGAGCTACAAGTCTGGCTTTGTTCCTAGTGATTACCCCTGATTCATCCATCTTGTTTCTGAAAACCCATATGGTTCCAATAACTGGATGGTCAGTAGGTCTAGGTACAAGAGTCCAAACCTCACTACATTGGAACTGATTAAGTTCCTCTTGCATAGCATGGATCCAAGATTCATCACCCAGTGCATCATTGATTGTCTTAGGCTTAATTTGAGAAACTAAAGCAGAAAAATCACAAGGAATTTGCATATCTCTTGTTCTTACCCTATCTTGAGGATTACCTATGATATTTTCTCTAGGATGATCCCGGTGGTACCTCAAATCCCTAGGTAGATCTTCATGTGGTTCATCTTGTTGTTGAAGATCTTCTAATGGAGGATCTTCCATTTCTCTATCTTCTTCCTTTTGTTCAAGGGAAGTCTTTTCTAAATCCTTGCAAAGATCATCATCACATTCTTCTTCTTCTTCTATCCTTTTGATAGAAGGGTTAGTTTCATCAAATAATATATGCACAGATTGTTCTATGGTTAATGTTCTTCTATTGAATACCTTATAACCTCTAGGTTTTGAAATGTATCCTAACAGGAAACCTTCATCACTCTTAGCATCTAATTTTCCTAGATTATCCTTACCATTATTTAAGATAAAGCACTTATAGCCAAAAGGTCGAAGATGACTGATGTTGGGCTTCTTTCCCTTGTAGAGTTCATATGGAGTCTTCTTTAGAATGGGTCTGATCATGCACCTGTTGATGATGTAGCAGGCTATATTGACTGCCTCTGCCCAGAAATATTTTGGTAAATTATACCCATTCAGCATTGTTCTGGTCATATCTAGCAGTGTTCTGTTCTTTCTCTCTGCTACTCCATTTTGTTGAGGTGTTCTTGGTGCTGAGAAGTTATGCTCAACCCCATTTTCTTCACAGAACTTCATGAATTCTTCATTCTTGAATTCACCTCCATGATCAGATCTAATGTTTGTAATTTGAAATTTCTGATTTTTCTGAACTATTTTACTGAACTTCAGAAATGCTTGAAAGGCTTCAGATTTGGCTTCTAGAAAAGACACGCAAGTATATCTTGAATAGTCATCAACTAATACATAGCCATAGACTTTTCCTCCAGGACTGACTGTCCTCATAGGTCCAAATAAATCCATGTGAATTAATTCCAAAAGCTTGGAAGTTGTAACAATTATTTTGGACTGAAATGAGGTCTTGGTCTGTTTTCCTTTTGCACAAGCTGAACATATTCTAGATTTCTTGATTCTTATTTTGGGAAGACCTTCAACCAGATCATGCTTCATTAACTTCTTGATCACTGAGGTGCTTGCATGACCAAGTCTTCTATGCCACAAATCAGACTCTTCACTTTTAGTGATTCCAAGGCACAAATTTACTTCTCTTAATTCTGCCAACTGCAAAGTGTACAAGTTTTTTACCCTTTGAGCTTCAAAAACTATCTTGTTATCTTTCTGGATGATACACTTATCATTGTGAAAATTTATTGTATGCCCTTTATCACATAGATGACTGATACTTATCAAATTATGCTTCAATCCTTCTACATACATGACATCTTCAATTAGGTTCTTTTCTTTAGTACCAACTGTTCCACATCCTAGCACTTTTCCTTTTCCATTATCACTATATGTGACTTGACCACTTTCTTCTCTAAAACTTGTGAATAGCTTCCTATCCCCTGTCATATGCCTTGAGCATCCACTATTCAAATACCATTTGGATGCCCTCAGTCGACCTTGTTCTAGTCCTGCCATGAGGGCTAGATTTGACTTCTCTTCTTCTTCTTCAGATTCTGAACTTGATGACTCTGAACTTGTTGCTTCTTCATTGTCCCATGTTGCTGCCATTTCCTTTTTCTTGAATTTTCTAAACTTTTTCTCTTTGCCTTTCTTCCTGTCGGATTTCTCTGCTTGATCTTTTTTCTTGAGCTTGGGACATTCAGATTTGTAATGTCCTGGTTGATTACATTCATAGAAAGTTGACTCCTTTTTCTTATCCTTCTTGAAAAATCTTTTGGAACCAAATATCTTTTTCTTTGCTAGAATTCTCTGCAACTTTCTTGAGAGCATAGCCTCATCATCACTGTCATCTGACTTTTCCTTTGAGTCTTCAGATGAAGAGGAATTTGCAATCTTCAAAGCATTTGAAAATTTCTTTTTCAAGGAATTTTTAGAAAACCTTTCCATGTTAATTTCATGAGCCATAAGGGATCCTATTAATTTATCAATAGACAATTGTGTTAAGTCATGAGCTTCCTCTATGGCTGTAACTTTAGGAGTCCAAACATTAGTTAGAGATCTTAATATTTTTCTAACTGTTTCTTCATTAGTTAGGACTTTTCCTAAAGAACTTAGTCTGACAATTATGTTTGAAAATCTATTATACATTTGAGTTATATTTTCATTAGGGAGCATTTTAAACTGTTCATATTGGGATACAAGTATATCTATCCTAGTTTGTTTAACCCTATCTGTACCTTCATAGGTTACTTGAAGTTTATCCCACATTTCCTTAGCTGTTTTACATGCTGAAAGTCTGTTAAATTCTCTTTTAGACTAAGCACAACAAAGATAATTTTTTGCTTTGTAATTTAAAGACATGTTTCTCTTATCTACTATGGAAAGACCAGAGGAAGAAGATTCTCCAAGGATTTGATAGTCACCTTGTTCTATTACCTGCCATAAGTCGAAGTCAGTACCTCTGATGAAGCATTCCATTCGCATCTTCCAGTATTGGTAATCTTCACCATCAAAGAATGGTGGCCTTGTAACTGATTGGCCTTCATAGTTGTGAGCTTCGGATGCCATTTCTTCTTAAATCTCTTGGATTCTTCTGAGAAGACCTCGCTCTGATACCACTTGTTGGATCGAAATGACACTAAGAATGTCCTAGAGGGGGGTGAATAGGACTTCTTCCCTTAAAAAAAAATTGCTTCTGAAATTGCACAACACTAAATAAATTGTTAGAGCTTAGTGTAGAGTGTGTGATTCAAGTGTAGACAAGGCGGAAACAATCACACAATGAATGCACAGGGATTTATCTTAGTTCGGCCCTTCCCACATGGAAGTCCTACATCCAGTCCTCAAGCCAACCACTTGAGATTTCCACTATCTGCCAATAAATTGGCCTTCTCTCACCCTTGAGAGGAATTACAAACCCACTTGCTCCCAAGAAAGTCTTCCCTAAATAGGGGTAAAACAACTACCTTTCACAAGGTCTTCCCTTCATAGGAGGGGCAGTGCAGAATCAGACTTCTGCAGAAATTACACAGGAATAATAAAGAAACACTTGTGTGTTTGCCTCAGATCTGAGCACAAACACACACAGACTTCAGAAGGATTAAGAGATTAGAAATGAGACTGAATCCTATCTGAAATGCAAGAGTGGACTTGAAGAAAATAGGCAATTACAGTTGCCACCCAACACTAGACTTCTTCTAGGAGAGCTTCAAAGAATGACTTCTTAAGAGGAGCAGCTCTCAGACTTTTGCTTGCAGGAAGCTTGAGAAAACTTGAAGGATTCGAATGATGCTTTTAAGAAGAGAAAAGGCTTGTATGCGCTTGTTGTGTTGTCTGTGTATGTCCCTTCTTCAAACTTGAGCTCCTTTTATACACTTCAGAATATAGCCATTTGAAATATAGCCGTTGGAGCTTGTGGCCGTTTGCAATATGTCCGTTTGAAGAGATCTCTAGGATCCTTTGGGTCTTGAAGTGTTTGTTATCTAGAAGTCTTTCAGTTTTACTTCTTTCCAAGATCTTCAGAAGAAGTGCAGTTTTTACAGCTAGAAGATAAGCTCTTTCTCTTCGGAGTGAACTGTGAAAGAGACATGCTAAAAATGCGCTCCAATAAATGCCTGCACAAAGACAAGACAAAAGAGAAGAGTATCTCCATACCTTTGAGGTAGGTGAGTCAGAAAAGTACAGAAAGAAAGTATGGAAACCTCATATCACATGCTTTCAAATAGAAGGAGTAGACAGACAGTTAGGCTAAAAAGGTAAATCATGGGTCTGTCAGTGGTAGGTGAGTCTTGTCAGATGCCATGCGTCTGAGAATTCATAAATGCTTAGTGTCTAATGAATCCATGAAGATCCGGAGCAAAGATGTGAAGACCATGAGGCTCAGATCAAAAATATTTCAGAAATAGTTTGCACACGATTTAGATGAATATTTTAAGTATAATGTTTCTTGTCCTGTCATAGAAATACAATAATAATAATAATAATAATAATAAAATAATGACAAGATGATGTACTAATAAGATATTGAAAGTTCATTAAAAAAATGTATGAAAAGATTTGGAGATAAACTTGCATTAGGTGTTAAGCCTAAAAGGATCAGAAGAGAGTTTAAGTACAGAGTTAATCAGTGAAGTCGAATCCAAAAGAACATGTAATTCGACTGAAGAAATAGGAGTGATTCGACTTCAGTAAAGAAATAATAAGGTAATTCGATTTCTAAGAAAACAAGGTAATTCGACTCTAGCAAGAAAATAGCAATGTAATTCGACTTCTGAGAAGACAAGGCAATTCGACTTTAGCAATTGAATTACTGAGATTAATTTCTGAAGCATTCGACTGTGGAAGTCGGAGATGACAGTCGAATCAAAAGTTGGGTTTTGTAAGACATTCGACTGTAACTGTCGGAGATAACAGTCGAATTCAGAGTTGGATTTTGTAAGGCATTCGACTGTACCAGCCGAAGTCATCAGTCGAATTACATATAAGGATGTGGACTTAGAAAATTCTCAAGGTTTTGACTTCGATTCTGAAAGAGTCGGATTTGACAGTCGAAGTTAACAGTCAAATTCAGTAGGACAAAGAGAGAGTCCGTGGACTTCGAAAATTTTTGACGATGAAGTTTATCACACAGATGTATGCATATATATTTTGATATTCATTTTTTTGTAGATAGTCTATTTAAAGATTTTGTTATATCAAAAACATGATATATACTATATCTTCAATATTTTAGATTTTCTTAGGGGTAGTTGCTCAACAATTCTCCCCCTTTTTGTTAATGACAAAAACTTTAAAATAGATAGTAAAGAATAGTGATTTTTTTTTTTTTAAGATTTCCTCTTTCTCCCCCTTTGTGGAATTAACAGAAAGGGTAACAAACCACAAGGAAAGCATGAAATAAGCATGGAAGAAAGATCATAGCTGTATTCAAGAAAAAAAAAAAATACAGAGCATAGTGTTTAAGACCTAGATAAGGAGCTAGGCAAGTGCACAGATCTGGCTATTTGAGCAAAATATGGTTTGAGAAGGTCCCAGAGCTTTGACTCATTTTCAAAAAAGAAATTTTCAAACAGGGAGAGGTCAATGTTGTAGGAGGGATTAGTAGTAGGCAGTTTCCTATGAGATTTGATGTGGCGCCGATGGAACCAGCCTATCTTGCAGTGGAATTTGTCCCTGCTCAGACGATACTTAAGGGAAACAAACTTTTTAGAGGTTGCAAGAAGAAGAAACTCATGGACAGTGATGTTCCAGTGCAGGCCTCGGTCCACAGCTGCATCTTTGGCTTGATAATACACTAAGTACCTTTGAGCCCATTTATGACCAATGTTCTTCCCAGATCCTTAAGACTCTTGGACTAGAATTCATAAAGAGAGAGCTTCATCTTTTCACAGTCAGAGTGGTAAGAGGGATAGACAGCTGCCCACTGATCTTCATTGAGTCTCTCAGACTCAGCAAAACATAACTGGAAATCCAACAGATGATCGGGGTTCTTGAAGATTTGGAGGAACACAAATCTTTGGAAAGACAATTTGAGCGTGTATTTAATTTTGAACCTAGTGGCAATGCAGATGAATCTGTTGAATACTACTTCAACAAAATCTCTTCTGAAGGAAACTGCTCCTATAAAGGATGGATGCAGTCCAGAGGGTAAGGCCACAGTAATGGGGGGAATTATTTCTCTTTGACCTCTTAGCAGATTGTCCCATTGGCCTTTAGAAACATCAGGCAATCCCAATTTGAATCTGTCGAAATTGAAAGTCTTCATTCTGGTGTACTTGGCCTGAGAGTCCTGGATAAAATGTCCAAACAAATTATGAAACCTCAAGGATAGGTGATGTTGGACAGTTAAAAATTGGTTTCGAGATTGGGTTTGCTGATATTTGGCTGCATCTCCTGGATAGAGATCAAGGAACTCCTTAGGAGTCAAGCTATGACTTTTCTGAGAGATGAATTGAAGTTCCTCAACTGAAATATGTGAAATTCTGAGAAGAATAGGAAGCCAATGTTCGAAGGTGAACCCTGGCATCTCATGAACTTCAAGGAAAGCACGAATAGATAGATATTCTCTGAACAGATTCATGTGATGTTCTGAGTGGTAGATGAAGACATACCAAAAGGGTGGAAGGAGTTTAGAAGGATTGTCTCCAAGTTTGGGTCCACTAGATGAGGAAAGCTGAATACTGGGAAGTATTTCAGCTAGATGGAGAAGTGTTTTCTTGGAGTCTGTTCTTGAGGCAGTGGGAAGACAAGAAAAATACTGAGGAGGTTGAGTGGAAAGAGTGAGAGTGAGAGGTTTGGGAGGTTTGAACCGGTATTTCATTGGGTAGATTTTGAATTTGATGTCTTGGTGGAATGGATCCCCTTGAATGGATGCAAGGGGAGGAGGATCAGAAAAGGTGGATTGTGAGGGAATTTCAGTGGTGAAAGGAGTAGGTGCAGAGGGTGTAGTGGGTTGAGGCTCTGGAGGAGGCTTAACAGATGGAGCTGGAGTAGGATGAATTGGTCTAGAAGGAGGATGAGGAGGGAAGACTGGGTCACCATTTTTGACCAGTCTGCGCTTCACTTTCCTCTTGAAGGTTTGCAGATTAGAGGTGGACTCCAGGGGTCTCTTAGCCATAGATTCCATCTGGGAATCCTGCCTGGGCTGGGAAGCCTCTGCTGCTGCCACTACCACTGACTGCTTCTCTAACACAGACTGTTGTTGTTGCTCCACTTGAGGTTGAAACACTACCATGGCTAATTGAGCCTCATGCTTTAAATCTTTATGCTGCTCAAGAGGCTGTTCCTCCACACTCTGCTGCTTATCCTGTGGCTCACGCTCCTTGTGCTGATCAGGAACTATTCAACATGTTCTTGTACTTGGGATTCTGGCTCCTGGTCCTACTGCTGCTCAGGTTGCTGCTCAACCTGCTGGGATTGGTCTTATGTTGATTGTTGTTCCTGAGCTGGTACTTCAGGTTCTGGTGCTTAAGATTCTTGTACTTGAACAGGTTCTTCTTACTGCTGATGAAAAGCAGGCCCTGATGGCCGAGAAGTGCCCTGCTGGCACACTAACTGAAGCAGCAAATCTTTCATTTGCTTAACCTCATCTGACAGACTATCAAACTTGACATCAATAAACTCTATTTGCATTTGAAGGACTGGTAGGTTTTCTTGTTGCCTGCCCAATAAGTCCAAAATGGTATGAAGGCTGTTGCTGCTCTCCCCCTGAGACCTTGGCCGGGTCTCAAAATGAGAAGGGGAGAAGTGGTGCTCTCTTTCTTCAAAAACGGTTTCTGCAGGAATGTCATCTGATGTAATACCATTGCCTCTTATATCTCTGAATACTTCATTAATAGTTTCCTCAGGTGCCTCAGGTTCAGGAAATGAGGAGGAAACAGGAACTTGATCTACTTGCTCTTGGGTCTGAACTGGGACTTCAGATCTAACTTGTTCTTGAGGCTCTATCTTCTGTTGAATCATTTGAGGAATAGAAGGAACAAGAGGTTCATCAGGAAAACTTCATGATCACATTCAGGCACTGAGTCTTTTAGCCAAAGATTTTGCTTCTTGTTGACCAAGGAATAATGGCTTCTTCTCAAGGTAGTGATTACCTTTAACCTTGGGATAAACACACTTATCAAACTCATTGACACTAAAGCCAAAGGACAAGATTGTCATGTCATTATTTCGAGGCTTGTTTAGTCCATAAAGTGACTTAACAAGTTTACAAACTTTTTTTTCATTATCAGATGCCACAAACCCTTCAGGTTGATCCATATATATCTCTTCTTCAAGATCACCATTTAGAAAGGTAGTCTTAACATCCATTTGATGGATAACGAGATCATATACGGAGGCCAATGCTAGAAGCACTCTAATTGTGGTCATCCTAGTAATAGAAGAATAGGTATCAAAGAAATCTATTTCTTCGTTTTGTTTGAACCCTTTGGCAACCAATCTGGCTTTATAACTCTAGTCCTTGTGTTTCAAGGGAACTTTAGTCAGAATATGACATGTCGTATTGAAAGCATCCCCCTACATGTAACTAGGTAATCCAGAGTTTTGGGGAAAAAAGTTGACCATATCAATAAAAACTCTATTCTTTCATTCTGCAATCCCATTAGACTAAGGAGAATAGGAAGCAGTAACATCGTGAATTATGCCATGATTTTGAAAAAATTTAGAAAACATGTTAGATGTATATTCTCCCCCTCTATCAGACCTTATCTTTTTAAGAACCTTGGAAGTTTGTGTTTCTGCTTCAGCCTTGAAGATGACAAATTTAGATAAAGCTTCATCTTTAGACTTAAGAAGATACACATAACAGTATCTACTAGAATCATCTATAAAGGTGATAAAGTACTTCTTATGTTCCCACGTTTGTGCACCATTAAACTCATAGATATCAGTATGAACTAAATCCAAAATCTCAAATTCTCTAACAATAAAGTTAAAATGGTCTTCTTAATTGGTTAGCTTACACTCAAATATCACATTTATGATATTTATCAATGTCATACTTAGAAATCATCTTCAAATTCATCATTCATTTCAAGGAATTGTAATTTACATATCCTAAACAATTATGCCATAAGGTAGATGATTCACAACATTCACAGAAGAAGAGGTAGAACTAGTGGCAATGTCAACCACGTCTTTGTTCAAAATATTGTCCACACGAACTTTAAACAAATCATCACTTAAATACCTTTTCCAATAAAAGTCCCTAAAAAAAGAAGCACCACTTTATTACATTTGAATGTTATTTAATAACCTTGTTCCACTAAAATAGAATCACTCAATATGTTTCTCCAGTTTGTTGGAACGTGGTGCACCCTATGTAGCGAGGGAACACACCTTGAAGGTAGTCTTAGGTCCATGTGTCCTATCCCCAACACCTTAGAAGTAGTAGCATTCCGCATGGTGGCTGATCTGCCATGAATAGCCTGGTAAGACACAAATATGGACTTGTTAGCACATACATGCACATTAGCCCTGTGTGTACTATCCATTCATTTGGTTCATACATAGTGAAAACTTGAGGGTTAACAGAAACATACAATCCTCTAGTGGAGTTTGAAGCTTGCTCAGTCTCTTCAATCACAACATTGATATGGGGACCAGAAGAATGCTTTTCAGCCTTCTTCACAGAACAGTCTTTGATGAAATGCCCAACCTATCCACACTCCTAGCATATTTTCTGTAAGACTCGTCCCTCTTGGGCCCTTGGCTCTGTCCTCAGGGTCGCGACGGATACCCTGGTCACGACATGGTCGCGCCAGGGGAGCCTATCGCGACAGGCTTTTGGTCGTGGCACACCTAACTGTCGCGACATGGTCACGATGGGGGTGGGCGTCGCGTTCTTGTCGAGGCGTCTGAAGGTGATGTGACTACTTTTCTGACCTATCTGACCACTGTCCTTTCTGTCAGAATGGCTTTGTCAGGTGTCAGGTGCGTATAGCATTGATGCGACCTGGCAGGCCGTCACATTCTGGTTTTCCGGTCTTCGAGGTTTGACCACCTTTTTGGTGTCACGTCAGGCTCGACGGTCGCAACATGCTCACAATGCCCGGGGGGGGGGGGGGGTCGCGACATGCTTGCTATCACGCCGGCTCGACCCATCATGTCTCGAGGGCCGTTGGTTCAAAACCGAGGCAGGCAACCCCCTTTCTTCTTTCCCTTCCTTTCTTCTTCTTCTTTCTTATTCTTCCCCCTCCAAGCCCTCTTCTTCTTCGGCTATTCTTGGCTTGTTCTTGGGCGTTCTTGGCGGGGAGGTGACGCCCGTTTATGTAAGCGGCGTGCTCGTGGTGCTAGGAGCGAGGAGGAGGTGGCCATTCCGACGTGAAGGTCCCAACGGGTCGGCTCTACTCCTTGAGGTAGGGACCCATGTCTCCTCTCGTTCTAAACATGCTCCCTTCCCCTTGAGAGCTTGTTTCTCCATGGTTTGGGGTTGTGGGGTGTGAGGATCATGCTCGTGGTGAGTGAGGTTTCCCTCGAGCGTATTTTTCCTTGTAATCCATGTTTTATGGGGTTTGAGGGTGGTCTGATTGTTTATAAGCTTTCCCATGCGTTTCCCATGCTCCCATCCCCCTTATGGATGTGTTTGTATCAATTTTGGGGTGGTCCTCGAGAGGGTTGTCCCGAGACCCCTCTCGACTGAAGTCGCGACTGGGTTAGGGGTCGCGATCATGTCATGATCGGCATGGCCACCGCGACATGGTCGCGACACCCTAAGGCTGGGGCGTCACGACATGGTCGTGACAACCAGGGATGCCGCGACAGTGTCGCGACGGCCCTGGGCATCGCAATAGTGTTAGATACAGGTTAGATCTTGCAAAGTTCCATTTCTCATGGAGTCTTCGCCGTTTCTAGTTCTTTCTATACCTGAGGCACCAATGCTAGTTCCTAGTACAGTCCTACACTAGTCGTTCGCCTGGTGCTTGATAACTACAAAATTTTTCATGTTAAATTTCATACATATAGTTAATTTTAAACATCAGTTGTCCATAAATAACGTGCAGTTTGACTTTAATTTTCATTTCATCCATGTATAAATTTTTGAGCATTTTAGTTAAATTTTTGGGTTAGAATACACATGATAGATTTTCATTTAAATAAGTCACTAATTTTGTGTCAAGTTGACTAATCAGGTTCATTTTCTATTCACAAATACACTTTGAAAACTAAAAAATATTTGTAAATAAATTTTTGTTACAATAATATTTTTGTAAATATTTTTAATAGCAAATAGATATGAGTTTTTAATACCCCACCCAATACTATCAAGCCACATACCCCATCCAATCCCATTAAATAAATCATTTTAAATAAATATCCCACCCCACCCACACAATCCACTTAAACTATTTCTTTCTTCCCTTATCAGATCGGAGGAAGCTGCTGGAAGTAGCGCTATGGAGCTGTGGGCTGCTGTGCAGGAGCTGAAGCTGGGAGATGGCGTCTGGTTCGTGCGCAGTAGCGAAAGCTGCTGGAAGCAGGCTTGCATGCTAAGGCGTGCGACGGTGTGAAGCTGGGGCAAAGGCCGTGCGGATCTAGTAAGCCGATGGAGGCGGTGTGTGCAGCGGATGGAGTAGGCAACGGCGCATGCAGAGCTGCTGCGCAGCGGGATCCGGAGGCGGCCAGATGCTGTGCAGAGCTGGTGCACGGCGGATCAGGCGCGTGCGTGGCCATCGTGCGGAGGCGATCCCGTGCATGGAGGAAGCTTCAGATGGCGGGCGTGTGAAGACGCCCAGAAGCGGCGAGCTACTGGGCGATGGAGGTTTATGCGCGGCGGATCTGCGCAACAGCCGGTTCTGCTGGGTGATGGTGCTGCGGAGGCGGGCGAAGCTTGTGAGCTGGGAAGTAGATCCCATGTGCAGAGGCTAGCCGATGTAGTTGGGAGTGCTGGAGGCAGGGCATGCGGAGCTCTCGTGCGAAGCTGGTGCGTGTGCTGGCGATCATGCGATGCAAAGGCTGGAGCTTGTGCGGGAGGTAGCAGAGGCGCCTGGAAGCCTATTTAAGGACCCAAGGTCCTCAGGTCCGGGAGGTTTTTTTGGCTAGTTCAATTTTTGGGTTTTCTTAGTTTTTTTTCCTTTCTTCGCCAGTTCAATATTGGTGGAGAATTCGGGAGTTTAGAATTTTTGGGGTTTTTAGTTCTTACTTCTTCTGTAAATGGGGGGGGGGGAGAGGTAGACAGTTTAGCTTTGTTCTTTCTTCCTTGTATTTAGCATTTCGAGGGATTCTTGTTGTTGAGCATTTTGTGATAGTTCGATCTAGGGGAGGGTGATTACTATTTTTTTTTTTCTGTTCTTCCAGAGGGCTTCTGCAATTTTATTTTATCTTCTTCTTCTCTTCGCTGCTGCTGTGCTATTCTTGCTGCTGGGAGGGAGATCAGATCCGGTGTTCTGTACTTTTTGCTTTGGATTTCTTATTCTTTGTTGTTAGCTGTTGGTTGGGGAGATCGGGTGTTCTTCCATTTCTTCTGTAAGGATTCTTGGAGAGTCTGACATTTGGGAGTTTGAATTTTGTTTCCATTCTTCTGTTCGTTGTTCAGATCTAAGTAGTTCAATAATTTTGAGATTGTTCAGCATGTTGGGAGGAGGTTTCGGCATCAAAGGATTGGGAAACTAGTTTAAATGCTTTTAATATTTCTTCTGTGCTAATTCCCTCTCTTCTGTGCTGCTGTGAGGGATTCGAGGGTTTAGAATTGTTTCTTCCACTTCTTCGGTGTTATTTCTTCCATTTCTTCTGGTTTGGAGAATCAGCATCAGTGGAGTTGTTATATGAATTTCTTGTTTTGTGAGAATAAAGGAGAACGATCTAGGGGCAATCTATTTCCATTTTTGCTATGTTAATTCCATTTCTTTTGTGTTCTGTGAAGGCATCCGGAGGATGATTACAATTGTTTGTCTGTTTTCTGCTTTTCTTGCTGTAAGAGATTTGGCTGCAGAGGATTAGGAAATTAGTTCGACTGCATTTGTTCTTCACTTCTTCTGTGTTCAAGAGAGATCGATCCAGTATGTTGCAGGGTACAGTGATCTGAAATTTTAGTTCATCTTATTCTCCGTACAAATCTTTGATTGAGTTCTTTAATTTCTTCCCTATCTCATTTTGATCCATGTTCTTCAGTAATAGCATGTGGATTCCAATTTAGCAACAATTAATTTCTGTTTCTTATTTCCTGTTCAATATTTGAGTTGTGAGGACAGTGGTTCAGTGTTTCTTTCTTTTAGAATTCTATTGTGTTGGTGTTCTTATTTTATTTTTCTGTGCAGATCAAGAATTTGATGTTATAGTTTTACATTTCTGTTGTTATTACTTATTGTTTGATCCCTCAATTGAGAGGGTACAATGATACCAAGTTTCGCTAATTTCAATACTGCTTGTTCTTTCATTAAGTTTGACATGTCGAGTGTGAGGGATTTGATTGGTGTTGTTTATAGAATTGATTTTAATGCAGTATTATTTTGGTGAAAATATGTTCGTTAGAATGGTTTCAAGTCAAAGTAGTTTAACTCAAGCTTTATTCAGCCTCTCCGTGGATATGACATGTTCTCACCACTTTGCTAGTTCATCTTTACTAATTTAAGTTTGTGAGACAGTTTAGAGAAGGTGAGTATATTGACGTGTGTGAAGAACTCTGGACAACGAAAGTACACAGTCAACAATGCCGCGTTCATCTTGGCGCCATTGCCGTGGAGGCGTTAGAGTTTGATTTAATTCTGTTTTGACTTTATTTCATTTACATTGAGTCTCTTAGTGACTTGTTATTCGGCTTTTCATTTCAGATTTGCACAAGAAGGAGGAACATGGAGGTTGGGCTTGACATTCGAGCCCATTGGAGAGGAGCTTGCTGATTTGTTTTCTCATTTATTTTAATTCAGAATTTTAGATAGAAGAGTGAGTGAAGCTTGTAGTGAGGATTTCAAGTACTCTCTGTGCATGTACAGAGATTTCTTTCTAGTTGGCATGTAATAATTAGCCTTTTGGTGGTTTGAATTGTTTGGAATTAGTTTATAGTATCACTTTATATTATCTTAGTTAAGTTTCATTTCATTTAGTTCAAAAATCAATTAAAAAAAAAAAAATCTAAAATCTAAAAAAAAAATCCAAATCCCTTTTCATGTAAGCCGTTTGTTTTGCAATTAAAAATTTCATCTCTCAAGATTAGAATCACTTGTTTTAGGTCATTCATCATTTTAATTGTCACTTTAATTCCACTTATTTTCTTGCATTGAAGAGTGCGGGGGAAAGGTAAGCTTTCTATTTTTTGTTTCATGCATTAGACTTATCATTAGAAAATCATTGTTTGGACTTGCTTTATTGCATTTCATATTTGTAAAAGGGACTGCTTAAGGGCATCACCCTTTAGAAATAATAAAGATAAGGTGAGGGATTTCATCACCCTTTCCTTTGCCCAAAAATCACAAAAATTTTCCACATTCTTGCATTTGCCTAAACTTTCAGGAAAGACCAGTAGACGTGGCCCTAGGGTTCATAATTAGATTTATCATTTCTTAATTCCAAAACTTCTCTTAAGTCCGGTGTCTAGGATTAGAGGTTAAAAAGCTTATGCTTAAGTGAGTTAGAGGTTATTTAATTGGGTCCTTGCAAAAGCAAGGGGGGCCTCCCTCTACTCCACCTCTTACCTGGCCGGTACAAGAAGAGTTTGGATTGGATTTAAGCAAGCATAAATCCGATTTTGAGAAAAATAACATAGATCCAAGGAACACATTGTGTTTATGTTAAATTATTTTGAAAGTGTTTGCTTGTTTGTGTTTGTTCATAAACATTCAAAAATCAATAAAAATTTAAAATTCAAAAATCATAAATAGAGGGATTTTTCAACTGTGCATGCTTGGTAGACGCTCCCTGAACTTAGATTTGGCTCAACCTATGGACGAGATTGAAAGATTCTTTCATAGGATGGCCAACCAAGACCAGAACCAAGTTGCTAGGAATGTAGAGGAGGTCGCACCTAGGCAGATGAAGGAGTATTTTATTCCTTTTAATTATCAACCTGCTACTTGCATCAAGCTGGAAATTCCTGCAAACCACTTTGAAATCAAGTTTGGAACCATTCAAATGTTGCCATCTTTCTATGGCAATCCCAATGAAGACCCCTATAGGTATATAGATGAGTTCCTAGAGATTTGTTCCACTGTCAGGATCCAAAATTTCACTGAAAATGCCTTAAGACTGACCCTATTTCCATTCTCTCTAAAAGATAAGGCCAAACATTGGTTAGGAACCATAGGGAGAACCATTAAAACATGGCCAGAAATGCAGCAGGAGTTTTTGAAAAAGTTTTACCCCATTGGCCGCACCAACACCATGAAGAGAGTAATAACTGGATTCTCCCAACACCCGGGAGAGTTAATGCATGAATCATGGGAGAGATTAAAAGAGTTGCTTAGAAAATGCCCCCATCATGGTCTGTTGAGGTGGCAAATTGTTCAAGCTTTTTATGAAGGTCTGACAGAATCGAATAGGCAGATGGTTGATGCCTCATGTGGAGGAGCATTCATGACTAAGAACGAGGATGAGGCATATAATCTGTTTGAAACATTGAGTGAGAATTCTATCAATCATGCCTCACTCCACTCTTATGAGAGAGCACTAGGACCTATAAAGAAGGCAGGGTTGTATGAAATAAGAGAGAGAGGAGAATTAGACTCTAGGGTAGAAGACCTATTAGCTAGACTTGACCAAAGATTGGAGCAGAAGTTGGAACAAAAATTCGATCAATTACTATCTTTGACTGGGCAAGCCACACCCAAATTTTCTCAACCACCTGAAACTTGCTCTATGTGTGCTAGCTCAGCTCACTCCACTAATGCTTGTCCTACTACTGCCCAATTACCCCCTTTCATTTAAGAACAAGTCCAAGCTGCCCAAGGTTTCTACAAACCCTCTTACGATCCATATTCTAACACATACAACCCTGGTTGGAGAAATCACCCAAACTTTTCTTGGAAAAATCAATATGAACAAGTGTCTCCACCTTCCTTTAAGCAACCCATGTATGGTCAATCCTATCCCAATCAGAATTCGGCATTTGGCCAATCTTCTTATTCCAAACCTCCACAAGTTCAAGGAAATCAAAATTCCAATCAATTTGCTCATGCCAATTTCCAGCAACCTTCATATAATCAACCACCACCTCCTCAGCCCAATTGGGAAGATAAAATGAATCAACTCCAAAACATGATGGTGACTTTGTGGCAAACTTTGCAAGAACAACAAAATCAAAATCAAAATCAAAATCAAAATTTTCAACAAAATTTGGCAAGAATAGAGTCCCAAATTGCTAATGTATGTCATAGGAGGGAGTCAGGTTAGTTCTCAAGCCAAACTATGTGCTCAATGTTGATGGCGCATGCAAGGGCCATGGAGGTGTATGTGGTGGAGGTGGGGCGCTTCGCGACTCCAGGGGGAATGTTCGTTTGGCCTTTGCTTTCTATTACGGCTCAGGTTCGAGCCTTTTGGCGGAGACTAGAGCCTTGTGTGATGGGCTTAGGCTGGTGGTATCACTTGGTTTATCTATTTCTGTTATCTATTCGGACTCCTTGCAGCTGGTAACTTCAGTGGTATCAAATGTGTGCCCCTCCTGGGAGGTTCTTTGGTGGTGGTCCGACTTGATCAATTTGTATAAAGTTTCCAAGGCGCATATTGTTCATACTTATAGAGAAGGGAACAGGGTTGCTGATGGTCTAGCCTCTCACGCTTGTGATGTTCAGGCCAATAGTTTTTACTGGTCTTTGTCTTCTTTACCTACGATTTGTAAAGGGGCAGGGATTCTTGATAAATCAGGCCTCCCCTCCATTCGTTTATGCTAGTTTACTCAGTGGGGGGTTTCTTTTTGGTTTGCCTATTGTATGGGTTCTTTGATAGGGGTATGCCCCGATGGTCTTGTACTTATGGTTTATTTAATATGAATATGATAGGCATAGGGATTCGCACCAGGGGAGTGATAACATTATTCCCCTCTGGGGAGTAGTGCACTTAGCTGGTCCGCTGACCCTATGACCTCTTTCAGCTAAAAAAAAAAAAAAAGGAACAACCCTCCCGAATTTTATCAGAATCACAATACCATCAAACCTAGGGGTACAGATCACCACCTGCTCGCCAAAATGCACCTCCACCATCAAACACACAACAAGCTTTTGTCCAGAACATTCTAGCACCACAAATTCAGAATCAACCTATACAACAGGACCATCCTCCTGCCCAAGCTAGAGGCCCTCAAGTAGAAAATGCAAAAACTGTGTCTACCTTAAGAAGTAGAAGAATCAAAACAAATCCTCACCCACACATGTCAACATTGCATGAGGATAAAGAAAAAGAAAATGAAATTGAAATTGAAGAAGAGATTGAGGAAAATGTTGAAAAATCCAAGGGAAAAGAGAAAATAACTGAAGAATCTCTAGACAAAATTAAATGAGTGAAGACCCAAGCTGTTACATTCCAAGAGTCTCTTTTCCTGAAGCTTTAAAGTCAAAATCCAAAAACAAACCAACTGGTAATAAAGAACTCTTGGAACTTTTTAAGCAAGTTCACATCAACATTCCTCTCCTTGATGCCATCAAGCATGTGCCTGCCTATGCCAAATTTCTAAAAGAAATGTGTACTCCAAAATGTGAAGTGAGAAACAAAATTGAAACAATCATTCTTCCAGAAATTGTGAGTACCATTGTCTTAAACCAACTCCCTAAAAAACTCAAAGATCCAGGCACTCCACTAATTCCTTGCACCATCGGTGGAGTCACTTTTGAAAGCAGCCTTTTAGATTTAGGAGCCAGTGTCAATCTCTTACCTTATGCTATTTTTGAGAAATTCAAGTTAGGAGAATTGAAACCCACTTCTGTTGTCCTTCAACTAGCCGATCGTTCTGTCACCACTCCTAAAGACTTAGTTGAGGACGTTATTGTGAAAATCAATGATTGTTACTTCCTTGTCGATTTCATCGTTCTGGATATGAACACTCCTCAAGATTTAACTCAGTCCATCATCATCCTTGGTAGACACTTTTTGGCCACAACTAAAGCTAACATTGATTGTGCTACTGGAATGATGGATATATCATTTGGGGATAGGCGGGTTAGTATCAATATTTTTAAGGCATCTGGGCATCATGATCAAGGAGAGAGTTGTCTAGTGGTAGACTCCTTGGAAGAATCTTGTGAGGAAGAAACAATAGACCAACCTGTGCTCTAGGGTTTGAGGGAGAGGAAGGACAATTTAGTTCCATGTTTCTTAGTTCCATGTTTCAGGATAATGATCCATCATTTCCATCAGAGTGTCCTCCTAAGGTTGAGCTAAAACCACTCCCTGCTAGTTCAAAGAACATCTTTTTAGGAGAGAATGAGACTTGGCCCATCATAATTGCTAGCAATCTTGTAAATCCAAAGCCAAAAATCTATAAAGCCAAAGCCAAAACATTCCATGATAAACAAATTCATAGAAAATTTTTCAAGTGCATGATAAGGTCTGGCTATTTATTTCTAGGCTTCGTCTGTTTTCGGGAAAATTGAAGTCCCGATGGGATGGTCCTTACACTGTTGTCAAAGCTTGTGACAATGGTGCTGTCATTATTCTTGATCCTAAAACAAGGCAATCATTCACTGTTAATGGGCAAAGGTTAAAACATTACTTTGAAAGCCCACTTTCCTTAAAAATTGATTCTACCAAGCTAGCTGAGCCAAATGGAGCCTAATTGCGTCCGACTGAAGACGATAAACTTAGCGCTTTTGGGAGGCAACCCAAGTGTACAGATTTCTTTTATTAGGTAATTCGCTGTCTTACTTTCTTTTCCTGTAAATAAGTAGGGGGGAGAGGTAGAATAAACATGCATTCATAGTCCTCATCCTAACCAATACTTCGTTTTCTTTCTTTATATTGAGCATGGGCAAATAAAAAGAAAATTTCACAATGTTTCATCTTTGAATAAAAAAAATTGATTGGCATTGCAAAACTCAGACTATGTGTCTGATCTTTAACCATTAAAATTTTACAGTTGTCACAACCCTTTGCAAACATCTATGTTAGGTAGCCTCTCGTAAAGGATTACATGTACTTCTTGTCTACCTTATGTAAGGATTTATGGCAAGAGATTTTTATACACACACTACACAGCCACTTAGACTAGTTGAACCCGAATGTAGCAAATTTGTTAAGGCTAGTAGGAGAGAGGTGATTGATTTTCTCCCTTCCCCTTAAGTGAATTGTGAAGAAGTGAAGGCATATGATCAAGGAACCTGACTGTCCATCCTTCCTTTAAGAGGAAAAGAAAAGAAAAGGAAAGAAAAGAAAAAATATATCCATGAAAAATGCCCTGGATCTGAGTAAAGTTAGACTTGCTACTCTTGAAAAGTGATGGGTTGTGCAACATTGTGGATGAAAAAGAAAGAAAAATTCTGAGTGCACAAAGTGCAAATAAAGAGGCAAAGTCCTCAGCTCAGAGAAATAATCCTCAAGGAAGTTGGGCAGAATGGAACTGAGAGAAACAACCCAATCTGACTGAGCAAGGATCTTATTCCACAATTTTTTTCTTCTCCCTCAAATTAATCTAATCTCAATTACTAGCTGAGGCAGAGAAGCTCCAGAAGAGCTGATGCGAACTCTTAAGTGAGCTATCATTTGTGCACTAATTTCTTGCCATAAGCCCTTACAATTAGGAAAGACGTATCTCCACATTAATCTTTTACATGATGGCTATTTAACATGAGACATTGCATCTTCTAGTCCTACATTTGGAATAATTTTTATTGCTAAGGGACTAGCAATGTTCAAGTAGGGGTGAGTGATAACTACAGAATTTTTCATATTAAATTTCATACATATAGTTAATTTTAAACATCAGTTGTCCATAAATAACGTGCAACTTGACTTTAATTTTCATTTCATCCATGTATAAATTTTCGAGCATTTAGTTAAATTTTTGGGTTAGAATACACATGATAGATTTTCATTTAAATAAGTCACTGATTTTGTGTCAAGTTGACTAATTAGGTTCATTTTCTGTTCACAAATACACTTTCAAAATAAAAAAATATTTGTAAATAAATTTTTGTTACAATAATATTTTTATAAATATTTTTAATAGCAAATAGATATGAGTTTCTAATACCACACCCAATACTATCAAGCCACATACCCCATCCAATCCCATTAAATAAATCATTTTAAATAAATATCCCACCCCACCCACACAATCCACTTAAACTATTTCTTTCTTCCCTTATCAGGTCGGCAGAAGCTGCTGGAAGCAGCGCTATGGAGCTGTGGGCTGTTGTGCAGGAGCTGAAGCTGGGAGATGGCGTCTGGTTCGTGCGCAGCAGCGAAAGCTGCTGGAAGCAGACTTGCATGCGAAGGCGCGCGGCGGTGTGAAGTTGGGGCGGCCAGATGGGGCAAAGGTCGTGCGGATCTGGTAAGCCGATGGAGGCGGTGTACGCAGCGGATGGAGTAGGCAACGACGCGTGCAGAGCTGCTGTGCAGTGGGATCCAGAGGCGGCCAGGCGCATGCAGAGCTGCTGTGCAGCGGGATCCAGAGGCAGCCAGATGCTGTGCAGAGCTGGTGGGCGGCGGATTAGGCGCGTGCGTGGAGATCGTGCGGAGGCGATCCCGTGCGCGGCGAAGCTTCAGATGGTGGGCGTGTGAAGACGCCCAGAAACGGAGAGCTACTGGGCGATGGAGGTTCGTGCGCGACGGATCTGCGCAGCAGCCGGTTCTGTTGGGCGATGGTGCTGCAGAGGCGGGCGAAGCTTGTGAGCTGGGAAGTAGATCCCGTGCGCAGAGGCTAGCCGATGCAGCTGGGAGCGCTGGAGGCAGGGCGTGCGGAGCTCTCGTGCGAAGCTGGTGCGTGTGCTGGTGATCGTGCGATGCAGAGGCTGGAGCTTGTGCGGGAGGTAGCAGAGGCACCTGGAAGCCTATTTAAGGACCCAAGGTCCTCAGGTCCGGGAGGTTTTTTTTGGCTAGTTCAATTTTTGGGTTTTCTTAGTTTTTTTTTCCTTTCTTCGCCAGTTCAGTATTGTTGGAGAATTCTGGAGTTCAGAATTTTGGGGTTTTAGTTCTTACTTCTTCTGTAAATGGGGGGGGGGGGAGAGGTAGACAGTTTAGCTTTGTTCTTTCTTCCTGTATTTAGCATTTTGAGGGATTCTTGTTGTTGAGTATTTTGTGATAGTTCGATCTAGGGGAGGGTGATTACTATTTTTTTTACTGTTCTTCCAGAGGGCTTCTGCAATTTTATTTTATCTTCTTCTTCTCTTCGCTGCTGCTGTGCTATTCTTGCTGCTAGGAGGGAGATCAGATTCGGAGTTCTGTACTTTTTGCTTTGGATTTCTTATTCTTTGCTGTTAGCTGTTGGTTGGGGAGATCGGGTGTTCTGCCATTTCTTCTGTAAGGATTCTTGGAGAGTCCGACATTTGGGAGTTTGAATTTTGTTTCCATTCTTCTGTTCGTTGTTCAGATCTGAGTAGTTCAGTAATTTTGAGATTGTTCAGCATGTTGGGAGGAGGTTTCGGCATCAAAGGATTGGGAAACTAGTTTAAATGCTTTTAATATTTCTTCTGTGCTAATTCCATCTCTTCTGTGCTGCTGTGAGGGATTCGAGAGTTCAGAATTGTTTCTTCCATTTCTTCGGTGTTATTTCTTCCATTTCTTCTGGTTTGGAGAATCAGCATCAGTGGAGTTGTTATATGCATTTCTTGTTTTGTGAGAATAAAGGAGAACGATCCAGGGGCAATCTATTTCCATTTATGCTGTGTTAGTTCCATTTCTTTTGTATTCTGTGAAGGCATCCGGAGGATGATTACAATTGTTTGTCTGTTTTCTACTTTTCTTGCTGTAAGAGATTCGGTTGCAGAGGATTAGGAAATTAGTTCGACTGCATTTGTTCTTCACTTCTTCTGTGTTCAAGAGAGATCAATCCAGTGTGTTGCAGGGTACAGTGATATGAAATTTTAGTTCATCTTATTCTCCGTGCAAATCTTTGATTGAGTTCTTTAATTTCTTCCCTATCTCGTTTTGATCCATGTTCTTCAGTAATAGCATGTGGATTCCAATTAAGCAACAATTAATTTCATTTTCTTATTTCTGTTCAATATTTGAGTTGTGAGGACAGTGGTTCAGTGTTTCTTTCTTTTAGATTTCTATTGCGTTGGTGTTCTTATTTTGTTTTTTTGGGCAGATCAAGAATTTGATGTTATAGTTTTACATTTCTGTTGTTATTACTTATTGTTTGATCCCTCAATTGAGAGGGTACAGTGATACCAAGTTTCGCTAATTTCAATACTGCTTGTTGTTTCATTAAGTTTGACATGTCGAGTGTGAGGGATTTGATTAGTGTTGTTTATAGAATTGATTTTAATGCAGTATTATTTTGGTGAAAATATGTTCGTTAGAATCGTTTCAAGTCAAAGTAGTTTAATTCATGCTTTATTCAGCCTCTCCGTGGATATGACATGTTCTCACCACTTTGCTAGTTCATCTTTACTATTTTAAGTTTGTGAGACAGTTTAGAGAAGGTGAGTATATTGACGTGTGCGAAGAACTCTGGACAACGAAAGTACACAGTCAACAATGCCACGTTCATTGCTCGGCACCTGAGGGCTTGTCCCGCGAGAGAGGTTGTTATTGTTTGCCTGGGACCCCCATCCTCGTGCGCCTTAGAGGGAGCGTTCGGGGCGATGAGCGTACTCGAGTCACGGACTCTGGAGTTGAGGGGAAATTGTGGTGAGGACAGCGGCGTCGAGTCATTTGCAGAGCTCTCTTGGTTGGTCTTGGACACTGAGGACGGCCGGAGTTCTACCCAGTGCAGGCCAGCCAGTCTTTTTTCTCACTGCCTCGCTCTTTGTGGCCCTAGAACCACTTAGAGAGGCCAGGCGTAGGACCGTAGTCCAGCCATACTACGGCGGTTACTATTGTGTACTTTGTGCTCCTACCTCCACTCTGACGAGACGTGGAGGTTTGGACCTGGGTCGAGGATAAGACGTCAGTGGACGCACCTAACCGGTTGACTAGTGGTAGCGTTTTTTGTAGCTAGTGTCTCTTGTCTAGGCAGGGTTCTCTCTGTCTGCATTACCAGCCATGTGGTGGTCACAACGTGCAGGTTCTATTTAGTTTCTGACCGTGGTGTCCTTTCGTACTGTTTCTAGTTAGCAGTTTCGCTTCCGCACTTCCCCTTGTAGAGTAGAAGATATAACTATTGTTATTCATTGTTTATATATTCTTCTGCCTGTTAGAGCCAGTAAGAGATTGGTAGTCCCTACTGAGCTTCTGTTGTAAAGCTCATCCCTTCTTTTTCCAAGTGAGACTTCTCAGCAGCGGCAGGGCGCACGTCGAGCGAAGTATGTGGGGCCGTAGTCGTCGCCCCCACAGCTAACAATGGTTTCCCCCTTCAGTTGTACATCATCCTCAGGGTATGCCCCTAAGGGCTCTATCCTTCTCTTTTTACTCGTACTAGTTGTGCGTGTGTTGGGACTGTACCTAGAGCGATACGCTGCGGTCTCGCTCTTCTTTCTGCTTCCGCATGTGTGCTTCTAGTTCAGTAGTTGATGTTTATATCTCTTACATATTCTGTTAGACTTGTGTTATAGCCCTTCCAGGTCCCCGGATCCGTGGGCGGCGACCGAGAAAATTGGGTCCTCGGCTTGGGCCGAGGGTCAAGTTCTCGGAGTCGTTACAGTTGGTATCAGAGCGAGAGTCTAACAGGGCTTGTAGTGGATTTAAACTACAACAGGAAGTCCCAACAGTAGTGCAAGTACACTGCTAGCCGCCCGAGTTGGTATTGTTAACCTTGTTGGTTGTGTGCCGTGCAGGATATGGCTCCGCGCAGGCGTAGGCAGGCCAGAGAGCTGATGGAGCAACAAGGTGAGTCAGATATGCTAGTGCCGGGTCATGTTCAGGAGGAGGCGTCAGTGGAGGAGTCTGTGGCACTACCTCAGGAGGCAGCGGCAACAGCAGTAGCAGGTGGGCAGTAGCAGCAGTGGTACCAGCCCCCGCCACAACATTATGCGGATTGGTTTCCTTTGGCTGAGCAGTTCTTCAGGACCCTGTACCAGGGAGCGTGGCAGCCTAGGCAGGCAGTGTTAGGTTGAGTGTGAATTTAATATATTTCCCCTCATGATTTTGATGATAACATGTTGTGATTTTAATGCATAATGAATGTAACATGTTAAATACATTACACATGTAATAACAATGATCAAAAGGCATGTTTCCAAACACATTATATCAAATACATTCATGACAATACCTTGTTCTAATGATTTATGTGTTTAATTTTCAGGGACATATATTTCTTGTCATGGTAGTGTCGACACACCCACTGATGGTGTCGACACTGGGCATCAATCCCTGAAGCAAATTCATGAAGACAGGGTTCACTGTGTCGACACAGTCCCAGGCAGTGTCGACAGTAGACCCAGTCTCCAAAGACCCTTTTGCCAGACTAGAACAGTGTGTCGACACAGCCAGTGAGTGTGTCGACACTAGAGCCATCTCCCAGAACATCCTTTGTGCAATTGGGACAGTGTGTCGACACACTCTGGGATAGTGTCGACACACTCCGACAACCTTTTCATCTTAAGTCCCACCTGGACATGTAGCATTCTAGGGATCACTTGGATCAGCCTTGGATCATGTGCCCACGCACCCCAAGGGTACTTTTGGCCATGTTAGGGCTATAAATACCCCTCTTATTGGCCATCCAAGAATACAACACCTCAGAGTCTTCCAGAAAAGTCTTTTTGGCGGCGAGAAGAGGTCTGTCCCCGTTCTTGCTCTCCCTGTGTTGCTGTAAGCCAATTCCCATCCTTGCAAGCACAAGAAGTGAAGATTGATCCATGAAGATGATGTGAGATCACTTCCAAGGGAGCATATCAAGTAGAAGCAGCCAATTGATAAGAGTTCAAGGAAGATCCAGAGGCACCAGTTGCAGAGCATCGCCCAGGGACTTCAAGCAATCAAGGACCTTCTCAAGTCAGCCTTCTACAAGGGAGTTCTTCTGAAGAACAAGAATTACATACTATTCCTCAATTCTCCATTTGTTCTTCTGAGTCATTCTTGAGATTGTGCATAGAATTGTTGCACCAGCCTCTTTGAATGAACTCTTTATAGATCAGATCATTGCTAGAGGATCTTGATCTTGTTGTTTTTGATCTAGCCGGTTGTTTGTGAGCCTTTGTGCTCAGTTGTGTTGAGTGGTACACTCAGTGTGTGGTTGAGCCTGTCTGCTCAGGTTTCTAGAGTGGTTGTGCTCTAGAGGTTGTGTGTGAGTTGTTGAACTCAGTGTGTTGGAGTTGTCAAGCTCCAGTGTGTGGTGTACTCAAGTTGAGTAGTGGAGCCTTACTGTGTGAGGGGTGGATGTAGGAATCACTGGTGTGATTTTCGAACCACCTAAAAATTTTCTGTGCAGTGGTTTGATCTGTGATTTGATTTCACTTTGCGCTAGATGTATGCATAGGATTTTCGCTTACACTACTGATTGACTTGATCACACACTCTAATTACTCAAATCACACAATTACACATCAAATCTGTGAATTGCATTTCTAATTTGTCTCTGATTTAAAGCATCTTTCAAAATTGGCTAAGCTTCCGCAGTATTTGGACTAGATCTATTCAACCCCCCCCCCCTTCTAGATCTGGTCCATCCAATTTTGATCCTACAATTGGTATCAGAGCGGGTTCATATCTGATCTGAGTGTTTCTATTTGTTTTGTGTGTTTCACTTGCTTGTTTGTTAAGTGTTTCTTTCACTATACTTTAGTTTGATCAATGGATTCTCGAGGTTTTATTGCTGAAGGCCATTCCATCAATAGGCCACCCTTCTTCAATGGGACTGACTATTCCTATTGGAAGAATCATATGCAAGTCTTCCTTAGAGCCCAGAACTATGAGATTTGGAGGGTAGTTGAGGTAGGTCCTTATGAGAACCAGGGAGAAGAGGAAACCTGGACAAGGGAACAAATTAGGAGGGCCACCCTAAACTACAGTGCCATGAACATGGTTCAATGTGCAGTCCACCCAAAGAGTACTCAAGAATCTCCATGTGCAAATCTGCTAAGGAGATGTGGGATAAACTTGAGTTACTTTATGAGGGAACATCCCAAGTTAAAGAAACCAAAGCAAATATTCTTGTTTCTGAATATGAATTATTCATGATGAAATCTGATGAATCAATTTTGAAATGTTTGCTAGGTTCATGATTATTGTAAATGGACTGAAGGCTCTAGGTAAGGACTACACTGATGCTGATTTGGTAAGAAAAATCTTGCGCTCACTCTCATCTATTTGGCACACTAAGGCCACAGTTATTGAAGATTCTAAAGATTTATCCAAAATCTCTTTGGATGAACTCATAGGATCCTTAATGACTTATGAAATAAACTTGAAAAGAAATGAAGAGCACATAATCAAGACCAAACTAGTGGTACTTAAAGCTTCATCAAGTAACAAGGATAAAAATCAAGAGAAAACAAGTTCTGATGAGTCTGAGTCCAATGAGGATGAGCTTGCCCTCATGACTAGACAATTCAGAAAATTTCTAAAATCTAGAAAAGGAAAATTCACTGGGAAAAAGAAATTCTCATATGGGAAAAGAAATACTTCCTTTTCAAATGCCAATTCAAATAGAAATCAAAAGACTGATGAAGTTGTTATTTGTTACAGGTGCAACAAACCAGGACACATGAAAGGAGAATGTCCTGAGAACAAGAAGGAAAAATACAAGAAGATCAACAAATTCAAGAAGCCTAAAGCAATGGTTGCCACTTGGTCAGATGAAGATCCAAGTGAGAATGAAGAAGAGAAGTCCTCAAGCTCTGAAAGTGAGGAAATTTGCTTTATGGCAAACAGTTTTGATGGAAAGGTAGGTACATCCTTTGAAGATTATACAATTGATGATTGGCAAGATGCTTATGCTGAACTAGTTGAGAACTATTCTGAAACAAGAAAAGAAAACAAGCATCTAAAGAAGAAAATAGAAAACATCTTGCATAACCAATCCACAAACAAAAGAATTTCTGAATTGGAAAATGAAGTAGCTGAGCTCAATGAAGAAAAGGAAAGTCTTCTAAATCAAATTGATGAGCTCAATATTGCATCTCAAAAAGCCAACAATGACTTTAAAAAACTGTCTGAAAAACTGGAGTTGCAACAAAAAGAAAAACAGCAAAGTGTTGATGAAATCAAAACTTTAGAAATCCAGCTGAAAGAAAAAGAACAAGTCATTGAAACCTTCACCAAAGGAAAAGACAATTTGGATGCCTTGTTAGGTGCAAGAATGAAATCTGTATCACATGGACTAGGATTTACCAAACAAAAATCCAAGAAAGACAAATCTAGTGAAATGAGGGAAAAAGCACCCTTAATAAATTTTGTCAAAAGTCCTAGCCCTGAAAACAACAAAAATAAGCAAGTGTCAAGCAACACAACAAAAACTTTGAAAAACCAGAACAAAAAGAAACCAAACAGGTCGACACACTCACCTGACAGGTCGACACCAGTCAACAAAAAGATGAAATCTGTGACTGTTGAGTCGACACCAGTCAAAGACAGGTCGACCTGCTCAACCTCAAAAACCACCAACCAGTCAACCAAAAAATCAAATAAAAACTTGAAAAATAAGAAAAATACAAAAGAAAACATTCATGATAAACCTTGGACTTCCAAGACAACACATCAAGCTGATTGGATTAATTCTTGGAACCAATGGTATCACAATCCTTTTTGGTACCACTCTCAATACTTTTATCCAAACTTTTTTATGTACCAACAAAATCCTTGGTTTGGACCTCCACAAATGAACAGTCATGTCCAAATGCATAACTCCCATCCTAATGAGAAAAAGAACACTGGTGTTTTTATTCCAAACGGAAAGGATAAATTGAAAAAAGGCAAAAAACACCACTGAAACAAAACAAAAGCAAAAAACAAATCAGATTTGGATTAGAAAAGATTTACTGTCAATGTTCAAACAATCTGATGGTCCCAACAATGTTTGGGTACCAAAATCTTCTCTTCACTGATTGATTTTGCAGGAAGGTCGTGCACCCAACTCAAATGTGTGATTTCTTGATAGTGGGTGTTCACGACACATGACAGGAGATAAATCAAAATTTTCATTCCTGATCGAAAAGGAGGGAGGTTCTGTGACATTTGGAGGTAAAAATAAAGGAAAAATCATTGGATCTGGAAAGGTTGGTCAATCTTCATCAAACTCAATTGAAAATGTTTTATTAGTTGATGGTCTGAATTATAATTTGCTAAGCATTAGCCAACTATGTGACAAAGGTCACAAAGTTGTGTTTGAATCAGATTTTTACAGAATAATTGACTCTTCAACTGATGAAATAAAATTCTTTGGAAAAAGAGAAAATAATGTTTACATGATCAACCTTGATAAAAACTTTTCTGAAAATATTTGTCTTGTTGCAAATAAAAATGAAATTGCATGGACTTGGCACAAAAGACTTGGTCATGCAAGTTTCAGAACAATAAATAAACTGTTAAGGCTAAACTTGGTCAAAGGTCTTCCTGAATCTTTTTCAAATGTAGAGAATCAACTTTGTGGGATTTGTGCCCAAGGAAAACAAACCAGAAAATCTTTAAAAACCTTCAATGATGTACTCACATCTAAACCACTAGAATTGCTTCATATGGACCTCTTTGGCCCAACAAGAAGTCTAAGTCTTAGTGGCAAAAGATATGGTTTTGTCATTATTGATGATTTTACTAGATTTACATGGGTTATCTTTTTATCCCACAAAAGTGATGCTTGCCTTGAATTCAAGAATTTCTGTACCACTGCCTTAACTAGTTTTCCTCATAAAATCAAAAATATTTTGACTGATCATGGGGGTAAATTTGAAAACAAATCTTTCTCTGATTTATGTGCTGAACTTCACATATTTCACAAGTTTTCTTCACCAAGAACTCCAGAACAAAATGGGGTTGTGGAAAGAAAGAATAGAACACTTGTGGAAATGACAAGATCCATGCTCTTGGAAAGTAAATTGCCCAAATCCTTCTGGACTGAAGCTGTAAATACAGCAAATCATATTCTCAATAGAGCATTGGTCAGACCAAAAATCAGAAAAACCCCTTATGAATTGTTGAAAAACAAAAGCCAACCTTGTCTTATTTCAAAGTCTTTGGGTGTAAATATTTTGTGCATAACAACAATAAAGGAAACCTTGATAAATTCGATGCTAAAAGTCATGAAGCCATTTTTCTTGGCTACTCTGAAATTTCAAGAGCTTTTAGAGTCTACTCTCTCAAAAACAAAACTGTTGAAGAATCTCCACATGTAGTTTTTGATGAATTCCTTTTCAACTCACTATCTAAATCTTGCAGGGACTGTCCAGATAATGAAGAGGATGACTTCATTGTTGATTCTTCACCAACTGTTGAGGAGAATGAAGACCTTGGTGAAAATTTGAACAATCACTCACCTACTCCAAGTGGATCAGGTAATGTTGTTCCAAATTTAAATGTACCTCAACAGGTAATTCCTGAACACAGATTTTTGAGAGATCACCCAATAGAAAATGTTGTTGGCAATGTGCATGATAGGGTTAGAACAAGATCATCATTCTTGAATGCCATTCATGAAGACCCACTAGCACTAATTTCCCAAACTGAACCCAAATCAATTTATGAAGCTCTAATGAGTTCAGACTGGATAAATGCAATGCATGATGAACTTCATCAATTTTAAAGAAATCAAGTGTGGGAATTAGTACCAAGACCTAGTGACCAATCAATAATTGGCACTAGATGGGTATTTAGAAATAAATTGAATGAAAATGGTCATGTAATAAGGAATAAAGCTACACTAGTTGCCAAGGGATACAATCAAGAATTTGGAATTGATTTTGAAGAGTCATATGCCCCTGTAGCTAGACTAGAAGCTGTAAGAATATTTCTTACTTTTGCATCCTCATTGAAGTTTAAAGTTTACCAAATGGATGTCAAAAGTGCATTTTTGAATGGATACATAAAAGAAAATGTTTTTGTTGAACAACCTCCACGCTTTGAAAATGAAAAACATCCTGATCATGTTTTTAAGCTTCATAAGGCTCTTTATGGTCTTAAGCAAGCTCCAAGAGCTTGGTATGACCGTTTAAGCTCTTTTCTGCTTGAAAAAGGATACTCCAGAGGTAATGTTGATCAAACTTTATTCACAAAAACTGTAAATAAACAAATAATTGCAGTCTAAATTTATGTTGATGACATAATTTTTGGATCCACAAATAAAAGCCTGTGCACTGAATTTGCAAATCAAATGAAAACTGAATTTGAAATGAGCTTGATGGGAGACTTACAATTTTTCTTAGGATTGCAGGTTAACCAAACCAGTGAGGGAATCTTCATAAGACAAACCAAGTATGTCAAGGAACTTTTGAAAAGGTTTGACTTCCAGAACCTCAAGCACTCAAGCACACTTATTGCAATTAATGTGAAACTAGAAGAAGATTCACTTGGTAAGTCAGTAGACCCAAAGACATACAGAGGTATGATTGGTTCTCTACTCTATCTCACCACTTCTAGACCTGATATACAATTCAGTGTATGCTTGTGTGCTAGATTTCAAGCAAATCCTAAAGAAAGTTACATGTTAGCTGTTAAAAGAATCTTTAAATATATTGTTGGAACATGTGATCTTTGTATTTGGTATCCTGCTGGTTGTAAATTAGATTTGATTGCCTATTGTGATGCGGATTATGCTGGGTGTAAACTTGATAGAAAAAGCACAAGTGGCTTGTGTTTGTACTTAGGTGGATGCCTAATCTATTGGGCTTCTAAAAGCAACACTCAGTTGCTCTATCAACTGTAAAGGCTGAGTATGTTGCAGCTGGTAGATGTGGCACTCAAATTCTTTGGGTGAAACATCAGCTTCTTGATTATAACCAAGAGTTAGGTTGTGTTCCCATTCTTTGTGATAACACAAGTGCCATAAATCTGTCTAAAAACCCAATTCAGCATTCTAGAACAAAACACATTGAAATTAGGCATCATTTCTTAAGAGATGAGGTAGCAAAGAAATCTTTTGAACTCCTCTTTATTGAAACTGAAAAACAAATTGCTGACATCTTCACTAAACCTCTTCTTGACAACAGATTTTCATCCTTGAGGAGAGAGCTTGGTGTATGCAAATGTCCATCTTCTTGATATCTCTCATTGGGTTGAGTGTTTAGGCATGTTCTAAGGGGGAGTCACTGTTCCATCATTCTTCTTTGCTTCCTTGATTCATGTTGTTCACATCTCTCACAAATCAACTTCTATTTCTTTTTGTCAATAAATTCTTCAACTCACATTGTGTTGAAATTCTTGGTATATCAAATGGTGATTTGAAGAAGGACAAGTTCTAATTGTCTGGACACTTTCACTATGCGAGAGTATGTGTCTCCGCCAAGTATCAAGAATTAAATATGCAATTGTTGAGGGGGAGTTTTTGTTCTTCAAAAAGAAACATTTCAGTTTTCCCAATTCTTGCATATCTTTGTCCTGATGAAAATTTTTTGGAATTATCATTTCAGGGGGAGCTAATGAATTCACTACTCATTCTTTTACAAAATTCAAGATTCCTCTTGAGTTATATCAACTTCCACTCATGATGTGCTCATTAAGTTTGTCTAGAACCTCAAAATGACTTTTTTATTGATCTACTATATTTTTACAGTCAACTCTCAACTATACTCTTCAACACTACAGAAATTTAAATTTCTTTCAAAGACTGAAAGATAATGTGTGCTTTGAATTTAAACACCTCTTTTGTAATTGATGTGAGATATAAATGATCTCAATTTTATAAAATTCTCCTTACATCTATTACTCAACAGAGCAATGGCACAAATGCTGAGAAACTACAAACCTTCACAATAAATGAAGTGCCATGTATGTCATGAGGTATTTATTGCTATCTCTGTTCAAAGGGGTTCAACAAATAAAAAATAACAAACAAAAGATGCTCTATACATTTTGATGATGACTGAGTAACTAGAAATATTGGCGTCTGATAAACGTATATTTTCATGTCAAAAGGTTGTCATTTGCCCCTTGAAACTGGATAATGAGCAAATCTTTAGCAACCAGAGACTATGGTGTGTAAAAAGTATTAGTTCTTGAGTGAACAAGATTTACTACATTTGATAGTTTGATTAAAAAAATGTGTGTCCAAGGAGAATTGCTTAAAATAAACATTTTTGTCTTCCATCAGTTTGCTTAAAGTTGTTTAACTTCATCACAATTGATTTCAATCTAAAAGACATTTTTATTTCTTTGGATTTGAGAATATGGTAGTTTGTCATTGGCTGTTGGATGTCCTATATCACTCAAACTATCATTTTAATGGCTCAAGTCACTTAATGAATATATCATGTAGGTTGTTGTGTAAAACTTGAAGTATTGTTGGATTTTTGTAAAAATATGACAAATGAATTCTTTGGCCTCTTAAAAATCCTTGTCCAGTTGATTCCATCCATATTTCATCATTTTAAAGATTTCCCATAATTTACAAATTTTCCTCATGCTCTTATCTTCAAAACTTCTTCAGGCCAGGTCGACACACCCTCACTCGTGTGTCGACACAGTCATAGCCCAGGTCGACACACCCATATCATGTGTCGACACATAGGCAGTTCCAGGCGGTTCTTTTGTTGGGTGCCGGTTTGGGGCTTGGTGTTCCCGTGGGTTATCTTACCCTAAAAGCCATTTTCTTCCCCAAGTCGACCCATAGCCACCATTTGCCTTTACAAATGGCATAGATTTTCTTCTTCCTTCCCTCTTTTCGCCATCTCTATCTCCATCTTCCTCTCATCATCTCCGTCATCTCTGTCTCCATCTCTTGCTTGGACGATGCCTCCTAAGCACACCCCTCGTCGAGGCACCAGGGCTAGGGCAACTGCCAGGATGGCTGCTGTTGAAGCGCCTCCCACTGAGCACAGAAGCAAACGCCACCATGACCCTGCAGAGCAGCCAGGTGTTTCTTCTCCATCTCCTACACCATCCAAAATAGGTAGGATGCCCTCCTCCAGCCGTCGATCATCTCAGAGGCAGTCTAGCCATCCTCGGAGGAAGATCTTGTCCACTTCTCCAGAACCCTCTGAAGAATCCTCCTCCTCCTCCTCTGGATCCTCTCAGCCCTCTGAGGCTACCCCTTCCAAATTGTCTAGTGAAGGGAAGTCCATCCTCAAGCCTAGGGCTATTGACCTAGTGGATGCTGACCTAGCCACTGCCTTCCCGGAAGTGTTTTAGTTCTTCAATTTTCAATCATGGTTGCCCTTTATATCTGAGTTCAGAACTATCTATCCAAGACTAGTTCAAGAGTTCTATCTGAACTTAGAGTGCACACCTGAAGGCTACCAGTCAGAAGTCAAGGGTGTTTTGATTGAGTTGTCTACTGAAGTGGCTGCAACCTTGTTTAAAGTTCCTGATGAAGGTACTGACTATCATGATTTTGAGTTTGACCTGCATGAAGCATATTCACTACTTACTGGACTCCCAGCTGATGAGTCAGACCCTAAGCAGACTTATGTCACCAAGTTTAACACTAACACATTCCCACCTGTCTTGAGACTGATCCACCACATTCTCACCACTATAATCACTCCTCAAGGTGGTGGAAGGGATAGGTTAACTGACATTCAAAGGTTCATCATATACTGCATGAAGAAAGAGATAAAGATCAATTTGCATGTCATCATGTATCAGATTATGTCAGAAACCACAAGGAAGGATCTACACAGATCTCTACCTTATGGTGCTCATCTTACATCAGTTTTTGAACACTTTGGAGTGTCTTTTGAAAATGAGCAAGCCCAATCAATCCCAAAGTCCAACATTTATTGTTTGAAGCATTTATAAAAGTTCATGGGATTTAGAATTGAAGGGGATCAAGTGAGAAGAGGTCCTGTTGTTGTTGAGGCTCCTATTGCCCCTGAGGTTGTAGAACCTCCTCCTGAAGTTGCTCAATCTCCTCAACATGATCAAGAGGAACAGCCTCCCAATGAGATTGGAGCACCCATCTCTCAGGATGTCCCTCACACACCTCCATTTCATGCCCCTTCACCACTTATCCCTGAAGTGGAAATTCCAACTTTCATTCCCCAATCCCAAGCCTCTACTTCCACTGGTGGACCTTCTGTTCTACCAGAGCTATACTCCTTCTTGAATGACAAATTTGACACCATCACCTCCTCCATCTATCAGATGTCAGAGAACTTTGAGCTTAGAATTCAAAGGTTGGAGAATTCAGTGAATGGTCAATTCATCAAGCAGAAGGAAGCAGCTGATCATGCCACCCAAAGGTTCAACAGGCTAATTGGTACTTTGGGTGATGCATCCCTTCAACTAAAGGAGCATCAGGACAAGCTTGAAAAGGTCCTTGAAGGAATTTTAGCCAATTCACAGAAGAATTTGTTCAACAGTCAAGAGGCAGTGACTCAAATTTCGAAGACCAGACTCTCATTTGCACACATGGTTGATGATATGGAAGGCATGAAGAATTTGTCAGCTCATATACATCATGAGATGTCTGCCCTCAAGAGTGAGCTCAGAAGTATCAACAGGCATGGTGGATTTGCCAGCTCCTCTTCAGGTTCTCAGCCCATTTCAGCTGATCTGTCTGCATTCCAGTCAAACATGTATGACAACAGTCAAAGGTTGGAAGAATTGCTGCACACAAGACTTTCTACAATGCAAACTCAGTTGAGATCCAACCTTGCTGCAATGGAGTCAAGATTGAAGACCATAGAGTCTCTCCTTCTCCCTATTCCTCCTCCACCTCCATCCTCTTGATGGATCTTATCTTTTGATGATGTCAAAGGGGGAGAAGGAATATCTTTGTAATGAATATCTTTGTTGAATGAGAAGGAATATCCTTGTTATGAAAGTGTATGAATGTCTATGAATGTGAATGGATGCTTGTAAATATCAAACTTTGTATGGTTTTTTTTGGCCATTTATGAAATGACATGGTTATTAGTAGCATTGTGTGTTTGATTGTGACAATTGTCAAATGTTACTAAATTGTGCTTAATGGCGTTTGATGAGTTGAATGGAAATGTTGAAACATGTTGTTAATTGTCATTCAATGTGTATGTGCTTGGATACTATGTGAATGAATGGCTTAAAATCACAGTTCTTTGAAATTCAAACTCTCATGTTGACTTAATGTTGCCATCATCAAAAAGGGGGAGATTGTTGGATTGAGTGTGAATTTAATGTATTTACCCTCATGATTTTGATGATGACATGTTGTGATTTTAATGCATAATGAATGGACCATGTTAAATACATTACACATGTAATAACAATGCTCAAAAGGCATGTTTCCAAACACATTATATCAAATACATTCATGACAATACCTTGTTCTAATGATTTATGTGTTTATTTTCAGGGACATATATTTCTTGTCATGGTAGTGTCAACACACCCACTGATGGTGTCGACACTGGGCATCAATCCCTGAAGCAAATTCATGACGATAGGGTTCACTGTGTCGACACAGTCCCAGGCAGTGTCGACACTAGACCCAGTCTCCAGAAGACCCTTTTGCCAGACTGGGATTGTAACGTAGCACGTTTTTCGGATCTTCACGGATTATTGATTAATGGTAGTTCGGATATGCATTTATTGGTTTTGGTGTGGTGCTCATGACCAATATGGGGTCATTGGGCCTTGGTTGTGGTTTCCGCACGTAGTGTGGAGCTTAGTGGGCCGGCAAGTTAGGCCCGTGGTGCCCGTTGGTTCACTGGATGTGAACGCGACGGAGGTGTAAGTCGCGTTCTGAACGCGTCGGTAGTGGGGGTCGCGTTCTGGTTGCCGCCGCTGGGGTAGACGTCTGCATGTGCGCCGCATGTCGCGCATGGAGTGGAGCTTGCTGATGTCAGGATTGGGAAGGCGACGCCCTAGTCCGTCGCGATCAGGTCGCGATGGAAAGGTACGTCGCGATTCGAACCGCTGTTCGGTTTTTAAGTAGGCTGGCCGAACAGAGCTTTCACAAGCTCTGCTCGACCAGGGGAGGAGCTGCTGCGGGCGATTCGGCATTCCGGCATGGTGTTCGATGCGCTCTCAACGCGAGGACGTCGCGAGGAGTGGGGGAAACGCCGCGCCATGCATGGATTGCGCATTCTTCGTGAAGGTAGGGAGTTCTACCATGATTTGTTGCGTATATTGCATATTGGCTTGTTTACTGCTTTAAAAACAGTAGATACCATGTCTAGGAGGTGAAATGAGCATGAAAACTGGGTTGAAACGGGATTTAGGGTGGTTTGCATGGAAGATCCAGAGATGGTTCCCAGATTAGGGTTTTTGCCTGAGAAGGCGACGGACTCTGCTGTCGCGACCAGATCGCGACAGGCCGACCCGTAGTGACACGATTTTTTATCGCGACATATCGTGGCGTTGCGATCAGAAGGCGGTCATGGCCTCTGTCACAATCACAGCCGAGGGTTCTGCTTTGCATGCTTTTTGTGTTGTGGTTATCCGATTATCGATGTTTAACGTGCATGGTTTTGGTAGGAGGTGCATTGGCACCCGTAAAGCTCTATGAGCATGTTGCCCACATGGTTGGTGGGTGGATTACGTATGGTTTACATAGTTGGTGTGGTGTTTACGTAATATGAATATGTGCATGGTACATAGTATTGTAATGGCTAGGCAATGATGGTTCAAGTGTGAACCTAGCCTCAGTCTTGTAGCATCCTTTGTGGACTAATAGAGATGGTTTAATTAATGTAATGCAAGTAAGGTTAAGAGTTAGTGTATATGGTATGTATGTGGCAAGGAGGTCATGTGATGACCAATGATAGGCCAGTTTGCAAATGATTATCGTGGTTTACATGTGTATTGGTGTGAGGTAGTTTGTAGAACACAGGGTGATCGAGATTATGCTATTCTTGATATTTGTACTGTGGTTGTAATAAAGAATATATATATATATATATATCGTGGTTTGTGCATTGCTGAGTTTGGTGGTCCGGCGCCTATTCCAGAATGCCTCTTCAGTTGGGAGCCCCAGGTTTTGTGTGAGCCAGGCACGTGAGTGTGCTCGGGGCTTGTCCCGGTGTAGTGGTACCGTCGAGGTCTTGTCATCTTCCTGGACACCCTCACTCTCGGGGAGAGTTGTTGTCCGGCTAAGGGAAAGACGGCAGTGGGACGGTGACTTGTGAGAGTTTGTGTTTAGTCACTTGTAGCGCGCTCGTAGCTGGGGGTTACGGACACCAGTAGACGTACTGGGCCCTGGCTAGTCCTGTTACCAGTGCCTCACTTTAGAGAGCTCAGGCCAGAGTCTCTAAAGGTGCCAGGCATGGGCCTACAGGGTGTGTGACCTATAGGTTGTGGTGGTTTGGTTGGTCTCCATAGTTCTTTGGCTTTACTTGTGTTGTGGAGCTGCAGTTGGACCTTACGTCCGTGACTGCGAGACTGAGAGGTAGTTCTTGTGTTGTGTTGTCCGGGTTGGATACTGTCGTCATGAACCAGTAGTCTATCCCGTGTGGTAGCGTCGTGCTTTCCGACTCGTGCTTTTCTATTGGCTATAGCGTGTGTTAGTTGTAATTTTACCCATTAAGGTGTGCCATGGTGTTGGCACGGTTGTTATTGTGATTAGCGAGCGGAGACTCACTAGTTGTGGTTTGATTAGTAGTGGTGTGCCCTCGTGGTGGCACAGTTGTGTTTGTGTTCCGTGGTGTGTTTGTGTTCTGTGGTGGTACCTTGTGGTGGTAGGTACCTGTACTCTTTGTGGGTACTGGTTTCTTGTAGTACGTTAAGTACTAGCCTTTTTAAATGGTGAAGTGGAGGTCATGCAGTGAGACCTTCCACTTGTTGTATTTTACCCTTCCTTGGATAAGTTTCCGAATAAGGTTTAGTGTGCGATAGATTGGTATCGTGATAGCCAGTCTTGTTTCTTAAAGTATGATATTCGATACATCATGATTTAAGGGAATAAAGGATTAGCTTTTGGTTAGCAATCCTATTGCCCATATGTTTAGAGGCTTGCCAGTGAAGCTACTAGCTTAGGCAGTGCTTTGCCTATGTGGCTTACAGCTTAGGCGACCAGCTGTTGAGGTGGTGTGCCTGTGAGGCTGGTGATGTTGTTATCTCTTCATCTTTCTGAGATTTGCAACAACTAAGTTAATTATGTTTAGTATTGTTAATTATGCTTTGCTGTGAGCATGATATGGTTTGGCTTCCGGTGTTGCCAGTGAGACCCGTTGGGGTTGAGGTTCTTCTGTGTTGTGTGAGGTTTTAGGTGGTTCCCTACTGAGCCAGTGACTTGTTGAGGCTCACTCCCTTACAGTTCTTTTCAGAGTTTACCGTTGGTGTCTCTTGAGGTGGTGTTGTGACAGACTTGTACCACCAGCAGTAGTGTTAGTACAGTTTTGTGAGCTTGTGCTCCCTCGGGGTATGCCCCAGGTAGTTGTACTCTTTTTAATTTAGACATGTAATAATGTAATGGGACAGTTGTAAATTGTATAAGCAGATATGAGCACATATCTTTTCTTGTGTCTCTTACTGTTGTGGTTTGTCTTTTATATTCTTCCTGGACACGCGTACGAGCTATCCCTTGTGAGACTTCGGTCCATTCACGGGAGACGGATCTGGATATGGACCCTTATTGGGTATAAATATCCAGGGCCGTTACAGGGACAGTGTGTCGACACAGCCAGTGAGTGTGTCGACACTAGAGCCATCTCCCAGAACATCCTTTTGTGCAATTGGGACAGTGTGTCGACACACTCTGGGATAGTGTCGACACACTCCGGCAACTTTTTCATCTTAAGTCCCACCTGGACACGTGGCATTCTGGGGATCACTTGGATCGGCCTTGGATCATGTGCCCACGCACCCCAAGGGTACTTTTGGCCATGTTAGGGCTATAAATACCCCTCTTATTGGCCATCTAAGAATACAACACCTCAGAGCCTTCTAGAAAAGTCTTTTTGGCGGCGAGAAGAGGTCTCTCCCCGTTCTTGCTCTCCCTGTGCTGCTATAAGCCAATTCCCATCCTTGCAAGCACAAGAAGTGAAGATTGATCCATGAAGATGATGTGAGATCACTTCCAAGGGAGCAGATCAAGTAGAAGCAGCCAATTGAGAAGAATTCAAGGAAGATCCTGAGGCACCAGTTGCAGAGCATCGCCCAGGGACTTCAAGCAATCAAGGACCTTCTCAAGTCAGCCTTCTACAAGGGAGTTCTTCTGAAGAACAAGAATTACATACTATTCCTCAATTCTCCATTTGTTCTTCTGAGTCATTCTTGAGATTGTGCATAGAATTGTTGTACCAGCCTCTTTGAATGAACTCTTTATAGATCAGATCATTGCTAGAGGATCTGGATCTTGTTGTTTTTGATCTAGCCGGTTGTTTGTGAGCCTTTATGCTCAGTTGTGTTGAGTGGTACACTCAATGTGTGGTTGAGCCTGTGTGCTCAAGTTTCTAGAGTGGTTGTGCTCTAGAGGTTGTGTGTGAGTTGTTGAACTCAGTGTGTTGGAGTTGTCAAGCTCCAGTGTGTGGTGTACTCAAGTTAAGTAGTGGAGCCTCACTGTGTGAGGGGTGGATGTAGGAATCACTGGTGTGATTTCCGAACTACCTAAAAATCTTCTGTGCAGTGGTTTGATCTGTGATTTGATTTCACTTTGCGCTAGATGTATGCATAGGATTTTCGCTTACACTACTGATTGACTTGATCATACACTCTAATTACTCAAATCACATAATCACACATCAGATCTGTGAATTTCATTTCTAATTTGTCTCTAATTTAAAGCATCCTTCAAAATTGGCTAAGCTTCCGTAGTATTTGGACTAGATCTATTCAACCCCTCCCCCCCCCCTTCTAGATCTGGTCCATCCTATTTTCGATCCTACATGCAGCAGTGGGAGGTCAGCCTCCAGTACCTCCCCCATCAGTACCAGAGCAGCAGGCAGTTCCGCAAGTAGAGCAGCCAGCAGTTCAGCAGGCGTCAGGCACTGGGAGTACCCGGGTCGGTAGGAGGAGGACGGGTGTCGCTGAGGACAGGACCACCCTCTTGGAGAGGTTCTTGCATCTCCGACCGCCAGTGTCCTACGACAACTACGACCCAGACAGAGCTGAGAGTTGGACACACAAGTTGGAGTGTACGTTCGAGACCATGGAGTGCGTCGAGGAGGATCAGGTCAGATTGACAGTATACCAGCTCAAGGGGCCAGCCCATGAGTGGTCGAGAGTTCAGAGGCAGACTCACTTTCTAGGGCAGCATTTCGATCAGGTTACTTGGCAGCGGTTTTTGGAGGTCTTCCACGGCGAGTATTTTCCTGATTATGCTCAACGTAAGAGGCGAGATCAATTTCATGAGTTGGTTCAGGGTAATCTGACGGTTGCTCAATATCACCAGAGGTTTGTCAAGTTGTTGAGGCATGTTCCTCACGTGGCAGGCAGTGAGTAGGCTTGTGTAGAGAGGTTTATTATAGGATTGAGGCCAGATTTGAGGTGGGGTGTGACTGCCCATATATGCACCACCTTGGGAGTGGCAGTGGCTAAGGCCACCGCCTTAGAGAGAGAGATATGGCAGCCCCAGTAGCAGCAGTAGGGAGGAGCTTTCTCTAGGACCACACCATACCAGCGCCCCGCAGGTAGTCGTGGTAGTGTGACTTCTTCTTCTTCGGGCTCAGGTAGTTTGGGCAGTTCCAGTTTGCGCTCAAGATTCAAGTAGATGACCACTCGTGGAGGTGGTCGGGGCAAGCAACAGAAGCGCCAATCGAGGTTTACAAAGTAGTTGGTCCAACAGGGAGCTGAGCAGGGCAGGCAAGAGACAGTTTGTTACACTTGTGGTTTGCCAGGCCACTTTAGGAGGGATTGCCCGATAGGGCAAGTCCAGCAGCCGCAGCAACTAGTGCAGTACACTCAGTAGTTGCCGCAGTACCAGTACCCTCAGCAGCAGCAGGCACCCCGTCAGTAGCAGCAGGGGAAGTACCATTTGTAGCCACAACAGTTTCAGCAGCATTATTAGCCTCAGTAGTTTCAGTCGTACCAGCAGCAGCAGCAGTAGTTCCCGCAACACCAGCAGCCACCGCAGCAGTAGCAGCCCCAGCAAGCACCGCAGTGTAGGCACGAACGTGGTCGTGTGATGGCTCTCACCAAGGAGGAGGCCGAGCCGTCGAACCTGGTTATAGGTACTTTACCTATCCTTGGTAGAGCTGCTCGTATTTTGGTTAATCCCAGTGCTTCTCTTTGTTTTGCTTCTGAGGAGTTTTACGAGTCACTGGTGTAATCACAGGGATTGACGCCCCCCCCTCGACACGAACAAGTACTAAATCTAGTGGTGTGTGAACATGGAATGTGATCGCCACCTAGCAAGCTGCCTTATAAATAGAAAATGAAGACGACTAACTTAACTAGGAAGAGGAGAGAGAAAGGGGCGGACCTTGTGTCGCGGCGGCCTTAGCGGTCGCGACAGTGCTGATAACGCGACGCTGATTCCAATCCCGTTTCTTGTCGCGTCGTCCTCCGCCGCCGCGTTCTCTTTATTCGGGAGTTGTTGGAGTGTGGACCTTCTTCTCGTCTTCCAGCCGACCGGAAGGCAAGAGCTCCTCATGGATGACGCTTGGATGCCTGCCACAAAAGAAAATAAACAAAAGGAAGCTCTATTAGAACACGTTAAACATAGTATCTACTCTAAAATAGAAAGAAAGGATGGGAACATGGAGGGAACGAACCTGGGGGGGAGGGTTTAAACCCCTTTGGGTATAGAAAAACGTGGGTGTGTGCTGAATATGTTCTATCTAAGAATAACATGAAAAATGCATGCAAAAGAAGGAGAAAGGAAAGGGAGAGAGTGAGCCCCATTAGGGCGACTCCTTGGCGTGGCTACAGCTCGAAGGATCGTCCAAAAGCTTCAGGAGAATGCTGAAGTCGCCCTTCTCACGTCCCGTGCTCCATAGATGATGAAATGGGTTGCTTTGATGGAGAGGGATGTGAGGGAAATGGAGGAAAAGGGTGGCTGCGAGGCTAAGTATTTGTCAAAGGAAATTTTGGCAGCCCTTCGGGGTAACAATGAGGCTCTCCTCGTCCTTGAGGAGGGGCCTCTCTTTTATAGAGCCATGAGAGAGAAATGGGTGATATTATCTCTTCAAAATGGTCAAAATTCAAAATGGGAGATAATGGCCTTTTAAAATTGCATGGGAGAGTCCAAGGGATCCTCACAAGAGTCTTTAGGGCCAAAATCTCACCCCAAGGGGTTGAGATATTTCCTAGGGATAAATCTGGATCAATAGGAGGATAAATAGGAGGTTGTTGCGGAGTCTGGTGCGCTCAGACGTTGTCGCGGCGTATCGTGGGGTCGCGACTAGAGACACGACGGGGCGGGGCGTCGCGACAGTAAGCCCACGTGCATGGATATCATGCATGGGCTGTCGCGGCGTCCAGGGCCGTCGCGACTAGAGTCGCGGCACTACGATATGTCGCGACTAGGAAATCGAATTATTTTGCATTTATCAGTCAGTTACATAAAAGATACAAGTTATAATTGCATAAGGACTCTCCAAAATAATAATGGGCGGGATTTCAAGACAATTTTAAATTGTTAATGGGCTCAATCAAGGCTAATGATGGGCTCAAGGTGAGTGACCAACTAGGGGCTAACTAGGATAACATGAAATGTGGTTCAACCCTTTAGTCAGAACCGGGTGTCTACAGATTGCCCCTCCTTGGCTTCCTCTTTGCGGGGTAGCGAAGCGGAAGTGGAGTGGAGTTGTCACGAAGTGACGGCGAAGTAGAAATGACGCGGAGTGGACTGAAACGTGGGAGCCAAGGTAAAGAGACACCCGGTCTAACTAACAGGCAACTAGAATTTTCTTGAAAGTCCCGAGTCAGCTGCTCGAGTAGGATGCCAAGAAGAACAAGTCTGGAGGAGAAGGAGAAAAGAGGAGGACGACCAACCCCTCGATTGAGAGGTACCCTAGCCGATTGGCCTGCAGGTTTCGCCTTGGAGGGACATGTGCGTGCCAGGCAGGTAACTCATGACTCTGTCCTGGGAGAGGTTCGCAACCAAAACGGATCAAAGGAATAGGATGAAAATTTGATAGAGAATCCAGACAGGGAAATTCTTGTCAAACTGACGGGAACGACTCACTCGGAGGCAATCCTTCCGATTCGGAGTGGAATTAGATTTCTTGTTTTTTGAAAAATGAAGAATGATTGGGCACTCAACAAGGGCTCCTCAAGAGTCTAGAATGAGTCGAGAAAGCTCAAAATCCTACATGATGCATGCTGGGCAAAATAAAAGAAATCATCAAAACGAATGCAAATAAAGGGAGAAAATAGAAAATATATCAAGGATAATATTGTTAAGCTGAATAGGATCGGGTCAAAAGACTACCCACAACCGCACTGCAGGCCTGAATCTATCGTCCCCAAGCTTACCCAACTCAACGGCCTATCCAACGATTAACAATGTGCACCTAGATTATCACTGTTTTTGGTAAAGGGGAACTCCAATCCCAGAGCACATTGAGAACCGGATGGTCCTTGAAATGATATAATAGCTAGAATACCATATAGTAATGCGAGGAGTAAGGGAAGAGATACTTACCTGACTTACCTGTGGCAGTCTCTTTTGTTTTTTTATTTTTGTTTCTTTTGATTTTCTGGTTTTGTGATTTTTTTGTATTTTTGTTGTTGACAAGAAACAAACATAATAAGCACAAACTGACAACATATATCCATAATTATAACAAATAAACACATATACAAGGCGCAGACATGAAAACAAACCCTCGGGCAGAGAGGCGACGCTCTGGATGACCGTGACATAGTCGCGGCTGTAATCACGGGATTTATATCCCCTTTTTTGATAGATGTGAATATGTAGGGATTAGGAAATTACCGTGATCGCCACTAATGTAGTCGCCTCTTGATGTTCAGATGGAGGGCTGACTACCTTGGAAAGGAAAGATGAAGGGGAAGGCGTACCTGATAATGCGACAGGATGGCCGTCGCGATGCTTTCATGTGAACGCGACGTAGGCAATGGCGCCTTCTTGATCGCGACACAGTAGTCGTCGCCTTCCTCTTTAGGGGATGGAGATGTGGGTTCTTCGTCTTCCTGCTCCTCAGCCGGCCGAGGGGCAAGAGCCTCACCTTGCTCTGACCTTTAAACACCTGCCAAAGTGATTTAAACAAACAAGAAACCCATTAGAATTCGTGTGTATGAAATCTATTCAATGAAAAGCACATGAACATGAGCTATTATGGGGGGAACTCACAAGATTGGGGCTTTTAACCCCTGTGGGTGTTAAGAAAGGGTGTGTGTGTCGTGATCTAATGCTAAGCTAGAAAGAAAACGAAGCTATGCATGCATGAAATCAATGAAATAAAGAGAAGAGGGAAGAAGAGATTGTGTAGCCGCTGGGAAAACGCCCTGGAGGGCTCTTGCTGATCGTCTGGAGGGAGAACTCTCTTCGTGGAAGGTGAAGCTCTCTTGCTCAGCGAACTAATGACTCCGACCTTGCCCAAAAAGATGCAGAGATGAGGTACTTATGGGTGATTATTCCCAACTCGGGTCTGAGAGGAATAATGGGCAAGAGTCCGACTCTGGGTAAGTATGGCTGTGCAAGGGCTATTGGAACTTGGAAAGGGACATGTTAGGAAGGTCTCCTCCGAATTTGAGAGGATTTGGACGTGATTTGGACGTCCAAAACATGCAATTTCCATCAATAGCATGTGTCCAAGTTGACTTCGGATTGAGTTTCCTGTTTAAAGTCCAGAATGCGACGGCCTAAGTGTCGCCTTCCTGAATGCGACTCCTCGATATGTCGCCTTCCTCATATGGAAGGTGACTTAAGTCATTTTCGATTTTCTGAGGATTTAAAATGTATGTTAAGATTTGGCCCGAGAAAACCTACCTTATGGGTTGAAGAAGTCCTGTTATTCCAGAAAACCCGTGTTCAGACCACTTGGAGGAAAACGCTTACTACTCCATGTATACTGCATGGAATTTGGGCATTCCACTTGGGTTAGAACGTAGACTTGACCCTCTTTCCAGGGGTATAGGCCTTTCAAGGTTTGGTTTAGGTTTGACTCACCTTTGGTCGACTTCAAGAGAGTGGTTTGTGCAGGTCGCAGCAGACGGGAAGGGGAAGAAGAACGGCTTCTTGTGGTCGTTCCACAGCTCCTCAGCCACCAAGAGCTCCTCCACACGACCCTAGAAAGTTCTAAATTCGTTCCTAGGTTTTGGGTGAAGAGTATTTAAGTAACCATGGTGTTTAGGAGTCCTATTATAACTAGGAAAGGAGGATTTCGGGATTGGCATGTTTGGTTTCCTATTTTTGATGATTTCCTCCTCCCTTTGAGTGTGTGAGGCATTAGCAAACCTCCCCTCATAGTTAGGCACGAATTTGGTTGCCATGAATGCATGATTGCATCCCAATCCAACTCTAATTGCCTCTTTTTAATTTCAGCTTATTTATGGTTACGAATTTCTATGTATTTTCTAGCTTTATTTGATTTTTGTGTCATATGTGGTCCATTGGCCCAATTATGATAATGGGTCATCAATATATAATGTTGGAAGTCTCTCCAACATTTTTATTAAATTTTTTATTGCGTCGTATTTTCGTGTTAACGTTTTTTCCGACTTGTTTCCTTATTTAGATAATCGATCGCAATAACTCTTGAACCTCGCCCAAATGATTTTTATTGAATCAAATTTCTTGATGGGTCATTATATGATATTATTTGAAGCACATCCATGATTTTTATTTAATTTTCTAACTCATCCCAGTACGTGTGATAATGATTTTACGACTTATTCATGAATTACGATAATAAGTCGCGAAACACTTTAAACTTGGATGATCTGATTTTTCTTGGCACAAATTTCTTTGTGAAACATTTAGTAGTAATATTTAGGGTTGATTTATAATTTTTACGGAATTGTCCGATGTGTTTTAGCACACACGATAATGGTACGTATGTTTTAAATACTCCGATATTATGGAAATTATTTATTTCCATTTATCTGAATTTTTTATGTAATTAAAATTTCCGGGGTGCTACACCCTCCCCCACTTAAGAGAATTTGGTCCCCAAATTCATGTGTAGAAAATGATCGTACAAGTGAGGCGTACTTACTTGTGAATAACTCCGGGTATCTTTTGCGCATTGCTTCCTCGGTTTCCCACGTGTCGTCTTCATCCATGCGTTGATTCCATCGAATCCTTACTAGTGGAATAACTTTGTTCCTTAGTTGGCGTAGTTCCTGGTCCATGATCTTAACTGGCTTCTCTTGATAGGTTCCGTCTTTGTTGAATTCCAGAAGCTCGTATTCTATGACATGCCATGGATCTCGTACATACTTCTTCTTCAACATGGATATGTGAAACACATTGTGTATTCCATCCATTTGTGGTGGTAAAGCGAGACGATATGCCACCTCGCCGACTCTTTCGAGGATTTCGAAAGGCCCGACAAACCTTGGTGACAACTTGCCTTTAATACCAAATCACCTGATCCCACGATCTGGAGATACTTTCAAAAATACATGTTCACCAACCTGAAACTCCATGTCTCTTCTTCTGTTATCTGCATATGCCTTTTGTCTTTGCTGGGCCACTGCCATTCTTTCTTTAATAAGCTTTACCTTCTCTGTGGTTTCTCTTATCATCTCAAGGGAGGAGGAAATCATCAAAAAAGAAACCAAACATGCCAATCCCGAAATCCTCCTTTCCTAGTTATAATAGGACTCCTAAACACCATGGTTACTTAAATACTCTTCACCCAAAACCTAGGAACGAATTTAGAACTTGCTAGGGTCGTGTGGAGGAGCTCTTGGTGGCTGAGGAGCTGTGGAACGACCACAAGAAGCCGTTCTTCTTCCCCTTCCCGTCGGCTGCGACCTGCACAAACCACTCTCTTGAAGTCGACCAAAGGTGAGTCAAACCTAAACCAAACCTTGAAAGGCCTATACCCCTGGAAAGAGGGTCAAGTCTACGTTCTAACCCAAGTGGAATGCCCAAATTCCATGCAGTATACATGGAGTAGTAAGCGTTTTCCTCCAAGTGGTCTGAACACGGGTTTTCTGGAATAACGGGACTTCTTCAACCCATAAGGTAGGTTTTCTTGGGCCAAATCTTAACATATCCTATACCAATGTGTAGAGCATCAAGTTAGCTTTCATTTCCCACTGGTTTCATCGAATTTCATTGAGTAGATCTTGATTTATAAGCGTTTTGCCAAAGTCGTGCACTGTTAGAGCTTTTCCCGTTCTTAATATGTTGCACATGTTTCAAGACCGAATTAGAGAAAACTCATAACATTAAAGTTATTCTACTAGTTGTCCTCGTCACGCTTCATGTTGAACGTTTTGACTAAATCTTATTAGATAGAGAGTTATAAGCATGATAATAAGGTTTCTGCATGAAACTATGTCTTCAGGTTACCCTTGGTCTGACCTTGTGTTCCCCATGATCAAAGCCTATCGAAACCATCTTTATTGTTCAATTACGATTTACTGGAAGTACCCTAGTATGTCTAGGTTATTTTAAAACTGGTCTCGTTATTTTTCATGCACCGTGCAATTTGTTCTCTATTTTAGAACAACCCTATGTCAAAAGAAGGAAAGACAGGTCTGCAATCCAAGGCACTGTCCTTGCTCTGTCCGAGCCAGGCACGGACCCTGTGAACGCGACGGCCCGATATGTCGCCTTCAGAGGGTTGATTGCGACATACCCCTTGTCACTTTTCTCAAGGCGACATGCGCCCCGTCGCTATCCGGCTACCTGTTCTGACAACCCCGTCGCGATGCTCACACCCCTGTGTCGCCTTCTCGCCCCGACCTATCGCCTTCCTTACACGACCCTGTCGCGATCTAACCCCGGCCTGACAGACCCTGTTGCCTTCCTTATATGGCTATGTCGCGATCTCAGGACTTTACCTGAAACTACGTGTTTTCCTGCATAAATTTCCGCATATACCCAAGATCTGTTTAAATATGATATTTACTGTGTAAGTTGCATGTCTTGGGTCTGATCATTACATGATTGTTATTTAATGACTTAAAAGTGTTAAACCCATTTAAAAAGCTTTAATTACATGAATGCTATTCTAAGTGCTCCTTAAATGTTATGATCCATTCGTGCTACTTGTGATTTAATCTTCCTACTGTTCTTTCACGTTTAAATGATAATGGTTATCATAAAATCTTGCAAACCATGACTTGTTAAAGTGCATAGTTTTATTCCATGTTATATTGTCAAGTGCTTCCTGCGAGTTTGAGACCGATGGTTTGAGAATTGAGACATGCGTACCGCACTACACACTAGCACTGTTAGGTAGCCTTTTCTTGGGAAATTGGAAACTCTCTACCGGTCATTCCGAATCGGTAGACTAGCGACCTTTTCACCAAGGCCTCGTAAATCTCCTCTGACCATGGATTCCCACATGGCCGACGAGTTGGTTGTACCATTGAAGTTCCCTGGAGATAGCGTGCACTTCCTTCTCTCTCTTGATCTCTGTGACTTACAAACTAGACTAAATCCATTAATGTAAAGATTGAACAAAAGTATGAATTGTACCGTTATGCTGCCGAATTTATCTCTTGACCATTGTTATTATGAAATCATGTTCAATTACCTATTACTTGTTCCCATCATCATCATGGACATGACATTACATCTGCTTACTTATGAAACTCTCATTGGCCATTATTAATGACTGTGGGTATCTACATTTAAAATTTTCATGAGATGGCTGACAGGGCACGGCGTGTGTCCAAGGGCTCCAGTCTAGCCCCAATGACGGAGAGTCATAAATATACTGTTAACCATGGGGTATAATGATTACTGGCATTGCATCTGCGCTGGGAGTACTTTCTTGCTTGTTGAATGTTAGATACATAACCACATACACGTGTTCTGGTGTACATTCTTGATGGATCTTTTCTTGGTGTACATTGGTGTCTATGTGCCTGATTAGTGTTACTTGATCGTGCTTGTGAAATCTTGCTTGCTTGCTTGCGTGATATGGCCATCCTGCATTTATTGCAATTTACATGATATCTTGCGTGCTTGTACAAAGTGATCTATTTCTAGTTCTCTCTTGTCATCTTGTTCATCAATCTTGTTCTATCATGATCTTTCTCTCTAGCTTGTTTTATATATCATGTTTTTACGTGTTTTATTCGTACTTGCATATCATTCATCGTACTTGCCTAGTTCTAAAATGTTAATCACTTATATCATTGCTCGCACATTGAGATATAAATCCTACTGGGCTAGTTTGCTCATTCCCTACTTTTACCCCATCTAGGTGACAATGAAGTTCAAGAGGAAGAGCAAGTCGAGGATGGGAATGCGTCCGAGTGATGAGCGTTCCAACTATGAGTCTAGTTATAGTAATTTGTTTTGAGAGTAGAACATGTAGTAGGAAGTGAGAAATATTATGTACTTTCCTTTCATTGAGTCTTAGTCCTGTAATAGTTTCTATTTGAAATACAATGAGTTGAGATTTGAATACAATTTATATTGAGTTCAACATATGGGCCCTATTATGATGTTGTGTTGATACACATTTAGTGCGTGCTAGCTAGAGGCTTATTTGCCGACTGTCCACGTCTCGAAATATCGACTCGAATTAATTAATACTATCCGCTGCGTAATTCTCGGGACGTGACATAAAATATGGAATTATGATGGCGACATAGGGGCTGTCATTTTCAGGAAGGCGACCTAGGGCCTGTCGCCTTCTGGTCTTTTCTGCATTTTGGCATGTAATGTGTCCAATCAACCATGCACAGTCTTTAGAATGAAATATCGGATTCTATACTCAGAGAGCTATAATGAGAGAGATTGATTTGAACAGGAAGGGTCCTCCAGGGCGATGACTTAACGAGAATGATGTCATGATCGGAGAAAGCCAGCTTGGCGATGATGAGCCAACGTGGGGCGTTAATGATACGACAAGGGATTCTGCTCGACTTATGGGTCAGAAATGGGTGTCTACAGATTGCCCCTCCTTGATGCCTGCTTTGCAAGGGAGTGGAGCGGTAATGAAGCAACAGTGGCATGAAATGGCGATGTAGCGGAATGAAGCGGAATGAGCTGAAAAGCGGGCATCAAGGTAAAGAGACACCCATTCTGGACGAATAAGTAGCGAGAATTATCCGGCTGACCTTGATCATGGCTGGGAACAGAGTGCGCGGATGGTTCCTATTTGGGACGAATAAAAATCAAAAGAAAAGAATGATCAACCTCCTGATTCAAGAGGTACCCTGGCTATCTTTAGCGTGCAGGTTTCGTTCATTAGGGGATAGGTGCTGCCCGGCGGGTCGATTCGACTCTGGCCTTCGAGCGGGTCACGACTAATGAGCGGATCGGGGATAAAGGAATGACTGTTATAATGAATGGGGACGAGAGGAATTCTTCGTAGGAACCATACTGGCAGACTGGACCGAGCACAAGCTCGAGGAAAACTTTCAAATTCGGAGTGGAATTCTTGTCTGGAAATGAGGATCTGTGTTGGGACATCATTGGGAAGCTGACTTTGACAAATCATGATTCATGAAGCTCAAAATTCCTATATGATGCATGCTGGGCTAAAGAAAAAGGAAATCATAAAAACGAATGCAAAGAAAGAGAGAAAATAATAAGTATTCAAGGATAATATTGCTAGACAATATAAGCAAGGGTCAAGACACTTCGCATCCCCGACGTGCGATAGAATCCATCGTCCCCGAGTCATATCACCCAACGGCCTATCCAGTGATTAGCAGCGTGCACCTAGATCATCCTTGTTTTTGATGAAGGGGAACTCAGATCCCGGAACACACTGGGAACCAGCCGGTCCTTGAGCTGATATAATAGCGTAGATACCATATAGTAATGCGAAGGGATTAGGGTTAGAGATACTTACCTGACTTACCGAACGGACGTTTTTGATTTTCTGAATTTTTATGGGTTTTCCTGCATTTTCTGATTTTTATGGATTTTCAATAATCAAAGCAGTAAAGATAGATATGATACAAATGCAAATGCACCAAACAATGAACATCAAAGCATATGTGCAAATATTCTGAACAATCACAAAGAAATAAGTAAGACAGCATAGACTGATCAGAAGGCGACATAGGGATTGTCGCAACCCTAGACATAAGAAGGCGACATATGCAATGTCGCCACCCAGAAGGCGACATAGCGATACGTCGCAACACCAGGATGCACAGCCCGAGCTCAAATCCTTTCAGCATGAGGCTTGGTTTTGACTCCCATTAGGACTCTTATTGCTTCCCACTCCAAGTCCCACTTCTAATGGGTCTTCCCTTCCCCTTCCAAGCAGGAATAGGAGTGCTAAGGCCCTATAAATAAAGGGGATGAGAGGCCAAATTCGTAGCTCTCTCTTCTCTCTTCTTTTCTTCAAGCTTTGCAAGCTCTCATGGCCATGAGGAGAGCTCCTCTTGCTTCCATGGATGGGGAGACGGCTTATGAAGGTCCGAAGCGCGCTCGGACGACGTATGAAGCGCTTATGAGGGTGACAGACGTCCCCAACCACTTGAGCCGATGCAAGGAAGTGAGGGAGGTGAGTTTTGGTGTTTTCAATTTTCATGCATTTTGAGCTACGAATTTGTTCTTTAATTTTTGTTCTTCTCCTTCCTCCCCTCTCTTTTGCCTTTTTCTTCTCTTCTAGCTCTTCCCGGGATCCCGCCGCTACTCAAAGCTCAATTGGATTGCCCCGATGATCAAATCTCTACCCATGTTTGTCATTAGGTTCTTGAGAGAGTGGGGTTTAGGTGGGGTGTTGATAGCGGCCCATAACTACCACAAGATCTCATTTGATTGGCATAGTATCACGGCCTTGATAGAATTGTGGCACCCACAAACCCATACATTCATTTTTCCGAAGTTTGAGGCGACCGTCCTTCTAGAGGAGGTCGAGGCCTTTCTTGCGCTCCCTAAAACCAAGCCAGGGGACGAGCAAAGCATAAGCTATACCGTCGAGCCCATTAACCCGAAGCTTATTCTAGGGGAGTTCATGACTGATCCGGGGGATGTATTTAACATGGTTAGCCCACAATTCATACATTTGGTTCCATTGTCTAAGTGGGTCATATCCAAGTGTAAGGACAAGAGCGTAGACCACCGGGAGATCACAAAGGCCGTGGCCATATGCTTGTGTGGGGTGGTGCTTTTCCCGTCCGGGGATCACCTCATAGACTATGCTAGCTTGAGTGCCATAAGTGGGGTATGGCGGGGACTTTCTCTCTCTCACGCCGTCCTGGCGTATCTTTACTCGGGTCTCACTTCGGCTTCCACGGGGGGTTTCCTTTATGGCTCCATGATCCTTCTAGAGTGTTGGTTAGGTGTGAGGATAAAATTTAAGCCTATTGACAATCCTACCACCGACAGTCGGATCTTCGGGTGCCATCCTTTGAATTTTATCGGCGGCGTGGCCAAGTTCCCTGACAAGGTTTATGCAGGACGGCGGACAAGAAGACGAGGGGTGCATGGCACTTTACTTCAGTACCTTGCCGGTGGAGCACTTCGCTTTGGGCGTAGCGGCGCTTCGTGGAGCGGAGATCCGGCTACCACTCGGACGCGGACTGGATTTGCAACTAATAGGGAACATGGCGACCGTGCTCTACAACCCGCAGCGGTGCTACTTGCAGATCGGGAAGCCGAGGACAAGAGTACTTCTGCTGTCACATCTGCCTCCTGTGAAGAGACGGCGCCTGGGTACCCCGGAGGATGAGCAGGCCGTGCGGAGCGCATTGGCCTTGTGGAGGGCGTGTGCTACCCACGCACTTCCTCCGAGACTTGACGAGGACCTGGAGACGTATTAGGCGTACCTCCGGGAGCATGAGAAGCTTCGGCCGCTCGCGGACCGTGAGCCAGAGGGAGAGACTTGATTGTACTTTTGGGCTTTGATGGGACTTGATGTGGTGAGAGTGTGCTTGATGTAAAGGGAGTGAGACATGTTGTTCTTTCCATCTTCATAGCTTCTATTTGATGTAAGCATTGATTTGTTACAATGAGCATTGATTTTTTTAGGGTTTTTTGTGCACTGGCTTAAGAAGGCGACATGGGATATGTCGCCATCATCAAGGCGACAGCCCCATTGTCGCCTTCACTAAAGTGAATGCGACATATAGCCTGTCGCAACCCTCATATAAGAAGGTGACAGGGGTGTGGTCGCCTTCACAGCTCCCGAGGCGAATTCAAATTCCGGGCCGGGCGCCTCTTCCCTTCTTCCCTCTCTCGAACCTCTTCCTTCCTCCTTCCCTCATCCTCCGGCGATTCCGGCGATTCTCCTTCTCTTTGCTTCTTCTCCTCTCCGACAAACCTCTTTCTCTCCTCTTCACCCTTCTTCCTCCTCTTCTCTCTTTTTCCCCTCACCTCTTTCTCCCCTTTGGGACCCGACGATGGAAGGCGGTGGAGATGGCCAAGGCGGCGATGGTGGTGGCCGGCGGAGCAAGAAGTCGATCCGGCGACGTCAACCGGGCGAGGGGACGTCGACGGCGGCCCCGGAAGTCCCTCCGGTCGTGCCGATGGAGGAGGAGTTCGTGGGCGACGAGGATGAGCCCGTCGGGCCCAAGAAGGTAGGTTCTCGAACTTTAGACCTTGAATGCGGGGTGTGGGGGTGCGGAGCACCCGGGTGTAGGGCGGTTTGCCCGATGGAAACGGCCGAAAAATAGAAAAATTCCGTTTCGGGGTGGCCCTGATAATGCGACGGGGGGTCTGTCGCCTTACCAGTGGGAAGGCGATGGCCCCCCTGTCGTCTTTTAGAAGGCGACAAGGTGCCCGTCGCCACCAGAATCAGGAACGCGACGAGACCCATATCGCCTTCAGAAGGCGACAGCCCCATTGTCGCCTCATCAGGGCAGAGAGTGATTTTGGGCATTTTTCTTCCGACTTCTGACCCTTTTGCTGTTTGCTTTGCAGAGTGAGTTGCGGTCCCGGCTAGGATGGGCCGTGATCCGGGCGATATACGACGGCTTACCGGACTTCCAGATACGCCGACTGGAGGGTATGGGATTCGGGCTTTTTTTGCGATTGGAGGAGTTGGCGCCGGATGTGGCACTAATCCAGGCGCTGAAGGAGAGGTGGGACCCGGAGTGCCATGCATTCCTCTTTCCGTGGGGGCACATGGTCCCTACGTTAGAGGATGTGGTGCGGATCACCGGCTTGCGCGTGGATGGCCAGGCGGTGACTGGGACCACCTATACCAGCTACCAGGAGCCAGTGGAGAGGCTACTTGGATTGGCGGTGAGGGGAGAGAGATCATCGCTGGTGCAGCGGACAGCACTGCAGGCGAGCTTGGGGGTGGCGAGTGCGCGCCGCCAGACAGGAGAGGGACAGGCGGAGTACATGGATCGGATGACGGAGGATGCCAGAGCGACGATGGCGGAGGAAGAGGGAGATGCAGCGGATAGGGATTTGCGGCGGTTCCTGACCCTCGTGATCGGGAAACTGATCCTGGGGACAAAAGGGGACCCAGTTGGCTGTCTGTGCTTGCCCCTGCTGGAGGATCTGTCCAGCGTGGGCAACTACGCATGGGGTGCGGCCCTCCTGGCCCACCTCTTTGACAGTTTGGGCACCTCCAGCAGGGAGACAGGTGTCGCGGGTTTCTTCCCACTCCTACAGGTACGTTTCTACCCTTACCCTTTGCTGCTTTCTGCTTATTAAATGTGGCACTGACTTTTGTTGCTTTTGCAGGTGTGGGCATACTACCACCTCCCCTCCCTGGGCCGCGGAGTGGCGAGGCGATGCGGCGCGGTACCTCTCTTACAGCGCTGGCGGTTTTGCCAAGACGAGCGGTCCCTACGGCGCCAGGTGACCCTGATCCACGACACATTGGACACCATCCCATTTGGACATGTGAGTACTTCTAGCCTTAACCCTTTCCTTTACTTTGCTTATTTGACAATTGACTGACGGGTCTTTGCTTGTGGTGCGCAGGTACGGTGGACTCCCTATGTCGGGGAGGACGACGCCACCTAGCCGTGGGTGGAGCGGGGCCGTCCTTACTTCGGTAGGGACATTTGGCTCCACTGTTTCAACACAGTGGTCCCGCTCCACCACCGGCTAGTGGCGCAGACACTGGGACTCCACCAGGCGGTGGTGGAGTTCCCGACCCGGCAGAGGCCATGGGAGAGGCCAGGTCGCAGCTTCCGGGGAATCCAGCAGGTCACGGACTGGACGGTCCGGGTCCGGGAGCAGCTGGACGACTGGGAGCAGCGGGGCAAGGAGGTGGTCTCTGAGGCCACAAGTGACGAGGATTACTTCCGAGCCTACGCTCGGAGGTACGGGGCCCAGGTATACAAGGGGACCCGGTGACCGGTACGTATTTTACTGCTTTCAGTCTCTTTTGAGTTCTTAGTTAATTGTGTGACTGACTTGGCTTGTGCTTGCAGCTTGACCCTGAGGGGCGGATCTCCTCGCTCGAGGGTATCCTCCACTCCACCATCCAGCAGAGAGATGATCTTCAGGCGGTGGTGGACCAGCTAGTAAGAATTTTGCACCCTACCCTTCTATTTCTAGTTTCGGTTGGCTGACCCCTGTTGTTTCTTTTGCAGCGGGCAGAGTTGGACAGGGCCCAGCAGATGGTGGGAGGTGCCTCCTCTTCCCGAGAGGATCCCGGCCGCTCCGTCTTGGAGGGCCAGCTAGCGTCGGCGGCGGCCCGAGCGGAGGACGCCCTCGCCCAGCTGCGGGAGCGGGTAAGTTACTTACTTAGATGCCCCTGGGGTTTTTGCTTCTTTTGTGGGTTCTGACAAGATGTTTGATATTGCAGGAGCAGGAGCTGAGGACCGCCCTGGCGCGGACGACCACGCTGGAGGCGGAGATGGCGGAGCTACGCCTACGTCCCGAGGCAGCGGAGGTGGCGCGGTGGCGCCAGGAGGCAGAGGCGGCACGCTGGCGCCAGGAGGCGGAGGAGGCGGCGCGACTGCGTGCCGAAGCCGGGGACCTCCGCACTTAGCTAGGGGAGGAGAGACATCGCAGCGACATGCTGCGATCCGAGATGAAGGGTCTGGAGAGGGCCCTAGCCTTGGTCGGGCGCAGCCGATCAGTGACCAGCAGGAGCGGTATTCCGAGCGGGTCCGCTGGGAACTACCTGACGGGTTCCTCCGGACGGCGGAGGAACGAGGAGGAGGAGCGACGACGGCGTGAGAGAGCGCCAGAGGGGAGCGAGACCGGGCCGAGGGCGATGGCCCCTCCGTCTCCCCGCCCGCCTGAGGGTACGGGGGAGAGTGGTTGAGGGTTTGTACCTTTTGCTCCTTTCTTTTGTCATGATGGTGTACATGATATGAATGGAATGGAACCTTTTATATTTTATGGTTTGCGACTGAGTGAGAGTGACGAGTGAGATATGAGTGCCGCTTTCTTTTCCGTCCTGCACACTTAGACAACCACGAAACAAGTCAGATCCGCTCTTAGGCTTAGCCCCTTGCCATAAAATGCGACGAATGACCGACCTTGATAATTAGTCAAGGGGCTAAGCCTTATTAAATAGGCGAGAGATGCGAATAATCAAATGAAATGCATGTATGCAAACGGCTTGGAATTTTGAAAACATCATTTAATGTTTTGAGGTTTTTTTGGAATATCTGATTTTTAGGATTTTGGAAATATTTGTTTTTTTTTTAGTTTTGGGAATATTTGATTTTTTGAGTTTTTTTTGGAAATATTTTTTTTTTGAGTTTTGGAAATATTTGATTTTTTGGAGTTTTGGAAATATTTGATTTTTTGAGTTTTGGAAATATTTGATTTTTTTTTTGAGTTTTTTTTTTTGTTAGCGCCTAAAGCTGGCGTTAGCCCTTCCTAAAATAAGACACGCGAGACGGAAGGTACTCGCATCTTCGGGCCACAACACTTAAACCGACTCGAGCCGCTGGTTAGGAATCTCGATCACCTCCGGTTCTCACCACAGGGCTTTCTAAGTCAGGACGTGCGTAAGGGGTGACAACGCCTCGGAAAACTACCCTTAGTCGAAGGTCGCGACTAATTAAGCCCTACCCAAGAGGTGATTCGGTCTTATAGGGGGAAATGGAAGATCATTTTAGGAAAGTCTTGTGTAGGTATAGGGATGTTGGGTTCGGCTACTTCCTACAGCATACCCTTCGGAGATTGGGTCTGTTGTGGAGGGACTTTATGGTCTTTTGCTATGGACTTGCCTTGCTTTGGGGCATGCGTACGACCGGGCTCATTAGTGTCCCGCGGGGACTTTGCCACTCTTTGCCATGCCCCTGTTGTATTATGGATTTTCTTTTCTTTTTTGTTTCTTTGCTTCTTTGCCCCTTTGTTATTTTGACCGTCCCTGTTTGAGGCTTCCTCTCGTCGGGGTATGCTGTAGGTTGGTGACCTCGCCTTTACAAACCCTTTGCCCCTACACTTCGACCGATTAGGAGAGAATGACCGATGCATCGCTAGAGTAGAGCCCGCATAGTTGCAGCATCTACCAAGTGTAGTTATCCGGGCTTGCCGTGTGCGTGTGTGTTAATCCTAACTTGGAGCGACCCTTGGCGATTAGAGAGGTATCTTGGACTCCCGACACGGGGCTACTCCCCGATCTAGGTGTTGTGGCCTCACACCTATAGGCCTAAGGATAGAAACGTTTGAGGTACAACCCATTCCACGGATGTGACAGCTCGACGCCCTCGGCATTAGTTAAGCGGTAAGCATTTCCGGGGTACACTTCCCTCACAACGTACGGACCCTCCCAATTAGGTTGCAGTTTGGACCTAGGACCTCCGGGTTTGATAAAGATGCGTTTCAAGACCATATCACCCTCTTGGAATTTTCGTTCAATTACCTTCTTTTGAAAAGACCTTGAGATTCGCCTTTGATAGGAAAGCACATGGTCGGCTGCCATAAGCCGCCTTTCATCTAAGAGTTCCAATTGGACTAGTAACGCCTCTCGACGTTCATCAAGATTAAGTTCCTTGTCTAGTTGGACTCTTAGTGAAGGAATTAGGATCTCATATGGAACTACCGCCTCCATTCCATAAGTGAGAGCGTACGGGGTTTGCCCCGTGGGAGTGCGGACGGAGGTACGGTAGGCCCATAGAGCCTCTATTAGCTTTTCCGGCCAGTCGGCGAATTTATGCGACTCACAGGTTTTCTTTAAGATTTTAAGAAGGGTTTTGTTAGTTGCTTCAGCTTGGCCATTGCCTTGTGGGTAATACGGCGATGAATGATGCAGCGTGATGTTGTATTTCTTACAGAGGTCTTGGAGCTCTTGCGCGATGAATTGCGGCCCATTGTCCGTGACGATGCTGCTTGGCACTCCGAACCGCGAGATGATGTTTCTCATGATGAAGCGGCACACCGTGGATGCTTTGATTTCTGTGAAGGCTTCAGCTTCTGCCCACTTGGTGTAATACTCAGTCGCAGTTAGGATAAATGACTTTTGTTTGGTTTGAGCATTAGAGTCACCAAGAGGGCCGACAATGTCGAAAGCCCACATGGAGAATGGCCATGGTGTGGAGAGCGGATGTAGTGAGGAGGAAGGGGCATGGATCTTATCGGCATGGAGTTGGCACTTGATACACCTACGGACGTAGATGGTACAGTCTTCCTCTAGGGTTGGCCAGTAATAGCCCTGCCTAATGATCTTCTTTGCTAGCATCTGACTGTTGACGTGCCCTCCGCATTCACTAGCGTGGGCCCCTTCTACCACTTTCCAAGCCTCGTCATCGGTAAGGCACCTCAAGAGGACTCCATTAAGGGCTCGCCTGTACAGAACTTCTCCGACAACTGTGTACCTTAAGGCGGCTCTTCTGATGGCCCTGCGGTCTTCTGCACTTGCCCCTTCAGGATACGTTCCATCCCTGCAGTATTGCTCTATCTCAAAGTACCATGGCAGTTCCTCTTCATTCAGATCTCCTCGAGCTCAGTTATCATGACTTGCTGCGCTCCTCTCTTCCTAGCCCTCTCTTCTAAGGTTGCCCTAAGGTCGCTAAACCAAGGGTCCTGGGTAGATGGAACATCGAGACGCTGGACGACGATTGTCTCAGTCCGGCGACTCAGAGGGAAGGATAGGGATGAGGCTAGCGACGCCAGAGCGTCGGCCAGGATGTTTTGGGAACGAGGAGTGTGGATGTAGATGAGCTTGCGGAACTGCCTCGCCAATAACGTGACCAGGTCTTGATATGGCTTGAGCTTCGGGTCACGAGTGCGGTAAGTTGAGAGCACCTGCCGCAGGACGAGCTGAGAGTCTCCTATAATTCTGAGGTGCGATGCCCCAGCAGATAAGCATGCTTGAGACCAGCAAGGAGAGCCTCATACTCCGACATATTGTTGGTAGCGGGGAAGGTGAGTTGATATGCAAAGGGGATGGTAATACCTTCCGGGGTAAGCAGCACGGCTCCAATGCCCCGTCCCTGAGAGTTGAGTGCACCATCGAAATGAAGGAACCAGAAGGGGTCTTTGATTATGACTGAGAGTTCCTCATCGGAGAATTCCTCTCGGAGGGAGTCACTGTGAGGGAGTGGGAGATGGGCCAGATGCTCGGCGATGGCATACCCCTTGACGGCCTTTTGGACCACAAAGGATATGTCAAACTGGGAGAGGAAACTCTGCCAGCGTGCCAGCCGATCAGAAAGGACGGGCTTTTCAAGCAGATAGCGGAGTGGATCCATCCTCGAGATCAGCTTGACCTCGTGGGCTAGGAAGTAGTGCTTGAGCTTTTGGACTACCCACACGAGTGCGGCACAAGTTTTGTCCGCGGTGGTGAACTTGGATTCAGCGGTGTTGAAGAGCCTAGAGAGGTAGTACGCTGCCCTTTCTTTCCCGGACTCATCATGTTGTGCCAGGACAGCTCCTAGGGAGTCCTCAATGACTGAGAGATATAGGATTAGCGGCTTTCCGGGTACAGGAGGCTGTAAGACTGGGGGATTCATGAGATAACTTTTCAGCTCATCGAAGGCTGCTTGGCATTTGTCATTCCATTCGAATTTTGCCCCTCCTTTCAAGAGATCATAAATGGGCGCATCTTTGCGAATGCTGGGAGATAAATCTTCTGATGAATTGCAAACGCCCGATTAGCCCTCTAATTGTGAGATGTTCTTTGGAGGAGGCATTTCTGCTATTGCCTTAGCCTTGTTAGGATCGATCTCAATGCCCCGCTTGCTGACTATGAAACCTAACAGCTTTCCTGATGATACCCCGAACACGCATTTCTTCGGATTCATTCTCAGCTGATATTCTCTCGACCTCTGCAACACCTTGGCTAGGATTTCGGGGTGTTCTCTCCTGGTTCTTGACTTCACCAAGATGTCATCCACGTATACCTCTACATAAACGTGTATCATGTCGTGGAAGATGGCCATCATCGCCCTCTGATAAGTAGCGCCGGCATTCTTTAACCCAAACGGCATGACTACATAACAGTATGTTCCCCAGGGCGTGGTGAAGGATGTTTTCTCTTGGTCCCCAGGAGATAGACGGATTTGGTTGTATCCTGAATATCCATCCATGAATGAGAGGGTCTCATACCCAGCAGTGTTATCGATAAGCACATCAAGATGAGGAAGCGGGAAGTCGTCCTTCGGACATGCCTTATTCAAATCCCTGAAGTCGATGCAGATTCTGACTTTGCCGTCTTTCTTCATGACAGGGACTATATTGGCCACCCAGTTCGGATAGAGCACTACCCTGATGAATCTAGCCTTATGGAGTTTATCTACTTCGTCCTTCATCTTCAGGGCCATGAGTGGGTGGAACCTTCTGAGTTTCTGCTTGATTGCCTTTGCCCCTTCTTTCAGTACCAGTCGGTGCTCCACTAGTGAGGGGTCTAGACCGGGCATGTCCTCGTAAGACCAGGCGAATGTGTCCTTGTACTCCCTCAGGATTTGCACCAGTTCCTCTTCTTCATCAGGAGGGAGATTTGCTGAGATAATCACAATCCTGGGATCTTCTTCTGTTCCGAGGTTGACTTCCTTAGTAGATTCATCCACTGCCGTTGTGGGCTCATCGAATCTTCTTACTCCACTGGCATATTTTTCGGCAGCGTCATCTACTTCGCTATCCTCTTCATCGATGGGTCCTCATCATTCATTATTTCGTAGACACCAAATCCGTCGTCTATGAACACCCCATCCTGCTCAAACACTTCTTCGAACACCAGCGCTTCTCTCGTGAACTCCTCTATTAATAGCAGCGCTTGACACCGTCGAGCTAACTCTTGAAGATATCTCCGGGGAATAGCCTTTCCCCGCTGCTTCCTAGGGCGGTGCTTGGAATTGGTGGATGGCGGGCTGACCTGACTTTCTACCCTAGGCCTATCTACACTAAAGCTAGACTCACCGATGCTAGACTCTCCTAAGCTAGATGACTCTACAGGACTGGAGGAGGACATGGTGTCCTCGAAGAGAATGGCTCCTAATGAAGGAGCAGGAGGGGAAGCCCCAGCCGAGGGGTGCCCCTGATCAGAAGAGTGCAGGACGTATGCCGGCTCCTCGACCTCAACGTGCATTTGAAAGTGGACGTTTTTTTTTTGGAGATCGGAGGAGAGCATGCAACAGGAGAGGGTGACCTCGTGGTCACCTGGATCAGCTTGAAGAGCGGAGAGGACAGCCGGTGGGAGCTCGGGTGTGAGGAGGCTGTGCGCCGCCGTGAGGAGCTGGGGAGTCAGCTGGATCAGCAAAGGAGGAGAGGATGGGACTAGACTGGGAAGGAGGGAATCCAGGAGGGATGGGTGGATGGCTAGGCAGGTGCCTCTCCAGAGCTCATCAATGGTCTTCCCCTCTTCGTAGGGGATGTCCGGCTCTCCTATGTCTGAGGCATCGCTCATGAGCTGCCTTTTGGATGTGATGGCAATGGGTGGATCTAGCAACTCTTCCGCAGCTGGCGGCCAGGTTCTCTCCTCTTCCCAGAACAGTCGGCTGAAGGCGATGGTGATGTCTTCTATGTCGAACCATCTATACCACTCAGCCTCTGGGTCCCCTGTTTTTCTCCTCTTGTTTGGGCGAAGAGCTTCTAGGGCTCCATAGGTCAACAACGGGGCCATGTGCCGAGAGAAGTTCCGGCCATGCACCTCGTGCTGTGATAGCTCTGCCTCGACTACCACGGTGTTGTATCCAGGTTGGGTAGGCCCTCTGATAAAGTGACACCAAAGTGTCCAGGTGAGTGGTTCTCGGTCGGCCTTGAGAGTGGATGTGCTGGATGACCATGGTTTGGATTTCTCCCTGTACCCTAGGCCCCATCGGCTCTTCATGACAACGTCAGGGATGGGTTTGACTATACCCTGTAGCTCTGCCCCTAGGCCCTTGCCTTCTTCATACCCCAGCTTCATCATAATTTGCCACCCCTTCGTGCTTAGTGGCTCTTTTCTCTTGACCGCATTGACCCGGGCTAGGTTGACCTCTCGCTTGGACTGGAACGTGTAGCTCCAGGGGTAGTTGATGTCTAGCACTGAGACAATGGGTTTGTTGGCTGGCCACACGGCTGGGAGGTGGGTATCGTGGAGGGCATCTACGGAGTGGGTGGTGGCTATGCTCTTGACTTTGATAATTCGCCCTTGGAAGGGGAACTTCAGACACTGGTGTGTGGTAGATGGCACAGCCCCGAGCGCTTCCAGCCATGGACGCCCTAGGATGGCTTTGAACATGGGATCAATATCTAGGACGTAGAAGTCTACTGTGACGGCGAGGGGTCCCAGTTCAGCTTGCACAGTTACCATGCCGTGACAGGATCTTCTGGAGTTGTCATATGCGGCAATGGTGGTGGGTGTTGGTCTTAGCATGCCTTCTGATAGGTCGCAGGCCCTCAGAGTGCTCAGCGGGCAGACATTTATGGATGCCCCCGTATCGACCAGTGCCGCTCCCACTGCTACATGATTAATGACTAGGGTGACGCAGAGTGGGAGCCTCCTGGCTTCTGGGGGTGCTAGTTCGCTTTCTGCAAAAGTGATTGCCGGCCCGCGAGTCACCATGGCCAGGGCACTAGGTAGCTTATCAGCCAGCATGTCTTCATTTACACTACCTTCTGCAGGAAATTCCTCAGGGCTTCCTGGTGCTCTTTAGACTTCTTTATCAACTCCAGAATGGAGATCTTGGCTGGCACATGATCCAGGTGCTTGAGGATATCATAGTGGGTTCCGGGTAGTGGCTCAATCAACCCCTCATCTTGCGTTTGCTGCTGAGCTTGTTGTTGCTGTGGCGGTTGCAGGATCTGCTGGGGGTTTGTGGAAGTGGTGGTGGTGGAGATAGGTGGGTACGGGCGGCGAAAGACGCGCCCGCTCCGCAGTGTGGTCGGATTGGTAGGTGGCTGTCTAGCGGAGGATAATGTGGCGGCGGAGGGTTGGTCCGGCCCAGGTGGTGGTAGGATGATGGGTGAGGGAGTAGGTATGATAGGGGGTAGAGGGATGGAGACAGGTGGAGCGAAAGGTAAGATGATGGGTGAGCTAGCAACTGGCGCGGATGCTGAACCGACGGGCAGTATGACGGCGTTGGCCATGGAAACTACAGGAGGGACTGACTGGGGAGCCGTGTAGGCTGGTTGTATTGTTTGGGATTGGACAGGATATTGGTTAATGGCCATCATCTGCTGAACATCTAATTCATCATCGTACGTCCAGTTTGCTTGCGGAGGAGGGTGGTGGACGATGGGGTTTACCTGGGCAGGCTGCTGTGGTGGTGGGTTTGGAGCTGGTGGATGGTTTGGTAGGGGGTTATGGACGATCCCAAGGTCCTGCAATGGCTGCTGGTGTTGCTGCTGCTGTGTTGTTGAGGGTGGTTGGCGCTGCTGCCTCTGCTGCTGCTGTTGCCTCTGCCTTTCTTTGATATCTCCGATCACTTGCCGGAGGGCTGTCCAATCTATTCTATGTTGCTCGTGCAAGTCATACACCAAATCTTTGAAGGTAAAACACTGGTCGATGGTATGACCAGGCTGCCGGTGGAATACACAGTACCGAGTTTGATCCACACTAGGGTTCAAGGGTCTCTCAGGAGGGAGCCTAATGGCGTCGGTGGAGAGCAAGGCCAAGAATATGTCGGAGAGTGTCTCCGGCAATGGCGGGTAGTGAGTTCTTCTAGGACCCATGGGACGCCTTTGCTGAGAGCCATCAGGAGGTGGCACTTGGTTGTATTGGCGTGGTGGTTGCCCTTGTGGCGGCTGGGTAGGGTTCTGACCCTGGGCGTTGTAAGGTTGACGATTTTGGCTCTGGCCGGCAGGGTTGAACGCGCTCACTTGCTCGTTCACTTGGACGCCCTCAGTGACTGGCCCCTGAGGCTTTCTTTGGAACCGGGATTTCTGGGGTTCGAACATGGAGTGGATGGGAGAATCTTTGAGCTGGGTCTGGATAAACCGGGCCCGGCTGTAGAGTTGATGCATGGTGGTGATGTCATTCATCGCCAGGATGTTTCTATAGGCAGGCATGGCATTGGCGATGATGATCTTCACCTTCTCCCCCTCTGGAAGGTACCCCGGAACTCTGGTGGCCATTTGCCTCCACCTATCGGCGTACGAGGCAAAATCCTCATCCGACTTCATCTTCTCAGCCATGAGATCTGTAAGGGAGTATTCGGGCCCGACCCTGTCTTGGAATTGTTCGAGGAACTTGGCCTTCACGACAGCGAAGTCTTCGGCGTCCTCAGGTAGCAGGGAGTAGAACCAATCTAGGGCGTGCCCGTCCAGCGACCGGCGGAAGAGATATGCCATGAGGCGGCGATCATGCTGGTAGGAGGCGGACTCATAGATGAAGTCTTTGATATGGGTATAGGGATTGCCTGAGCCGTTGTATTTGCGGTACTTCGGCAGCTCGGATGGAGAGGGGACCCATAGGCCATTGAAATTTGGCATGTGCACATCGTGGTGCTGCCTAGGGTCGACTTGCTTCCGGAGCTCTTGGAGCTCCTTCTTGATGGATGCCCACTCGGACATCATGTCCGGTGCGGCGGATGGCTGAGCGTACATGGACGAGGCATGAGAGGTAGGCCTGGCGCGTGGCTCAGGACGATGAGGGGAGTAGCATGGCTGATACGGCGGAGACTGGGGCTTCGACTCACGGGGCAGATAGTGCTCCGACTCAAAGGGCGTGAACCGGATGGTCCGCGGCCGGATGGGCGTGTTGTCGGCTTGTCCCATGACAACGTGGGGGCCGGAGGCAGCTGCTGCGGGGCGTGACGTGCCCGCTCTGGGTGAGGTTGAGGAAGCGGCCTTTCCTTTGAGGGCCGTCATGAGGGTTTGGATCTGGGACTGATCAAGCTGAGGAATTAAGCGCAGGAGTTGAGTGGCCTGATCATCCGACTGGGGAGGATGGATGTTCTGAGACGGGCCGCCATCGTTGTGATGGTGACCTTCAGAGGTATGGACAGTAGCGACCCAGGGCGGGGTCGACTCCCAGAAGAGATCGTGAGGAAGGGAGTCCTCGTAGTCTTGGGAGGTGTAGAGGGCAGGGTCCTGCTTCTCATCGTAGACCGGGTTCAGATATGACTCCATATTTGACATGTGAGCACAAAAGATGGGGAAAGCTTTTCCAGACTTGAGAGAGACGACCTAACCTAGACAGACTCTCAGTTTCCTAAACACACAATCCTATGCAGACAAAAGAAAGAGAAAACGTCTCACCCAAGCAAGCAATTGGCAATGATGATGGTTTCTTTTAATTGGTTCAAGTTTGCCTTTTAGCGATTTGACTTTTAGCAAGTTCTCTCCGAGTAAGGAAGGGTTTCCTAAATGGGAGAAGGCTTCCAACTTCGGGTATGACTAGGGTTCTCTCAACCTTACCAAATGAACTTTAGACTCGATCCTAGGTGGCGACGGGTACAACCAGCCCGGCGACCGTGTGGGAATCCACGGTCAGCGGGGACTTACGGAGGCCCTCAAGCGAGTGCTCTAGTCGGACACAAGGAGTATGTGGCCGAGAGAGCGAGCGTCGCTGAGGAGGAAACCTATACTACGAATATGGAAAGATGTATGCAAATCCTATGTGCACCGGAGTGCATGCAAAATTCTAACCTAGTACTAACACAACAAGAATTAGGACTAATTGCTCTCAGAGGCAGAAGGCGACAATGGAGCTGTCACGACCAATATCGCGACAATAATCCTGTCACTTTTCTTCTCACAGTGGTCAGAGGACAATTAAGTCCTAATTACGCACGAAAAATCAAGCAACCCTATAACATACAAGACTAGCAATCTCTCAAGAGCATGGAAAAGTCATGGTATGATGAAATATGGATGAAGTATGTGAAAATAAACCCAAATTTGCAAGGAAATTCAAGGATGAGGGTACTGACCTGAATGCGACTGAACCCCAGTCGTCTTCTGTATCGCGACAATGGCCGTGTCACTTTCTCCGCAGACTCAACAAATCTTAAATAAATCAAGCAAGCGTAGGGGCAGACTGTGTACCTGGTAGCGACGCGACTTCTGTCGCCTTCCCTTATCGCGACGCCACCTACGTCGTCTTCCTCACAGTACACAGAAGACAGAAACAGACAAGGAAGGATGCTGTGTACTGACCTGATTGCGACGTGCCGTATGTCGCTAAGCAGATAGCGACGCCTCCATTGTCGCCACCTCACCCAGAATCACAGAGCACTGACAAACTCAAAGGAAGGGAACCAAAAACGGAAAACTAACCACACAACACACCTGTTAGATGATAGGGACGGCAGGGAAAAGGAAGAACAAGCGTGATGGGCACAAGTTGTCCCACCGTGATCGCCAAAAGGTGTAATCACGGGATTTGTATCCCCTTTTTTGAATTAATGTGAATATGTAGGGATTAGGAAATTACCGTGATCGCCACCAATGCAGTCGCCTCTTGATGTTCAGATGGAGGGCTGACTACCTTGGAAAGGAAAGATGAAGGGGAAGGCGTACCTGATAATGCGACAGGATGGGCGTCGCGATGCTTTCATGTGAACGCGACGTAGGCAATGGCGCCTTCTTGATCGCGACACAGTAGTCGTCGCCTTCCTCTTCAGGGGATGGAGATGTGGGTTCTTCGTCTTCCTGCTCCTCAGCCGGCCGAGGGGCAAGAGCCTCACCTTGCTCTGACCTTTAAACACCTGCCAAAGTGATTTAAACAAACAAGAAACCCATTAGAATTCGTGTGTATGAAATCTATTCAATGAAAAGCACATGAACATGAGCTATTATGGGGGGAACTCACAAGATTGGGGCTTTTACCCCTGTGGGTGTTAAGAAAGGGTGTGTGTGTCGTGATCTAATGCTAAGCTAGAAAGAAAACGAAGCTATGCATGCATGAAATCAATGAAATAAAGAGAAGAGGGAAGAAGAGATTGTGTAGCCGCTGGGAAAACGCCCTGGAGGGCTCTTGCTGATCGTCTGGAGGGAGAACTCTCTTCGTGGAAGGTGAAGCTCTCTTGCTCAGCGAACTAATGACTCCGGCCTTGCCCAAAAAGATGCAGAGATGAGGTACTTATGGGTGATTATTCCCAACTCGGGTCTGAGAGGAATAATGGGCAAGAGTCCGACTCTGGGTAAGTATGGCTGTGCAAGGGCTATTGGAACTTGGAAAGGGACATGTTAGGAAGGTCTCCTCCGAATTTGAGAGGATTTGGACGTGATTTGGACGTCCAAAACATGCAATTTCCATCAATAGCATGTGTCCAAGTTGACTTCGGATTGAGTTTCCTGTTTAAAGTCCAGAATGCGACGGCCTAAGTGTCGCCTTCCTGAATGCGACTCCTCGATATGTCGCCTTCCTCATATGGAAGGTGACTTAAGTCATTTTCGATTTTCTGAGGATTTAAAATATGGAATTATGATGGCGACATAGGGGCTGTCATTTTCAGGAAGGCGACCTAGGGCCTGTCGCCTTCTGGTCTTTTCTGCATTTTGGCATGTAATGTGTCCAATCAACCATGCACAGTCTTCAGAATGAAATATCGGATTCTATACTCAGAGAGCTATAATGAGAGAGATTGATTTGACCAGGAAGGGTCCTCCAGGGCGATGACTTAACGAGAATGATGTCATGATCGGAGAAAGCCAGCTTGGCGATGATGAGCCAACGTGGGGCGTTAATGATACGACAAGGGATTCTGCTCGACTTATGGGTCAGAAATGGGTGTCTACAGCGGCATGCCGCCCTGTCGTGACCTGATCACGTCAGATCGCAGTGTCGCGACTCGGACCGAACCCAGTAAGACCAGGAAACCGAAGTTTATCCTCATCCTAAGACATCTAGACTAACACTAGGACTCCTAAACCTCTTCTAATGTTATCCTAACACCTAGTTTCGGGATTAGAGTAGGAGTGGACCTCTTAAGACTTTATAAATAGGAGGATTTAGGGGCTAATCCCACAGCTAACCATCTGCTTCCTCTCTTCTTCAATTTCTGCAAGTTTCTCCCTCTGTTTTGCAGTTATGAAGAGGAGTTATTCTGCCTTTCAGGAGGACATCCCTCCCTACTCTGGTCCAAAGGCGGCTAGAGAGTCTTATGCAGCTCTCCAGCAAATCTCCGCCATCCCGGGGCATATTTGCATGCGCCCGGAACTCCGAGTAAGTGCTCCTTCTTCTCAATTTCTAAACTCCTGAACTTTTGCTCTGTTTTCCCCTATTTTCCTTCTTCTCCTTTTCCGTTCTCACTTATCTCTTCAACCTTCCCTCAGATCTTACCCGGTCATAGGCGGTTCTCTCGAGTGCCATGGCTAGCGCCCATGCTTGAGCTACTTCCACCCGCCTCCATCAGTCACTTGAAAGAGTGGGGGCTGTCCACGGTACTTGTGTTGGCCAAGAAATACGACAAGATGGTGCACGTGTGGGATAGTGTCACGGCGCTAGCGGAGAGGTGGCATCCGCAGACTCACACGTTCGTCTTCCCGACATTTGAAGCCACCGTCCTTTTGGAGGAGCTGAGATCATGCTTGGCCTTCCGCGGTACCACAGGGGCGAGGAGTTGTCAATATCTTACACTATGGCGCCGATCAACTCGTGGAGCATCCTTGCGGATATCACGACAAGGAAGACGGATTTGCAATCTATGACAAGCGGGATGCATGTCCATCTTCTCCCTATTGCGCAGTGGATCACATCGCAATGCAAGCGCAAGATGGGCAATTATCAGGCCATTGCCAAAGCGGCTGCGATATGCATTTACGGAGTCATCCTCTTCCCTACGACGGACGGGGCTATTTCCTTCGCCACCCTCAGCATTGTTGACTCCATTTCAGAAGGTATGAGCATTGGTCAAGCAGTTTTGGGATTCCTCTATGCCGGTCTATCTTCTGCAGCTATGGGAGGTCCTTTTTTCGGCTCCATTATCGCCCTCGAGCTGTGGATGGGCGTTCACATTCAGTTTCGGGCAATGGGGGAGTTAGCCACAGAGTGCAAGATGATGCTCAACCATCCACTGGCTTTCGTGGGCGGACCTCTACACATGAGCACCAAGGCATGGTGCAAGACGGCGCAGCTGAAAGGACGGAAAGCATGGCGTGATTATTTCAAAAGGATGACTACGGCAGAATTTGACATGCGTCCCCGCTTCATGCACGGCCGGGTGATCCACCTACCTCAGTGCACCGGGCTTGCCTTACGACTCTTGGGCAATGAAGCACTAATTACCTACAACCCGGACCGGTGCTACCTTCAATGCGGCGCAGCACGCACGGTGGTTCCCATCCTATCGCACTACCCACCTACCCAAGAGAGGAAGAGGGGTGATGAGCAGGACGAGCGCGACGTACGCAGTGCCATCGTCCATTGGGAAGGATGCACGATGGGTGTTCTTCAAGCTGAAGTAGTGGAAGATGATGACGTGATCAAAGAATACATTGAAGCTTTGAAGAAGGTTCAGCCGGCAGCGGGGATCGTTTGAGCATGATGGAATCGACTTGTAGGAAAGATGGTAGCTAGGAACGGATTTGCAGCATTTATTTGATTGATAGAAAGAATTAATGAATGTAATTTGGATTTGAAATGAATAAAACTGAACTTCCTGCAAGCGCAAAGGCCTCTGTTCATGACGCAATGCTTATGGAGACTGCCTTAATGATGCATCGAGGCGGATGGTCGTGACATGGCCGTGGTCATCGCAAACGTCGCGACTATGTCGCGGCCCACCGTCCTAACGCGACTAAAACCAACCGGTTCAAAAAAACAAAGGGCGCCCTTCTTTCTTCTTTTTCCAAGCTTTGAAAACCCCAAACCCCTCAAACCTTGAATCTTCTCACCTCCTCGCTTCCTTGTGAGTTTGCTTCCCTTGTTTGCCTACGATCCCACTCATTCCAACCCCGATTTAGATGGAGGGAGAGAAGAACCCGGGCGAGGGCTCCTCACGGAGGAAGCGCCAGGCGGAGCGGCTGAGCTCCCGGTGCCAAACAGAGGCGCCTCCAGTTGAGGAAGAGGTGGACATCGCGGAGATGGAGGTGGAAAAGGAAGAAGAGGCCCCGACCATGAATGTGGAGGAGGAACGGAAGAAACGCGCGAAGGTGATGAAATCGGTAAGTAGATCGACCTTAAACCCTTGTATGGATGCGTAGAGATGGTAGATGGAGCCCCCAGAGGGCAAATGTAGGGCAAGAAGCCCGAGGAAAAGAGGATCGGACAAATGAGGCTCCGGCCGATCCGGTTCTGGTAACGCGTCAGCCCAATCTGCCGCGACATAGTGTTGCAGCGGCCTAGGGTGCCGCGACTATGTTGCGGTCAATCCAGCAGATGCGACCTTATCGCGGCCTGTGTAGGTGACGCGATAAGGTCGTGGCGCACCGCACCGTCGCGACAAGGTCGCGACCTCCAAGGGTGTCGCGACCTGAACCGAACACTAAAAAACAACCTGGTTTTAACAGAACTTGATGCTTGCAGGGTGAGATGAGGGCCCGGGTGTCCTGGACGCTCGTCTTGGCTGTCTTCCTAGCATTCCCCCGTTTCCAGAGAGATAGGATAGAGGAGATGGGGTTTGGGGAGATATTTAGAATGGAGAGGATGAGGGTGGATTCGGCTCTTACCCAGGCTCTGCGGAGCAGGTGGGATGCGGAGGCGACGACCTTCATATTCTCATGGGGACATATGATCCCTATCCTAGAGGATGTGAGCCGGATCACAGGGCTAAGAGTATATGGGAAGCCGGTGAGTGGATTCACTTACCCCTGCTATCATGACTTAGTCGAGCGACTACTAAAGCTTCCTGTAGAGCGTAGGTCTTCCTTGGTCCCCAGGGTAGCGTTGCAGGCGAGTCTGGGGTTACACGAGGTGGGGAAGAGTGCTGGGGAGAGTGATGATGAGTACCTCGAGCGGCTAGTTAGGGTCAGCCGGAGAGAGTTGGCGAGTGAGCCAGGGGCTGAGGCGGACATGGACTTGCGCCGCTTTCTCGTTCTCTTTCTTGGTAGACTTCTATTTGCCACAAGAGGTGACGCAGTCCATTGCCGCTTCTTGCCTCTGCTGGAGGATCTGAGTGAGGTAGGGGGCTATGCTTGGGGGGGCAGCCTTTTTAGTGCACTAGTTCGACAGCCTGGGCGCCTCAGAGCGACAGACTTCGACGAGTGGGTTCTTCCCCTTCCTCCAGGTACACACCTTAACTTTAACCCTTTGAATTGAATTCTTTATAAACTGCCATCTAACTTGCTTCTCATCTCGCAGGTCTGGCTTATCTACATCTCCCAGCCTTGGGAAGAGGGGATCTTACGCGGCCGGGCCTCATGCCCATTGCACGCCATTGGGATTCTCGCCGGGATTCACGCAATCTTGGAGACCAGCTGGAGCGACTTCAGGAGGCCATTGATAGCTACCCCTACCTGGATGTAAGTGTTCTAACCTTTCCCTTTGATTAACTGCTTGATTTCACTTCCCGACGACTGACTGATCTTTGCTTTGCAGGTGGTTTGGCAGCCGTACCTAAGGGAGGGTGATGAGGGACAGCCCTGTTTGGTGCAGGCCCGCCCCTACTTCGGTAGGTCGGTGTGGTTGCATGCACTTAACCTTGTGCTACCTCTACACCTATACCTCAGCCAATGCTCACTCGGCCTTCGGCAGAGTGCCATGGAGTTCCCCGTCCGGGACCGGTTTCGCAGACCGGGTCGGAGTTTTCGGGGGCTTCATGACACTATCGATTGGCGCGAGCGGGCGAAGGAGCAGATTGACAACTGGGAGCGCCGAGGAAAGGCTGTCAAGTCAGATGCTACCACCGATGATGCATACCTCCAGGCATATGCCTTGAAGTACGGTGGTAAGGTATACAAGAGCGCTCGACACCAGGTAATGACTCTGAAACCACAACCCTATGAATTTTGATTTTATAGAAGTGAGTTAATGATTTGAAATGTGTTGCAGGTAGACGTAACTGGCGAGATTGCATCACTCCGAGCCTTGCTTTACTCGGCGGTGCAAGATCAGGAGGCGGCGCAGAGGCAGACAGCGGAGCTGGTAAGTACTCACCCCAACTTCAGCACTTAATCTAATTTAAGCAAATTTTGGAAACTGGCATGTGCTTTTACGCGCAGCGGAGGGAGCTGGAGAGAGTGAGGAGCACCGGAGCAGGCAGTGCTTCTTCTTCTCGAGGTGCAGGGGGCTCTCCATCACTTCTGGAGGCCCAGCTGGCGGGGGCGGTGCTGAGGGCTGAGGAGGCTCAGAGGCACCTGGAGGAGCGGGTAAGCACATCTTAATTGAAAACTTTTTTAACAGCTGATACTGACCAGATTGTTCTTTTGCAGGAGACAGATTTGCGGCTCACCACCGAGCACGCGATGGACCTGCAGGGGCAGAGGGACCAGCTGCAGGGGCAGAGGGACCAACTCCAGGGGGAGATCCAGACTACCCAGAGAAGAGGGATCAGCTGGGCATCCGGGCGGAGGCAGCTGAGGCACAGGTCGCAGAGGCGACAAAGGAGCTAGCGGCGTTATGAGTGCAGGGCCCGCTTGCAGACCAGGCAGAGATGGTGAGACTGCGCATAGAGGTGATGGCGCAGAAGATCAGAATTGATGAGCTCTAGGGCATGGTGAAGACCCTCGGAGAGGCAGCTAGGAGTAGGAGTAGGACTGGCGTTAGTGGGGCGAGTGGCGCCTCGGTTAGACAGTATTTAGCGGGTTCCTACAGTAGGCGGAGGAACGAGGAGGATGAGAGGCGCCACCGTGGTGAGGGTAGCGCTCAGGGTAATAGGGATGGTGGTGAGATGCCACCACCAGCAGATAGACAGGAGGGATCTGGGGAGAGTGGTGGTGGGCAGTGAGGAGTTTGTGAACCACCTCCCTTCTATCTTTTGTACATATTGTTCATCTCTTAGTGAAAATTTTACTTTATGTCAATTTTTATGGAATGAATGGTTTGCAATTGACACGAGTGTGAGATGAGTTTCAAACACGAGAGAGATAGAGAATACTGAATACCACGCTGCGCGTCCCTTAGAATTACCTGTCCCTGCACACTTAGCAAAAACAAGCCAGATCTGCTCTTTGGCTCAGCCCCTTGCGTTTAAATAAATATGAATGTGACTTTATAATTGTCAAGGGCTGAGCCTTATTAAAAAGAGGGAAAGAAAAATAAACAATGCATGCTAAAAGAAAGCGGTATGTACACACATTCTTTTTGGATTTTTGAGATTTTTTTTTGATTTTTTTTTTGATTTTTGGATTTTTGATATTTCTGGTTTTTGGATTTTTGACTGATTTTTTGGAGTTTTTGAAATTTCTGCTTTTTTGGATTTTTGAGATTTCTTGTAAGGCCCTCGAATTTTCGTCGCATTATTTGTATTTATGTGTGTATATTTGTGCTTGTGTATGTATGTACATATTTACGTACGTATTAATTAGTACAAGTACATGTGCATGTGTTTATATTAAATATAAATAATGTATGTATTGCATGGTGATAGTATGGATATAATATCGTATATATATTGCATGTATATACGCATGGTATGCATGGTTTTTGCATATTTTGGACTTCTGGCCGAAGGCCATCTTGGCGTCAACCCCTAGCCGTTTAGGTGGTGTCAGCGTCCAGACATGGACGCCAACACTAATCCTGGCGTCCAGCGATATGGACGCCAATCTCTCTGGCCTGCATGCGCAGCAGAGCTGCAAACTTCTGAAGCAAGAAAGCCAGCCATTGGGGGGCTGTCCCCAACGACTCTGAAGGCTGTCAAGTCACCTGGTGAGTGAGAGAGAGGCTCCCCTTATGTCTGAACCCGAAATGGCCTCTTCCCACTCCTCTCTTCACCCTTGCAAGAGGAGGAAAAGAGAGAAGAAAACCCTAGAAGAAAACTGTGAGAGACCCCATCCTTGCCACCCAAAAAAAAAAATCCAAACTTCTGAAGCTTGATCTGGCGTTCCACTGCAACTGGAGGCTGGAAGGATCATCGAGGAAGGCTTCCCCGACCTCGGCTTGCTGTGGATCTCGCTCAAGAACCCGGAGGAGAGTTCATTTGGAGGCTTCTTGGGACAGCCCAAGGAGAGCTTCACCGAGCCCTAGATCCCTTGGTGAAATTTTTAAAAGGCAAGTGACCTATCCATGATGTTCCCGTATGTCTAGTCATTTCTATAATTTTATGGATTTTTCCTCGAGTCCTAGACCCTCCATTCACCAAGTTTGAGGGCTCGGGTCTGTGTTTCTGCACAGACCTGCATTGACGGCAAGGTAAATGGACGCCGATATCATGCTTGGCGTCCATCGACCATGCCGCTGACCCTGAGTCAGCGGCCAGAGACCGCCGCCAAGTTCCTCTGGACATAACAGTGACCTGTTCTGCCCTTCCTATACACTATTTTCGGTATGGTTTCCGTGATGAGGATATATGTAACCCTATACACTATGTATATGTCAATTGTGGTGTGTGGATGAGTGTGGTGTGTGATGGTGAATGTTAGAAAAGTGTATCTCATGAGCTTGTAAGCATAAATTGTGATAATCTTGTCAATCCATGTTTCATGGTTAGGATTAGTCTGAATGCCTTAGTTTTGTCAGAGCATGAAGATTTGTAGATCAGTATATGTATTCTCAATTTTGATGATTTGTCTATTGCTTGCATGAGTTGCAAATAAATTCGGTTCGGTAACTAGAAAGGCATGCAAGAATGGTTTGTGGTGATCGATTTGTGATTGTATGATTTAGGATAGTTCTGTATTCTCAGATCATGTATATGATAGTAATCTCTGTTAAAACAGCAAGTGGCAAAATCGCATGATATGTTAAACCCCATGTTAACTTAAGTTGTGAATAGCATGCTAAATAGGTGTTTCATTTACTGTAAATTCCATTTAGCTCAGAAAAATCTGAAAAATTAAGTGTATGATCTAGAACCCGAAAATAGCATGAGGTTAAAATTTCAAGTCATTTAGACCAGTATATAAGAAGTTATGTATTTTCCATGTAAATTATAGAAATCTACATATGATATCGTAACGTGATTAGATAGTGCTTAAACCTGACTTGAATGGTGAAATTACTGTGTGTTAAGCTCCTGAAATCTGTAGTGCCATGTTAGGAAAAACAGAGATGTGCATGTGAGTGAGAAAGTGAATGAGATGAAAAGTGCTATGTGTAAAACCATGTGTAAATCGGTAAAATGTGTAAAGTGTAACTGTGCCAATGTGACACTGCTTCTGTAGAGGGCAGTGGAGCTGTATCAGGGAAAAGTCCCCCTGAGAAAGTTCAATGTGTAAGTGACCCTAAGGGCATTAGGGGGAAATCCTGGAGGTGGACAAGTACCACTGGTTAGGGTGGAGACTTGTTCTCCCGGTCTGCGCAGTCCAAGAGTCGCCATTGGAATGCCTAGATGGCGTCTATGTGTAATGTGATGTGTATATGTCCTTCTTTGGTGGTTTGGACTATGTGTCACGGCACCTAAAAATGTGTAATGTGAAATGTGTAATGTGTATGTGTCCATGTGTAAATGTGTAAGTGAACAATGTGAATGCGTATGCGCAAAGTGTAACCATGTGAAAGAGAAAACTTGTGCAAAGAAAATGTGAAATTCTAAATGTGAAAATATGTTGTTGAAATCCATGTGAGACAAATCTGAAACCATGTGAAATCAGTAAATTCATGTTGTTATTATCATGTGTATGTGTGCAAAAATGCCTAGAATCCATGTTAGGGATAATTAATGAGCACGTGTGCAAATAGCATGATTGGTTATTCACATGATTTGTTTTAAGCAACATTGTAGCTCTCATGTGTAGGTTTATAGCCATTAAACCATGTGAAATCAGCAGCTTAAAGCATGTGAAAACGTTTATGTATGTGTTTAAAAACATGTAAGATCCATGCTAGTCGTGTTTTCCTTGCATGCATGCACAATGTTCATGTTGGTAGCTCTCATGTCTTGGTTTTTTAAAGACAAAATTTCATGAGTAAATGGAATAGAGAGCATGTGATAGGTAAATTTTATCCTTAGAAATCTGAAAGCATGATCCATGTATAAATTTGAAAAACTTTCATGATAGGTTGAAACTTTAAATTGACTAGCATGCCATGTGTTGCAAATTGTAACTGTGCATGTAGAAACCACTAAGACTTATACGTGTATGTTATGGGTAGTGTTGCTTGCTGAGTCTCTGGACTCACTCCTTGCTTCGGCGTACAGGGTAGTTGGTGACGTGGCACCTTTGGAGGAGGAGCAGAGACGGACTCCGAGCGCGGAGGTAGCTAGTTTTGGAGTTTCTGTGACTCGTGTATTTCATAGTATGTAATTTGAACATTGTATTAGAATTATCATGAAAAGGATGTATAAGTGTGGACATTATGTATTTAAATTTCAGCAATTTAAATTATGTGAACTTTTAGTTCTTATTGTTAATTTCAAACTTCATGTATGTAAATGTGGATGATGAATGAATGGAGACAGTTGTCTTTTACTTCCGCTACTCTGTTGTATATGCGCGTGTATCTCAGCTGTTGTATCGTTTGGGTAAATGTCCACTGTGAGGACTCTTGCTATACCAACGTTGGTTTGGTATACCCGTAACGTTATTGAGGGCCGTACATTTTCATAAGAACACTTCTTGCCCTTTTTGAGTAATTGCGCCATGGATCTCATCCCCCTCTCGTTTGGTGAACAACACCTATGTGCGGCGTGCATTTATCCTTGGCTTATTAAGGCTTCTTGCCCCTTGCTTTTGATGTTCCTACACAGACCAGGTGCGGGGGATCCTTTGGTCTTTAGGGAGGATAGGAAGATTAGCAATGAGATAAGACTTGGTTTTGGGGTAGGGATTACTGGCTTGTAAGATTTGCAATGGGTATGTTACATGTGAAATTCGTTATTGTCCAGGGACTCTAAGGTCATTGCCTTTTTTGAATTGGGGGGCATGCGTACGACCGGGCTCAAGGGCGTCCCGCGGGGACTGTATTGCCACTCTTTGACATGCCCCTATTTTCTTATCATTTTTCTTTTACTTTTCATCATTCCCCTTTCCTTTTTGCTTTTCTTTTGAATTGACCGTCCCCCTTTGAGACTTCATACACATGGTCAATACCATTGCTTGTCTACAGGCTAGCCTCCCCCTTGCCCCTAGACCTTGTCCGAGTGAGAAGAGAACTGACCTTCGGTTCCCTATGCTAGGGCTGAGTGAAAACACCATAAGCAAAGGGGAATTGGCCTTAGGTCGCCGTGTTGTGTGTGTGTAGCCGGACATAGAGATCATTTACCACAAAGAGGGGGAGTGAGACACATGGCCAACAACATTCACTTTTGCAAATTGGTGTCGTTATCAACATCAGGGGTAGAATCTTTTAAGGTATAGCCCATTCCATGGGTGAGAGAGCTCCTCACCTTCGGCATTAACTAGCCTATACGCGTTTCCGGGATACACTTCCTTAATGACGTACGACCCTTCCCAGTTTGCTGACAATTTGGATCTTGGACCTCCAGGTTTTATAAAAATGCGCTTCAAAACCATGTCTCCTTCTTGAAATTTACGCTCAATCACTTTCTTTTGAAAAGACCTTGAGAGTATGTTTTGATATGCAAGCACATGATCGGCCGCGGCTAGACGTCGTTCGTCTAAGAGTTCTAGTTGTACCAGTAACGCCTCCGATGTTCATCGGGATTAAGTTCTTGTCTAACTGAATTCTTAGCGAAGGGATGAGGATCTCATGTGGACATACCGCCTCCATCCATAAGTAAGTGAGAACGGAGTTGCCGGTGGGCGTGCGGACGGAGGTGCGGTAGGCCCACAGAGCCTCAACTAACTTTTCTGGCCAATCAGCAAATTTATTAGACTCACAAGTTTTCTTTAGAATTTTCAAAAGCGTTTATTTGTGGCTTCGGCTGGCCGTTGCCTTGTGGATAGTATGGAGACGAGTGATGCAAGAAATGTTGAATTTCTTACATAGGTCCTGAAGTTCTTGAGATATGAACTGTGGTCCATTGTCGGTGACGAGGCTGTTTGGCACTCCGAACCGCGCGATGATGTTCCTCATGATGAATTTGCACACGGTTGAACCTTTGATTTCTGCAAATGCTTCAGCTTCGGCCCACTTGGTGAAGTACTCAGTAGCAGTGAGAATAAAGGATTTTTGTTTTATCTGAGCATTAGGATCACCAAGGGGCCCGATGATATCAAAGGCCCACATGGAGAAAGGCCAAGGGGAAGATAGTGGATGCAAAGAGGAGGACGGAGCATGGATTTTGTCGGCATAGATTTGGCATTTGACGCACCTACGAACGTAGGTGGCACAGTCTTCTTCTAGGGTCGCCATAGTAGCCCTGCCTAAGAATTTCTTAGCCAACATCTGACCATTCACGTGCCCTCCGCATTCACCAGAGTGAGATCCTTCCACTACCTTCCGAGCCTCTTCATCTGTCACACATCTAAGGAGCATTCCATTTAGAGCGCGTATAAAGCACTTCACCAACAGGGTATACTTAACGCGCTCTACGGATAGCTCGCCTGTCTCCACTTCAGCTTCTTCTGGGAAGGTACCGTCTCTGCAATACTGCTCAATCTCATGGTACCACGGTCTTTCTTCTACCATCATTTCTCCTAGTTCCACAAGCAATAGCTCCTTTGCTTCTTTCCTCTCTGCCTTGAAGACTAGAGAACTCCTAAGGTTAACGAACCAAGGATCCTGAGTGGAGGGAGCTTCTAACCTTTGAACGGTGATTGTCTCAGCACTGCGGCTGAGAGGGAAGGAGAGAGATGAGGCTAACGACGCTAGGGCGTCGGCCAAGATATTCTGAGAGCGGGGAGTATGGATGTAGATAAGCTGACGAAATTGCTTGGCTAGGAGTGTGACCAGATCTTGATAAGGCTTGAGCTTAGGGTCACGAGTGCGATAGGTAGAAAGGACTTGCCGAAGAACGAGCTGAGAGTCTCCTATAATCTTGAGATGACGCGCGCCTAAGAGATAGGCGAGCTTAAGACCGGCAAGGAGAGCCTCATACTCGGAGATGTTGTTGGTGGCATAGAATTGAAGCTGATAGGCTAGAGGAATGGTGATCCCTTCTGGGGTGAGCAGAACAGCGCCTATGCCCCGTCCCCTAGAGTTGAGAGCCCCGTCAAAATGGAGCGACCAGAAGGGATCGCGAGAAATGAGTGGCAGGTTTTCATCGGGGAATTTCTCTTGAACCGTGTCACTATGGGGAAGAGGAAGGTGAGCAAGGTGCTCAGCAATGGCATACCCTTTTATGTCTTTCTGAGCTATGAAGGAAATATCAAATTGGGAGAGGAAGCTTTGCCAGCGTGCCAATCTGTCGGCGAGGACTGGCTTCTCGAGGAGATACCTAATAGGATCCATTATAGAAATCAAACTCACCTTATGAGCTAGGAAGTAGTGCTTCAATTTCGCACTACCCAAACTAGCGCTGCACATGTTTTCTCCATTGTGGTGAGTTTGAGCTCAGAGGGATTGAAGAGCCTAGATAGGTAATAGATTGCCCTTTCTTTGCTGGATTCATCATGCTGAGCAAGGATAGCTCCTAGGGAGTCCTCAATAGTTAACAGATACAGGATCAAGGGTTTCCCAGGGATGGGCGCCTAAAGCATGGGAGGATTCATAAGGTAACTCTTGAGCTCATCAAAGGCCTCTTGGCACTTAGCATTTCATTCGAAGCTGACTCCTCCTTTCAACAGTTCATAGAAGGGACGACACCTTTGAGAGTGCTGAGATATGAATCTCCTTATGAACTGGAGCCGACCAATCAAACCTCGAAGCTCAGATATGTTCTTGGGAGGAGGCATTTCATTTATTGCCTTGGCCTTGTGTGGGTCTATTTGAATCCCCCGTTTGCTAACTATGAAGCCTAACAGCTTGCCCGAAGAAACACCGAATACGCACTTCTTTGGATTCATCTTTAATTGATACTCTTGTGCGCGGCGAAATACCCTGGCAAGCACGGAGGAGTGTTCTCTTCTGGTCCGAGACTTCACCACGATATCATCCACGTAGACTTCAACATCAATATGAATCATGTTGTGGAAGATAGCTAACATTGCTCTTTGATAAGTGGCGTCGGCATTCTTTAATCCAAACGGCATGACCACATAGCAATATGTTCCCCATGGGGTGGTGAAGGAGGTTTTCTCTTGATCCTCCGGGCTAGACAAATTTGATTGTAGCCTGAATACCCATCCATAAAAACAGAGTTTCGAACCCTACAGTATTATCAATCAGAACGTCCAAGTGAGGTAGGGGAAATCATCTTTAGGCATGCCTTATTTAAGTCCCGGAAGTCTATGCAGATTCGCACCCTTCCGTCCTTCTTCATGACCGGGACGATGTTCGCCACCCATAATGGATAGAGGACTACACGGATGAACTTAGCCTTGTGTAGTTTATCATTTCCTCTTTCATTTTCAAAGCGATGTGGGGGAGGAATCTCCTTAACTTTGTTTGACGGCAACTGCCCCTGGCTTCAAGATCAGCCCGTGTTCCACCAAATCAGGGTCAATGCCGGCATGTCATTGTAGGCCCAGGCAAAGGAATCCTTAAACTCCCTCAACATTTCTATGAGCGCTTCTTCTTCTTCAGGAGGGAGGCTGGAAGCTATGGTTAAAAGCCTGGGGTCCTCTTCAGTTCCCACGTTTACCTCTTTAGTGGGCTCATCGACTGCTGAGGTAGGTTCATCGAATCTCCTCATACCACTAGCATACGCCTCATCAGCATCCTCTATCTCACAATCATTCTCATCTAATGGTCCCTTCGGCTACGATTCATAAATTCAAAACCATCGTCTAGTCCTCCTCTATATGTAGATCCTCTAAGTTCAAACTACTGCTTCCTGGACGAACTCTTCGATAGCTAGAAGAGCGCCACAACCTTTGAACTAAGTCAAGCAGATACCTTCGGGGTATGCCATTACCCTTCTTCTTCCTAGATGGGGACGAGGACTTGCTAGATTCTACCCCCGATTCTAACTAAGCCCAATATTTACAGGAGATTCTGGAGGAGTGTCCAGAGGTTTATTGAATGAGCAGGAAAAGGTGTGGCAGGGCCGTGAGGGTCCTCCGATGGGCGGAGGAAGAGGCGGCCACCCGAGCTCAGGGTGCCGGCCGCGGAATGGGCGCAGGGGAACAGAAGGCCCCTCCCCAGAACGCCGCATGTGACCATGTCGGTCATCCGACGAAGGCACGGTTTGCACAGAAAGGAGTAGGCGGGGATCGCCGTCTGAGAGGAGAGGAGGAGTGCTAGTGAACTGGGATAAGGATTTTCTATTTTTTGGATCTCTAATTTTCTATAATATATATAATTATATTATAATATATATGATGAAAGGAACTACATTACATTAAAAGGCTCCGGAGAAAGACAGAACCGAGCCATTAAAGAAAATGGTGAAGAGGGGTGAAGGCGAATTAACGCTTCAACGGCGTCGGAGAGAATTGAATAATAAAGGGGGGAGACAAGGGAATAACATCAAAATTATAAACAAGTATGGATGAAATAAGATGAATGGGAGGCTGGGAAAACCCTGGCCAGAGCTCCTTTGCTGAAACGGTTGAGTTGGTTGGCTGACTTTCCTCACCAAATCCAAGCAACTGTCGCTTGGTGGTGGTTCTAATGCTGATAATACTGCTACCTGCTTCGATGTCTTCTTCGCTGAACAACGATTGACTGCAGAAACAAGGTCTTCTAATTCTGACTTTTCTGCCCCAGCTTCTGGTTCTTCAAACAGCAACTGACTGATGAGATGACATCTTCCTGATCTGGGTCCTCTGTACCTGCCTCGGCTCTCTTCTTCTTATTGGGCCGCTGCTCTTCTAAGGACTGGTAGCTGATTTTAGCGCCTCTGTAGTAGTGTTGTATTCGTCTGCACGGCCCTCTGACGAAGTGTTCATACAAGGACCAGGTAAGTGGGCCATGGTCCGATTGTGAAGGAAATGAGAAAGCAGCCCATTCTGAGTATCCCAGGCCATGTTTGTGAATTTCTTAGTGCTGGCCACAGTCTTGGTTCGCCCTTGAGATGGGCACCCAGGCCTTTTCCTGACTGATAACCCAGTCTAAACATGATATCCACCCCTTTATATTTGTGCTCACATCTCTCCTGACTGCCACTACAGGGGGAGACCTAATGGGCAGTTAGAAGAGAATGTATAGGCCCAAGTATAGTTGACATCAAGCACAGAGATAACGGGCTTATTGGATGGCCATACTGATGGCAGCACCCTCTCAACCGCTTCTACTGTATGTGTCGTTGCCACGCTTTCACCTTGACTATTCGCCCTTGGAAGGGAACTTCAAACACTGATGCGCTGTAGATGTCACTGCCCCTAATGATTCAATCCATGGCGCCCTAAGATGGCCTTGTAAGTATGATCAATGTTCAATACATAGAACTCCACTGACATGACTAGTGGCCCCAATTCTGCTTATAATGTGATGACTCCATGGCAGGCACGTCGTGAATTGTCATAAGCAGCGATGGTGGTGGGGTGGGCTGCAGTTGACGTTTCGATATATTGCATGCTCTAAGGGTGCTTAATGGACAAACATTGATAGAGCTCCCGTGTCCACTAGAGCTGCATCGACGGCCACTTTGTTTATGGTGAGTGTCACACATAAGGGCATTTTTCTGGCTTCTGGGCAGCCAACTCACCATCAGAAAGGTAATAGTGGGTCCTTTGTTTACAATCGAGAGCACTGAAGGCAGATTATTCGGGTTCATGTCTTCACTGACCATGACCCTTTGCAGAAAGCCCTTAGGGCATCTTGATGAGTATGTGATCTATGATTAACTCTAGCATGGAATCTTGGCGGGGTTTTGATCCAAATGCTTCAGGATATCATATTGAGTCCCCGGACCGGATCGATTTCTTCCATATCTTGCTGCTGCGGTTGCTGGTTTGCTGGGCCGGTTGACCTGGCATGGACACGGATGCGTTAGGGTACATCCATGGAACATTCGCCCGCTCCGGAGGGCAAGATTATGGTGGAGTGGAGGGGTTGCGGTGTCAAGGATAGAAGGGTTGGCTAGTAAGGGTGCTGGCGTAGGGGAGAAAGTGATGTTGTTGGGTGGAGGGATAATGGGTGACATGACAGGGGAATAGGATGGTGAGGTGATGGTAGCACATGTGGGGCGTGAAGGAGGGAGGTACAGGGATGTAGCAGGGGTAGTGGGTGTGACGTGGGAAATAACCAGAAGCTGGCCCACTTCATGTTCGTCATCGAAGGCCCACTGAGCTTCTGGTGGTGGATGGGATGACAGGGTTAACATGTGCGGGTGGAGGAGGTGGTGGAGCTGGCTGGGGGTTTGGAGCGGGCTGATGTTGTGGCATGGGGTTGCAGATTATGCCTAGGTCATTCCCGGCTGCTGCGCTGCTGTTGTTGCTGTTGTTGCTGATATTGTTTGTTGGAAGGGTTGGTATTGCTGCTGTTGTTGCTGTTGTTGTTGTTGCTGTTGCTGCTGCGGCTGCTGTCGCCTCTGCTGTTGCTGTTGTTGCCTCTAACCCTGTGGTCCCTCAGAGTCGGATTAATCTTTTCATCTCTACCCAGTCAATTTGGTTTGCTCATGAAGATCATATATCATGTCCCGAACTGAAAACAATCTGACACATTATGGCCCGGATGGCAGTGATAGACACAGTACTTTGTTTGATCGGCCGCCATATTCCAGTTCGCCTTCTCAGGAGGGAGTCTCAGGGCATTCAGGGACATGAGGGCGGCAAAGATGTCGGCCAGGACTCGAGCAAAGGAGGGTATTGGGCTCTTTTGGGTCCATGGGCTTCCTAGGGGCGTAGCCATTTTGAGGTGGAGGGACCTGGGAGTACTGGCGCTGATCTTGTGGAGAATTTTGTCCTTGGGGAGGTGGCTGTCTATTGTTGTTGTTGTTCCATGGCTGCTGGGCTTGCTGGTGTAGGGAGACCTACCTACCGGGCCTTGGGGATTGCTAACTGCACCCACTTGTTCATTGGTTTGGATCCCCTCGGTGACTGGCCTTGCAGTTCTTGGTGTAACGGGCCTTGGGGTCTCAAACATAGAGTGTATAGGCAAGTCCTTAAGTTGGGTCTGAATGAAACGGGCTCGGCTATATAGCTGGTGCATGGTAGAAATATCATTCATGGCCAAAATAGCTCGTAGGTTGAGTGGCATTGGAAATCAACAACTTCACCTTCTCCTCCTCAGGCATGGGGCAGTGGACCTTGGCGGCCAAAGAACGCCACCGATCAGCGTAGGTAGAAAACTCCTCTTCTGGCTTCACTTTTTCAGTTACTAGATCCACAAAAGAGTATTCGGGTCCCACCCGATCTTGGAATTGCTACAGAAACCTCTCTTGAACAACGTAAATCCTCAGCTTTCTCGGGGCAATGAGTAGAACCATTCCAAAGCCGGACCATCAAGGATTTTCTGAACATATGCCATGAGGTGGCGGTCATACTTGTGCGGTGCTGACTCGTAGACAAAGTCTTTCAGATGAACATAAGGGTCCCCTACCCCAGAGTATCGCCGGTAGACAGGGAGCTCCGACTGGGTGGCACCTGGAGTACTGGAAGGATGGGAGGGCAATATCAGCTACCTTTGAGGATCGATATGCCTCCGGAGGTCATGAAGCTCCTTCTTCATGCTCGTCCACTCCGCAGGAAGTCGGAGGGAGACTGACTTGATGCGCAGAATAAGGGAGCGAGGTTGATCGAATGAGTGAGACCTCTCACGCGGAAGGGGAGCTGGTTCGGCCGTAGTATGTAGTTGGGGGAGATCGAGGCTGGACCTCTCGCGGAGGAAAGTAGCTCGTTTCCGAAAAATGGATGGCTCGAGGCGGAAGGGGTGTAGGATCTGCCCCTGATGAAGAAGTGACGTGCTGAAGCGACATGGCGGAGGAATCCGCCGGTCGGACTGAACTCTGACCCCGGGGGATAAAGGTTGTTTCCCCTTGGCGGCAGCTATAAACTCTCGACTTGGTCCGGAGTGAGGTGGGGAAGAAGCTGGCTGAATTGTGAGTGGGGTCATCACCCCCCAGGAGGAGAGGCAGGACGATCGAATCCCAGTGACGGAGGGAGGCTGGATATGCCCCGGGAGTGTGGCCATAGAGGGTTGGGCCACCTCCTCGAGCAACCCGAGAGGAAGAGCATCGTCGGCAAGGACCCGAAATTGGTCCATGTCGAAGAGGGGATTATGATAAGATACAAAGAAAGGAGGGGATTGACTCGATCTCCCTAAACAATGACACATACACCCCCCCCCCCCCCAGACTAATAGAGGGGGATATACAATACCTAGACTCATCACAGCAAGAAAGACTGAGAGGAGGAGGGATGAACACTCAAGTTGCCTGTTTAAAGCGTAAATTTCTTAAGGTTTGAACTTGACCTTTAGATGAATTAATTAAGAGGATGTCACTCGGTCAAGTGGACCTTAATGGGTATGGACTCGAGTCCTCCGTGAAGCTAAGGGATGGTATACTCACACGCAAAGGGGTGGTTTAAACTAAGGGGTGCAACTGGTACAACCAGCCCAGCGAACCGCACGTGCGTACGGTCACGGGGTCTTACGGAGGTCCTCGGAAGGTGCCCGAGTCAGCCTACGAGTGCTCGTAGGTGAGAAGACTCACTCATCCAAGGGGGAACCTAAACAAATGGGTTTCAATAGCGATGCAATGTGACTAAATGTTCGAAATGTATGCACAGGTGATAGATGAGAACTAAAAGGGTGACCAAATGGCCCTCGTGCAGAGTCACGGCGGCCGTGTACACCGCGACCTTATCGCGACAGGCGACCTGCCGCGATAGGAACAGAGCTTGAAACACCAAAGGTCTTCAACTAACTCAAACAGACTACCCTATCAAATGAGAAAAGACACAAAACAACAAATCAACCACATGGACCAAGAAGCACACAAAAACCGATTCATGAGTCAAAACAGTAACATACAAGTATACCTGATGACGCGACGCCCTCCATGACGCGACCTTGTCGCGTCCTCGCGATACACCGCGCTAGAACCGAAACTTAGAAGTAAAAAAAAAAAGAAATTCGGACCCTGGCAGGATTCTAACATTCAGAAACGCGACAACATATGATACAAGGAGATATCACAAGGATGCATGATCTGATAGAAACAAGACAAGGCAGATAGAAGACGAAGAGACTGGCCTGATAACGCATCCTCACAAACGACGCGACCTGATCACGTCGCTGCGATAGGTCGCGACAAGAACAGAACACGAAAAACACAGGGAACAAAAACAAGAGACTAACAGGGCACTAAAATGAGAAACAAAGAAAAAATGGCAAGCAAGCAGTCAAATCCACGAGGGTGGCAGTGAATGTCCCACCGTGATTGCCAAAAGGTGTAATCACGGGGATTGACGCCCCCCCCCCCCCTCGACAACGAAACAATACTAAATCTATGTGTGTGAACATGGATGTGATCGCCACCTAGCAAGCTGCCTTATAAATAGAAAATGAAGACGGCTAACTAACTAGGAAGAGGAGAGAGAAGGGGGTGGACCTTGTGTCGCGACGGCCTTAGCGGTCGCGACAGTGCTAATAACGCGACGCTGATTCCAGTCGCGTTTCTTGTCGCGTCGTCCTCCGCCGCCGCGTTCTCTTTGCTCGGGAGTTGTTGAGTGTGGACCTTCTTCTCGTCTTCCACCGGCCGGAAGGCAAGAGCTCCTCGTGGATGACACTTGGATGCCTGCCACAAAAGAAAATAATAAGAAGCCCTATTAGACACATTAAACATAGTATCTACTCTAAAAAGAAAGAAAGGATGGAACATGGAGGAACGAACCTGGTGGGGGGGGGTTTTAAACCCCTTTGGGTATAGAAAATGTGGGTGTGTGTTGAATATGTTCTATCTAAGAATAACATGAAAAATGCATGCAAAAGAAGGAGAAAGGGAAAGGGAGAGAGTGAGCCCTTAGGGCGACTCCTTGGCGTGGCTACAGCTCGAAGGATCGTCCAAAGCTTCAGGAGAATGCTGAAGTCGCCCTTCTCACGTCCTATGCTCATAGATGATGAAATGGGTTGCTTTGATGGAGAGGGATGTGAGGGAAATGGAGGAAAAGGTGGCTGCGAGGCTAAGTATTGTCAAAGGAAATTTGGCAGCCTTCGGGGTAACAATGAGGCTCTCCTCGTCCTTGAGGAGGGGCTCTCCTTTATAGAGCCATGAGAGAGAAATGGGTGATATTATCTCTTCAAATGGTCAAAATTCGAAATGGGAGATAATGCCTTTAAAATTGCAAGGGGAGAGTCCAAGGGATCCTCACAAGAGTCTTTAGGGCCAAAATCTCGCCCCAAGGGGTTGAGATATTCCTAGGGATAAAGCAGATCAATAGGAGGATAATAGGAGGTGTTACGGAGTCTGGTGCGCTCAGTGTTGTCGCGGCGTATCGTGGGGTCGCGACTAGAGACGCGACGGGGCGGGGCGTCGCGACAGTAAGCCCACGTGCATGGATATCATGCATGGGCTGTCGCGGCGTCCAGGGCCGTCGCGACTAGAGTCGTGGCACTACGATATGTCGCGATTAGGAAATCGAATTATTTTGCATTTATCATCAGTTACATAAAAGATGAGTTATAATTGCATAGGACTCTCCAAAATAATAATGGCGGGATTTCAAGGCAATTTAAAATTGTTAATAGGCTCAATCAAGGCTAATGATGGCCTCAAGGTGAGTGACCAACTAGGGCTAACTAGGATAACTTGAAATGTGGTTCAACCATTAGTCGGAACCGTGTCTACAACTGGTTCGTCCACACCCTAAGAGGCAGTGTGATGTGATGGTTGATCTTTCGTTCGGTGATTACATGCGTTCTTTTGGTTACCTTGAGGGTGTCACAGTTGTGGTCTAGGGACACCAGTTGTCGGCCAGGTTGTACATGTTGTAGTTTTGTGACTTTGATGTCATCCTTGACATGGACAGGTTGGGGGCTCACTCAGCTGTGGTAGATTGTCAGTGGAAGACCGTGTATTTGAGATACCTGGAGCACCCGTTCTTAGCTTATGAGGTATCCGTCTACCCGTCGACCTTTTATTTCTTTTCTGTAGAGCTGTCATTTGATCTGCGATGGTTGCGTAGCATATCTTGCTTCTGTTTGTTCTTTGGAGCCTAGTGGGTCGTCGGTTTTTGACGTGCCTATTGTTTGTGAGTTTCCTGATGTTTTCCCGAAGCATCTACTTGGATTATCGCCTGAGCGGGAGGTAGAGTTCTCTATTGAGCTTTTACCTGGTACGATGCCTTTGTCTAAGGCACCTTACTGGATGGCTCCGGCTGAGTTGCGTGAGCTGAAGCACCAGTTGTAGGAGTTGCTTGAGTTGGGTTTTATTCATCCGAGTCGTTCGTCATGGGGAGCGCCAGTGTTGTTCGTGAGGAAGAAGGATGGTAGCTTGAGATTGTGCATCAATTATAGGCAGCTGAACCAGGTAACAGTGAAGAACAAGTATCCATTGCCCAGGATCGATGACTTGTTTGATTAGTTGCAGTCAGCCAAGGTGTTTTCGAAGATTGACTTGAGAGCAGGCTACTACCAGTTGAGGATCAGAGAGTCAGATATTGGCATGATAGCTTTCCGTTCGAGGTATGGTCACTTTGAGTTCGTCGTGATGTCATTTGGGCTCACGAATGCGCCAGCAACTTTTATGGATTTGATGCACAGAGTGTTCAGTGAGTACCTAGATAGATTTGTGGTCATCTTTGTAGATGACATTTTGGTCTACTCTCGCTTCTGAGGAGGAGCATGAGGACCATCTGAGGATCATGCTGGAGACGTTGCAGAGTCACCAACTTTATGCCAAGTTCGACAAGTGCGAATTTTGACTGAGGGGGGTGCACTTTCTCGGGCACGTGATCTCAAGTTCTGGTGTGGCAATAGACCCTGCCAAGGTTGAGACAGTGTTGTCTTGGGAGCAGCCCACTTCAGTGTCAGAGGTTCGCAGTTTTCTGGGTTTGGCAGGCTATTATAGGAGGTTCATCCAGGACTTTTCCAAGATTGCAGAGCCATTGACTAGATTGACCAGACTTGAGGCTAGATTTGTTTGGACTGAAGACTGTGAGCGGAGTTTCTAGGAGCTGAAGACGAGGTTGACTTCAGCACCAGTGTTCGTCTTGCCATCTGGTAGCGGAGGTTTTGTGGTCTACACTGACGCTTCGAGGTCAGGTTTGGGTGCAGTGTTGATGCAGCATGGTGGGTCGTTGCCTAGCTTCTCGGCAGTTGAAGAAGCATGAGGAGAACTACCCTACCCACGACTTAGAGTTGGCAGCAGTGGTGTTCGCTCTCTGAAGTTGTGGAGGCACGTATTTGTACGGAGAGGTGTCTGAGATCTTCACAAACATCATTAGAGTTTGCAGTATATCTTCACACTCAAAAGATTTGAACTTGAGGTAGTGCAGATGGATAGAGTATCTGAAGGACTACGACCTTACCCTCTCCTATCACCCGGGAAGGGCTAACGTCGTAGCAGACACTTTGAGCAGACGGGTTCACCTGAGTTTATTGCTAGTCAGAGAGTGGAGGTTGTTTGAGGACTTGTCCTAGGGAGTTTTTTGCCATTCGAGATACAGAGACCGTACAGTGATGACCAGTTTGTCACTTCACCCATCAGTGTACCGTCAGGTGTTGGAGGCATAACAGGCAGATACAGAGTTGGCAGATATTTTGTAGATGCCAGATGTTGAGCTGGACGAGGATAGTGAGGTCAGGTTCAGAGGCAGATTGTACGTTCCCTGCGATGCGCGCCAGGCGCTATTGTCAGAGGCACACCGGTCAAGGTATGTTGTCCATCCTGGTTCCACCAAGATGTATCATAACCTGAGGAGATTCTTCTGGTGGCCAGGGATGAAGAGGGGCGTGGCAGAGTTTGTCGCTCGGTGCCTTACCTGTCAGCAGGTGAAGGCTGAGCATCAGCATCCTGGTGGTGAGCTGCAGTCATTGCCCATTCCTGAGTGGAAGTGGGACGACATCACCATGGACTTCGTGGTTGGTTTGCCCCATACTCCACAGATGCATGATGGTGTCTGGGTGATTGTGGACAAGTTGACCAAGTCAGCGCACTTCCTTCCAGTCAGGATGTCTTGGTCAGTGGACAGGCTTTCCAGACTGTACGTGGACCGAGTTGTTCCGTTGAACGGGACCCTAGTTTCTATTGTTTCCGACAGAGATCCGAGTTCACTTCAGGGTTTTGGCGTAGTTTGGCAGAGAGCTCTTGGTACAGAGTTGAGGCTAAGTTCAGCGTATCACCCGCAGTCAGATGGTAGTTAGAGAGGACTATTCATACCTTAGAAGATATGGTAAGAGCTTGTTTCTTGGACTGGGGTGGCACCTGGGAGTCCCACCTTCCGATGGTAGAGTTTGTATACAATAACAATTATCACTCGAGCATTGAAATGGCACCATACGAGACTTTGTATGGTCGGCCACGTAGAACACCACTTCACTGGTTTAAAGTGGGTGAGAGGCAGCTTTTGGGACCAGAGATGGTGCAGCAGTGTGCAGACACTATCAGTTTAGTCAGGTAGAAGCTGCAGGCAGCACAGAGCAGACAGAAGTGCTATGTAGATGTCCGCAGGAGGCTGTTGCAGTTAAGCGTGAATAATCTTGTGTTCTTGCGGGTTTCGCCGACCAAGGGTGTCATGAGGTTTGGCATGAAGGGAAGCTCAGTCCAAGGTGTACACCCCATATAAGAATATGTTAAATAGACTAAATCAACAAACTATCACAACTCGACTAGTCTTTCAGAGCTCCAGTAGGAAAAGAACTTTGAAGTTAAGCGTGCTCAGTTGGGAGTAGTCTTAGGATGGGTGACCTTCCTGGGAAGTCTACCAATAGCCCAGTTGTTGGGCTAGTTGTGCTAGTTGGTCGTCACAAATGATATCAGAGCCTTGCCCAATCGAAGTGCAGGAACTAAGTGGCACACAGGACAAGTGCTATGCTATGGGAGCCACCTCTTGAGGCCAAATGGCCCAAAGTGCTACATAGTGGGAACCACCTCTTGACATGTGGGGGCCACCTCTAGAATCCTGCCTGCCTGAGGTTTGATTATGTGCTATATGTGAGCAGTGACGAGGACATCACTTATATAAGAGGGTAGATTGTAACACCCCTATAAGAATGTTAAATACTAAATCAACAAACTACCAACAACTCGGACTAGTCATTTTCAGAGCTCCAGTAGGAAAGAACTCTGAAGTTAAGCGTGCTCAGTTGGGATTAGAGTCCTAGAAGGATGACTTCTTGGGAGTCTACCACTAGCACAGTTGTTGGGCTAGTTTGCTGGTTGGGTCTCACACAGGTATATTGGGCCTTTCCCTGTTACAGGAGGATCAGCAAGGTTGCTTATAGATTGAGCCTTCTGGCAGAGTTGGCAGGTGTGCACAATGTCTTTCACGTGTCACAGTTAAGAGGTACGTTGTAGATCCGTCACACGTGTTAGACTACTCACAACTTGAGGTAGCACTAGACTTGTCAGTGCAAGCGTCACAAATGATATCAGAGCCTTGCCCATTGAAGTGCAGGAACTAAGTGCACACAGGACAAGTGCTATGCTATGAGAGCCACCTCTTGAGGCCATAATGGCGCAAAGTGCTACATAGTGGAACCACCTCTTGAGCATGTGGGGCCACCTCTAGAATCCTGCCTGCCTGAGGTTTGATTGTGTGCTATATGTGAGGCAGTGACGAGCATCGCTTATATAGAGGGGTAGATTGTAACACCCCATATAAGAATATGTTAAATAGACTAATCAACAAACTACCAACACTCGAACTAGTCATTTTCAGAGCTCGCCAGACATAGGAAAGAACTCTGAGTTAAGCGTGCTCAGTTGGGAGTAGTCCTAGGAAGGGTGACCTTCCTGGGAAGTCTACCACTAGCACAGTTGTTGGGCTAGTTTGTTGGTTGGGTCTCACACAGGTATATTTGGCCTTTCCCTGTTACAGAGAGGATCGAAAAGGTTGCTTATAGATTGAGCCTTCCGGCAGTTGGCAGGTGTGCACAATGTCTTTCACGGTCACAGTTCAGGAGTTACGTTGTAGATCTCACACGTGTTGGACTACTCACAACTTGAGGTAGCACTAGACTTGTCAGTGCAAGAGTACCTGTCAAGTTGTGGACCGCAGAGTGCAGTAGTTGCGCAGGAATAGATTTCGCTCGTCGTGGTTGTCTGGGAGAACCGCGTTGGTGCGAAGCCCTTGGGAGCTCGAGGACTAGATAGAGAGCAGTTCCCATATTTGTTTGAGTGATCGGTACGTTGTTTTCCCCTTTTATGTTGCTTCTTATTGAAACTTAGTTTCTTTTAATTTCGAGGACAAAATTTCCTTAAGGGTAGGATGTAAGACCCAGCCCTCTTGGCCCTTGGCATTGTCCTTAGGTCGCGACGGATACCCTGGTCGCGACATGGTTGCGCCAGGGGAGCCTGTCGTGACAGGCTTTTAGTCGCGGCACACCTGGCCGTCGTGACATGGTCGCGACGGGGTGGGCATCGCGTTCTTATCGCAGCTTCTGAAGGCATGCGACTCTGCTTTTTCTGATCGATCTGATTGTTTCCTTTCGTTTAGAATGACTTTGTCGGGTGTCAGGTGCATACAACATTGATGCGACCTGGCAGGCCGTCATGTTCTGGTTTCCCGTCATCGAGGTTTGACCACCTTTTTGGTGTCGCACCGGCTCGGTGTCGAGACATGGTCACGATGCCCGGGGGCGTCGCAACATGCTTGCTGTCGCGTTGGCTCGACCCATCGGTCTCGAAGCCGTCAGTTCAAAACCGAGCAGGCGACCCCTTTCTTCTCCCCTTCCTTTCTTCTTCTTCCCCCTTCGAGCCCTCTTCTTCTTCGAACGATTTTTGGCTTGTTCTTAAGCATTCTTGGTGGGGAGGTGATGCCGTTCGTGTAGGCGGCGTGCTCGTGGTGCTAGGAGCGAGGAGGATGTGGTCATTCCAACGTGAAAACCCCAACGGTTAATCTACTCCTTGTGGTAGGGACCCTTGTCTCCTCTCATTCTAAGCATGCGCCCTTCCCCTTGAGAGCTTGTTTCTTCATGGTTTAGGTTATGGGTGTGAGGATCATGCTCGTGGTAAGTGAGGTTTCCCTCGAGCATAGATTTCCTTGTAATATATGTTTTATGGGGTTTGAGGTGTTTGGTTTTTATAAGCTTTCCATGCATTTCCCATGCTCCCCTCCCCTTATGGATGTGTTTGTACTGATTGTGGTTGTCCTCTCGGGAGGGTTGTCCAGGGACCCCTCTCACTGAGGTCGCGATCGGGTTAGGGGTCGCGACTGGCATGGCCGTTTGCGACATGGTCAGACACCCTAAGGCGTCGCGACATGGTTGCGGCAGCCTGGGGCGTCGCGACATGGTCGCGACAACCAGGGACGTCGCGACAGTGTCGCGATGGCCCTGGGTGTCGCGACAGTGTCAGATACAAGTTAGATCTTGTGAAGTTCTTTCTCATGGAGTCTTCACCATTTCTGGTTCTTTTTGTACTCGTGGCACCAGTGCTAGTTTCCTAGTACGGTCCTACACTATCGTGTCATATCCGGTCTCAGCACCTGAGGGCTTGTCCTCTGCGAGAGAGGTTGTTATTGTTTGTCTGGGACCCCCATCCTCATGTGCCTTAGAGGAGCATTCGATGCGATGAGCGTACTCTAGTCATGAACTCTGAGTTGAGGATAAAATGTGGTTAGGACGGTGGCGTCGAGTCATTTGTAGAGCTCTCTTGGTTGTTCTGGGACATCGAGGATGGTCGGAGTTCTACCCAGTGCAAGCTACCAGTCTTTTTCTCACTGCCTCGCTCTTTGTGGCCCCGGAACCACTTAGAGAGGCCAGGCGTGGGCCCGTAGTCCGGCCAGACTACGACGGTTACTATTGTGTACTTTGTGCTCCTGTCTCCACTCTGACAGATGTGGAGGTTTGGACCTGTCGTGGATAAACATCAATGATGCACCTGACCGGTTGACTAGTGTAGCATTTTTCCGTAGCTAGTGTCTCTTGTCCAGGCAGGGTTCTCTCTATCTACGTTACCAGCCGTGTGATGGTCACGACGTGCAGGTTTTATAGAGTTTCCAACCGGTGTCCTTCCGTACCGTTGCTAGTTAGTAACTTCACTTCCGCACTTCCCCTTATAGAGTAGAATATAACTATTGTTATTTAATTGTTTATATATTTCTGGCCCCCTAGAGCCAGTAGGAGATTGATAGTCCCTACTGAGCTTCTGTTGTGAAGCTCATCCCTTCTTTTTCTAGGTGAGACTTCTCAGCAGCGCAGGGCACACGTCGGACGGAGTAGGCGGGGTGTAGTCGTTGTCCCCGCAGTTAGCATGGTTTCCCCCTTCAGTTGTACGTCACCCTCGGGTATGCTCCTAAGGCTCTGTCCTTCCCTTTTTACTTGTACTAGTTGTGCGTGTGTTGGGACTGTACCTAAAGTGATACGTTGTGGTCTCGTTCTTCTTTCTGCTTCTGCGTGTGTGCTTTTAGTTTAAGTTGACATTTATCTCCTTACCTATTTCGTTAGACTTGTGTTATAGCCCTTTCGGATCCCTGGATCTGTGGGCGGCGACCGTGAAATTGGGTTCTCGGCTTGGGCCGAGGGTCGGGTTCTCGGGGTCGTTACATTTTCCCTTTGGACTTTTTCTAAATCTGCCTTTATGTTGGTTTTGTTCTTCAAGTGATCCATTTTTCCTTTGCTTTTAGGATCTCTTGCCTTACCAGCACTCATCACATTCGCATTTGATTCTACTGGCATCACATGCTTCTAATTTTTATTCTCTTCTTCATGTCTATTGACACTAATAAATCATCTAGAGTAATAGAACCCTTGCGTGCTTGAGAGACATCCCCAAATTCTCCCATGATTTTGAGAATTTCCCATTATAGACATCATCTGGAACTTCTCTGGTAATTTCATATCAGCATCGGCCAAACCATGAAGTAAGAGGAGAAACTTATGGGCATGTTCAGACACAGATTTTTCCTCTATCATTTGAAACTTTAAGAACTTGGCAACAAATTATTTTTCTAGACTTAAGTCTTCAGATATTTCTTGTCAAGTTCCTTGCCCAGATCCTTGGCAGTTTTAGCAGAAGATTTACTATATACATCAAATAACACATTGGACAAAGTCAACAGTATATGCAGCCATGACATATAAGCTCGCATTGCTTCCACTCATATACTACCCTTTAACTGTTGGATCATTCTCGACTAGTTAGGGAAATCCGACCAGAACCAGATGAACCCGATTGTGGTAAACCAAATCTTCATGCGATGTCGCTGAAGTGCTATCCTGAGACCTTCTTGGCATGCCTGACATGTGCATACGGGGTGCATCACAGACAACATGGACGACATGATGGATAACTTATCTAAGATTGTTGCAATAGCAATGAACAGAAACAAACATCACATGTACATACATAAAGCATGATGAC